>JAZGLO010005729.1:1985000-2355000 GCA_036873155.1 Biomphalaria sudanica | reverse complement strand
ACAAAGATCATTCAGAAGAAACATTTTAACCAATTTTTCTAAACATTTCGACACAATGGAAGTAAGTGAAACAGGTCTATAGTCATTCATTTCCTTCGGTTTGGAACGTCTTTTATTTAATGCCTTTTTACAACTACAATGGTCTTACCCATGACCATAATCTTTTCAAACAATCCAAACACGCACAGCTCTTCTTCGATAGTCTGCAAAAAGTCACTATAACCTAATCCAACAGACGTAAACCAGAAATCAAAGATACATGTGTTTTTTTGTTTTTGTTTGTTTACTTTGCTGACAACGAGAACGATGCCTTTGTAACATGCACCAAGAAGGAACTTCACAGACCTTTTCGCTCTAGTCCTGCCATTAAAAATCAGCGCATGCGTATTCAGTACCTTCCTGTATCGCAGAGAAACTTGCAAAATTCCTCGCTTTGCTTGGAAGATTCAACCAGAACAACGTAACGAATTCAGCGGTTGTGGAACGAGTCTGTCTGCCCAGCATTGTCAGCTTCAATCCGCCCACGCCGTCATTTATAATTAGAACGCATATATGTGACATGTTCACTGATGCCCTAGAATAAAGAATGCCATACGATCAATCACCAGGGTTGTATAAGAGTGTCGGATATACATGTTAATGTACTACTTTCAATAATCCAAATGTCTTTTGGTCCAAAAAATTAAAGAAGAGCTTGGTTTATCATATGACCTACGCTACGAATTGATTTACATATATTGTCGCATCTCACACAGACCAGTGTAATACACAACATAAGGATACTAAGATTTTAAATTGTATCGAATGAATTTCATATGTAGTCATCAGTGTCTCAAAATCAGTGATTTTCTATTTAGATCTCACTATTGAAACTGTGCGCTTATGTCAAGGTATAGAGTATAGTATATAGATATTGATTATCTAACACAACATTGCTCGTATATCAAAAACATTGCTTGACTATCAAGCGTTGTTTGTCTATCAAGAGATTGTTTGTTATCAAGACACCGCTCATATATCAAGACAATTATTTCATTTTCATTCTTTACTGGTTGACAACGATGCCTTAGTAAAATACACCAAGAAGGAACTCCAATCCTTCGCGAACCCTTTCGCTCTAGTCCTGCCATTAAGTTACAGACAGCTGAATTCGTTACGTTGTTCTGGTCGAACTTAAATCTAGAAATCGCTGAGTTCAACATTTCGACTGCCTCCAAAAGTCTTGGATGAGATGCAGTATCTCTTCATGGCGTAAAAAACAACAACCAACAACCAAACAGTTGCTCTATTACGAAGGCATACATTTATGATGAACTATTATTGACTTTGACGAGCTCTCGATTAAACCAAACTCCGGACACCTTTCAACTCTTTTACAAGTTGGAATGATTGGAACCCCCCTCTCCCCCACCCGTTTCACCCCCCGACTCTCTCCTAGTTTGTCGACTGCTGGTACAATTGTGTCCAGGGAAGTACGAGATCAGCTCGAGGGGAAAAACAATTAAGTATCAGACGAGCGCGACAGAGCGGGTTGAGGAGGGGGGGGGGGTAGCGATCAGCTTGAAGTCGAGGCAGTAAAACGTGGTAGACTTTCAGTGTTGTCATGTCTATAAATAGCCTGGCGTTAGAGTTGCACGATGGGACGTGGTTGTCACGTGGTTGTGATAAGAGAAATTGTATAACGTCTTACACAAAGCCATTGATCGAGCTCGATTGTCAAAATTACCCTCACTCCCCACACACCCCCACAAGATCGCACTGCTCAAGTAATTGATTAACTGACCTATGACAGTAAATAGCGCCTTCGGGGTTGACAAGTTGTCATTATTTTGTCATTTGGGGAAATGTCATGTCAAGGAGTCACGGTCTTCTGTAGAACTCGACATTCTGCTGGTCCGGTGTTACACAACTTGTGACACGCGTGCTTTTAAAGGGGCACGCGAAGTGGCGATTTCAAAATAAGATCTTTTGATAATAAAACTACTGAACAGTTAATTTTGAGCCTTAATTATGTTGATTTCTAGATAGTTTATACTGGGGAAACAGCATGGAATTAAAGTTTCCATAGCCATCAATATAGACTGTGTTTCAACAGAAATGGGATATAACCTAGTAATATTTTTAGGAAATCGGGAAGAAAAGGGGGAAGAACAGGAAGTGTTTTAAAAAAAGATAGATCAAGATTTCATAGGATGACGTCCCTTTGTGTTTAAAATTAAAGTTCTCCTTTCAGACCTTGTGATCCATGGAGCAGATGATGTAAAGGTCATCTGTTTCTGTGGCATACGGTTATCGGAGGTGTCATGTAGCTAGCGCAACGACCAACCGCCTTTACTTTTCCCCAACTAATGCCAAGTATCCATTAGAGCTGGGTGGACTCAAAGACGCCCTAAAGATCCCGAAGGCTAAAATTCCAGTCTTCATCAGGATTCGAACTTCTGAGCTCCGGTTCAGAAGCTATAAGTGCTATACCCCTGTGTCACCGCGCCTCCTATGTTTAGTTGAAAGATAGATATTGAACTCTCCACCATTGAAAATGTGAACAGAAGAAGGAAACTAAGATGACAAACAAAGTTTGTGTTTGCATGTAGGTCTCTACATTTTCTGTAGGAATTTCAGAATTTATGAACTACAAACTATCGACACCCTACAATCTTTCATCCTTACAGACAAAATAGTCCTTCAAATAGACAGACGGACGGACAGAAAGACAGACCATAGAAAAATAATAGCGAAGAAATTGCTTATATCCTCTTCAATCGTAAACAGGTGGACGTTTTTAACCGAGACCAATCGTCATTGAAGGCTTGAACGCTCTCCTGCAACATCCAAACCTGTGGGCAGTTTAGACCAATAGCTCGTCGCCACTGTCACAAGTGTGTACGACGTGGCAACAAGCTATTGGGTCTCCATGTTGTGACGTTATAGGTCAGTGTTCAGGCCTTCTATAACAAATGGTCTCGGTTTAACCTGGCCTTTTATCAAGCGCTAACACCAACCGCAACTTCGCAGAACGTAAATACATTTACATTGAGACGGTCACATTTATCAGCTGTAAAGAAGAACACTTCTGTAGTAAATAGTAAACGCTGGATCAACTATTCCTAACTCAAGGCTAGTCTACTACAGTAACTAACCCTTACAAAACTGTACTTTAGTGAAAGCACTACCTGCTCAGTTGCTACCTAGAAGAATAGTTTAGAGTATACATTTTTTTTTTTTTTGTTTAATCTTTTACATGTTTCGGATGTTCCTTCAGAGTTGAAGATAGTTTACTTCCTAGTCCAAACCTCCCGCAGGACGACGGGGGATGGGAGCGGGCAGGGTTTGAAGCCGTGACCATCGATAATTCCAAACGACAGTCCAGCGCAACGCGCAAACCACACGACCAGGCAGCCCTCCATTTGGCTACTCAGGGGTTTCCCACCTTGCACCCCCCCCCGCTGACGCCCATGGGTACTATGCTACTTAGAAACGCGTCGTGGCTGTCAACCTCCAGTAAACTATTCATTTCATACATATTCACAGCTTCTTCATTTCACAAATTCATTTTTTTTTACATTTTAAATACAATCATTTTCATACAATCTTTTTTTTCAGGTATATAAACTTAAAAAAAACAAAACAACCTCAATCACTCAAAACAACTTTTTTTCTTCTGCATGTGTAAACAAATAGTAGGCAGTTGCGGGTTCTGGCTTGAATAGCAAAAAAAGGAATGAAAAGATTAAGCATTGTTGTTGTTGTTTTTTGTTGTTATTTGCCAGGAAAAAAAATCTAGTTGCTGTTGTTTGCGTGCAAGGACACAAGAAGTTGTAAGTTATTAGTTGCTACATTAAGGAGGAAGTGCCAATCTGTTAAGGCGTTTTTCGTTTGGGATTTCTTTTGTACAAGTGATTATATCGTAGACTTGTTCAAGTGATTTAATCATTGACTTTGTTCAAGTGATTTAATCATTGACTTTGTTCAAGTGATTTAATCATTAACTTTGTTCAAGTGATTAAATCGTTGACTTTGTTCAAGTGATTTAATCGTTGACATTGTTCAAGTGATTTAATCGTTGACATTGTTCAAGTGATTTAATCATAGACTTTGTTCAAGTGATTTAATCATAGATTTGTTCAAGTGATTTAATCGTTGACATTGTTCAAGTGATTTAATCATAGACTTTGTTCAAGTGATTTAATCGTTGACTTTGTTCAAGTGATTTAATCATTGACTTTGTTCAAGTGATTTAATCAAAGACTTTGTTCAAGTGATTTAATCATAGACATTGTTCAAGTGATTTAATCGTTGACATTGTTCAAGTGATTTAATCGTTGACATTGTTCAAGTGATTTAATCATAGACTTTGTTCAAGTGATTTAATCATAGATTTGTTCAAGTGATTTAATCGTTGACATTGTTCAAGTGATTTAATCGTTGACATTGTTCAAGTGATTTAATCATTGACATTGTTCAAGTGATTTAATCATAGACATTGTTCAAGTGATTTAATCATAGACTTTGTTCAAGTGATTTAATCGTTGACTTTGTTCAAGTGATTTAATCGTTGACTTTGTTCAAGTGATTTAATCATAGACTTTGTTCAAGTGATTTAATTATAGACTTTGTTCAAGTGATTAAATCATTGACTTTGTACAAGTGATTTAATCATTTACTTTGTTCAAGTGATTTAATCGTTGACATTGTTCAAGTGATTTAATCATTGACTTTGTTCAAGTGATTAAATCGTTGACTTTGTTCAAGTGATTTAATCGTTGACATTGTTCAAGTGATTTAATCGTTGACATTGTTCAAGTGATTTAATCATAGACTTTGTTCAAGTGATTTAATCATAGATTTGTTCAAGTGATTTAATCGTTGACATTGTTCAAGTGATTTAATCATAGACTTTGTTCAAGTGATTTAATCATAGACTTTGTTCAAGTGATTTAATCGTTGACTTTGTTCAAGTGATTTAATCATAGACTTTGTTCAAGTGATTTAATCATTGACTTTGTTCAAGTGATTTAATCATAGACTTTGTTCAATTGATTTAATCGTTGACATTGTTCAAGTGATTTAATCATAGACTTTGTTCAAGTGATTTAATCATAGATTTGTTCAAGTGATTTAATCGTTGACATTGTTCAAGTGATTTAATCATAGACTTTGTTCAAGTGATTTAATCATTGCCTTTGTTCAAGTGATTTAATCGTTGACTTTGTTCAAGTGATTTAATCAAAGACTTTGTTCAAGTGATTTAATCATAGACTTTGTTCAAGTGATTTAATCATAGACTTTGTTCAAGTGATTAAATCATTGACTTTGTACAAGTGATTTAATCATTTTCTTTGTTCAAGTGATTTAATCATAGACTTTGTTCAAGTGATTTAATTATTGACGTTGACTGCTGCTCTTTATTTTAATGTAAGAAATTTAAATGAAAAAGAAAGAAAAACGCTCATTTCAAAATAAAGAACGAGAATTAGAGAGAGAGAGAGATTTAAAACCTAGCTCCAGCTTGTCGAGACGTTAGGCCCTGGCTCCGGCTAGTCGAGGCGTTAGCTCCAACTAGTCTAGAAGTTAGGTCTTAACTAAAATTAGTCTAGAAGATAGATCTTAACTCCAACGTCTAGAAGTTAGGCCCTAGCTCCAACTAGTCTAGAAGTTAGGGACTAGCTCCAACTAGTCTAGAAGTTAGGCCCTAGCTCCAACTAGTCAAGAAGTTAGGCCCTAGCTCCAACTAGTCAAGAAGTTAGGCCCTAGCTCCAACTAGTCTAGAAGTTAGGGACTAGCTCCAACTAGTCTAGAAGTTAGGTCCTAGCTCCAACTAGTCAAGAAGTTAGGCCCTAGCTCCAACTAGTCAAGAAGTTAGGGACTAGCTCCAACTAGTCTAGCTGTTAGGCCCTAGCTCCAACTAGTGTAGAAGTTAGGCCCTAGCTCCAACTAGTCTAGAAGTTAGGGACTAGCTCCAACTAGTCTAGGAGTTAAGCCCTAGCTCCAACTAGTCTAGAAGTTAGGCCCTAGCTCCAACTAGTCAAGAAGTTAGGCCCTAGCTCCAACTAGTCAAGAAGTTAAGCCCTAGCTCCAACTAGTCTAGAAGTTAGCGACTAGCTCCAACTAGTCTAGAAGTTAAGCCCTAGCTCCAGCTAGTCGAGGCTTTAGGTTCTAGCTCCAACTAGTCTAGAAGTTAGACCCTAGCTCTAACTGTTAGCTCCCTCAAAATGAAGACATAAGACATGAACAAATTATGCACCAGCACGCGAGGCAGACATTACAGACAGGAGCCTGGGTGAGCATCTCAAAATTGATTTTGGCCCGCGACATTCTTCCTTCCCTCTTCGATCTCTCTCTCTCTCTCCCCCCTTTAGAGCCCCCCCCCCCCCACGTACCGTAACTCCAAACATACACCGACAATTCTTTTTCCCCCGCCGCTGTCACGTAGCCTTCATCTCACGTGACCGTGACGTCACGTTTAGGTCACGTGATGTTTCCTCTAATGCCAGTGTCCAGTTGTGTCCAGAGAGAGATAGGACTGGGAAAGGGGGGGGGGAGGAAGATAGAAGCAATTTAAATGAAGTTGAAAGTGGGTGTGTGAGAAGTTTTGCGTGACAAATTTAGGAGCGAAGAGAGATTGTGGAGAAATTAATTAGTGGAGGAAGAAAAAACCAGCATTAAATTATGAGAGCTCAATTTAAATAAGGAATGTGTGAGGTGGGTCCAAAATACAATCAATATTCACTTTGGCTTTGACCCATGCCGTAGTCAGTTAGACCTCGGGAACCGCTAGTGATCTGCTGATCAGGTTGTCTCGTGTCCGTGACCGAAATGGAGTTGTGTTCTATCCACCAATCCTTTTTGAAATCCCCAAGTCTCAGGATATAGAGCTCGTCGGTCGTTCCGTTCAGAGTTAGCTACACCCTTAGACCATTGACGATCTGTTGTTGTTTTTTTGCTGGTGTTTCTGTAACTGTTCCTTGAAGGAAGAACTGTGTACATTTTGAGGATATTGTGACAACCCGCACTATCCTAATTTATATCTCCCCCCTCCCAGAATGGTCGAAATCTCGGTATTCCATCGAATGCCTTGGCGATTTCAGGCAAAGTAAGAGATTCACAATTTCCTTTTTTTTTCGTGGAGAAGAGAGGATACTCGATTGCTATTAAATTTTTTAATGGGGATGGCCTGTAACCGAGAGCACTTCCACAGCATACAATAATGATTTGATTCAAGGGGATGGAACCCTCGTCGCCCCACGGTCTCAAGTATTAAGTCTTTTATGCTTATAATTTTCAAGCTTAAATTGATTTGCTCGAACTACTGGGGAAGGGAACTACTGTGGAAGGGAACTACTGGGGAAGAGAACTACTGGGGAAGAGAACTACTGTGGAAGGGAAATACTGGGGAAGGGAACTACTGGGGAAGGGAACTACTGGGGAAGTGAACTTCTGGGGAAGTGAACTACTGGGGAAGGAAACTACTGTGGAAGGGAACTAACTACTGGGAAAGGGAACTAACTACTGTGGAAGGGAACTAACTACTGGGAAAGGGAACTACTTGGGAAGGGAACTGCTGGGGAAGGGAACTACTGTGGAAGGGAACTACTGTGGAAGGGAACTAACTACTGGGGAAGGGAACTAACTACTGGGAAAGGGAACTACTGTGGAAGGGAACTACTGGGGAAGTGAACTACTGTGGAAGTGAACTACTGTGGAAGTGAACTACTGTGGAAGTGAACTACTGGGGAAGGGAACTACTGGGGAAGGGAACTAACTACTGGGGAAGGGAACTAACTACTGGGAAAGGGAACTACTGTGGAAGGGAACTACTGGGGAAGGGAACTACTGTGGAAGGGAACTAACTACTGGGGAAGGGAACTAACTACTGGGAAAGGGAACTAACTACTGGGGAAGGGAACGACTGGGGCTGGTTCACAGCTGATGAAAAACATCTTCATTTCACTTAAAACATCTTCATTTCTAGCTAAACATCTTCCTTTTTATTTAAAGTTTAATCCCGTCTTAATCTTGATAGCCGCAAGCCTCTTGTTTAACATAATATATATTTTTTTAAGAGGAGCTAGCTGTCATACGAGGGACGTCAGCGAATAAAAGTGAACACAATGCGAATGGATTGGTAGTTTTTGGTAATATGGGGGCGAGGTGGTTGATTGATAAGGCGCATGGCTTTCGAATCGAGGAGTCTAGAGTTCGAATCTCGTCGAAAACTGGGATTTTAACATTTCTATATTTTTGAGACACCCCTGAGTCCACCCTGTTCTAATGTGTCCCTGGTATTAGTTGGTCAAAGTAAAAGCGGTTGGTCGTTGTGCTGACCACATGACACATCTTCGTTAAGCGTCGGACCTAGAAACACATCATCTGCCCTGTAGATCGCAACGTCTGAAAACGGTACACGGGCTAGACAGTGTTTCATGCTCATTTCCAAAACGTTGGGATTTAGATCTAGATGAGACCGAGTATATGTGACACCAATAAAGAAGTGATACACAATCTACGAAGCCGCGGGGCATATTTGGCCTGTGGCAGGATCCCACCCGGCCCTTCAAAGCTTCTTATCTTATAAAATACAGACGTTACTTCAAAAAAGATTAACTCCGATTAGTGGCAAGCATGGAGACCTAGGTCTCCCATAATGCCCTGCTTAGGAAATCTGCTGTTTGACGTAGTGCCGAATAGCTTCCATACAGTTGAAATGACCCTTCGGTTATGTCTTCCAGCAGCTCTCGGAACTGCGGACACTCGGAACTGCGGACACTCGGAACTGCGGACACTCGAAACTGCGGACACTTGGAACTGCGGACACTCGGAACTGCGGACACTCGGAACTGCGGACACTCTCAGAACTTAAAAAAAGAAGATTACGTCATACGCGTGTCCCTGTCAACATAGAATCAAACTGGAAGAGGCTCTGTAGTACTCCCTGTGACACGACCAGAAGAGGCTCTGTAGTACTCCCTGTCACACGACCAGAAGAGGCTCTGTAGTACTCCCTGTCACACGACCAGAAGAGGCTCTGTAGTACTCCCTGTGACACGACCAGAAGAGGCTCTGTAGTACTCCCTGTGACACGACCAGAAGAGGCTCTGTAGTACTCCCTGTCACACGACCAGAAGAGGCTCTGTAGTACTCCCTGTCACACGACCAGAAGAGGCTCTGTAGTACTCCCTGTGACACGACCAGAAGAGGCTCTGTAGTACTCCCTGTCACACGACCAGAAGAGGCTCTGTAGTACTCCCTGTCACACGACCAGAAGAGGCTCTGTAGTACTCCCTGTCACACGACCAGAAGAGGCTCTGTAGTACTCCCTGTCACACGACCAGAAGAGGCTCTGTAGTACTCCCTGTCACACGACCAGAAGAGGCTCTGTAGTACTCCCTGTCACACGACCAGAAGAGGCTCTGTAGTACTCCCTGTCACACGACCAGAAGAGGCTCTGTAGTACTCCCTGTGACACGACCAGAAGAGGCTCTGTAGTACTCCCTGTGACACGACCAGAAGAGGCTCTGCAGTACTCCCTGTGACACGACCAGAAGAGGCTCTGCAGTACTCCCTGTCACACGACCAGAAGAGGCTCTGCAGTACTCCCTGTCACACGACCAGAAGAGGCTCTGTAGTACTCCCTGTCACACGACCAGAAGAGGCTCTGTAGTACTCCCTGTCACACGACCAGAAGAGGCTCTGTAGTACTCCCTGTCACACGACCAGAAGAGGCTCTGTAGTACTCCCTGTCACACGACCAGAAGAGGCTCTGTAGTACTCCCTGTCACACGACCAGAAGAGGCTCTGTAGTACTCCCTGTCACACGACCAGAAGAGGCTCTGTAGTACTCCCTGTCACACGACCAGAAGAGGCTCTGTAGTACTCCCTGTCACACGACCAGTGAAGAGCGCACGGGGAAGGTATTTGGTCTGTAAATAAAACAAAATAATAAAGAGTCCATTACAAATAAATAATAAACGGTTTATAAAGTAAACAAGAACAACAAAAATACTTTCAAAAGAAACAAAGCTAATCTTAAGTGTCATTGTATCGATAAGTTTTGATCAGTCATGTCATTAAATGTGTCATATATCTAGAATCTATACCAACAACAATAAATCTGCGAGATTAGAAATATTCTCAATGCATTTTGATCCTTTCACTTATATGGACCAGTTGGGACAATGGGAAAAGAGAGGGGGGGGGGGAACAAAAGGGATATCTGGGTGAATTTTAACGAAGTCGATTTTTAAAAGCATTTATTAAAAAAAGAAAGGTACGACCTGAAATCGAACTCATGGCTCAAGCCTCATCAAGCCGACATACTAATCACTTTGCTATCAAGGTGCTTATGAAAACAGAAGATTGTTTATCTATTATTACCTTCAAACTTACTATAAAGGGGACTAATTCAGCTTATACCACCGCTTCAGTCAAGTAAATTGTTTTCTCTTGTTCGAGATACCAAACAAAATAATAAATTACCAAGAGTTAATAAACTAATTGGTTAATTTTTTTTTATTCTTGCGTTGTCAGGTAAAAGAAATACCTCTGCAAAATTTCAGCTTCATCCGAGATTGGGTGTGGGAGAAATGACGTGTGCAGACTTTTTACCAGGCAGACAGACATAGTTTGTATGAGCTTTGTAAAAATTGTTCAGCTTTTGAATACACACCTTACGCAGCAGACGTCTTTGAAATCCTTGAATCAAATAGACAGAAAGTCGAAGTTTTAAACACCCCCCCCCCTATTATAAATACAAACCAGTAAAAAAAATGTGTCTATCCAGTTGTTACAACGTCAGTATCTACAGACGAATCAAATGTAACCAACGATACCAATGACCGTATCACACGACTTAATTAGAAGAATTATTTTCGTTAGAAATATTACAAACTATATCTTCTATTAGAGTTGGAGTTACTGTTTGGGGTATAGAATCTAATTCCCTTTCCATTACTATATATGGCTGACTCTGCCTCAACCGTGTGGCAATCATTTCATTAATTCTAAAACATAATTACAAACCGGTCATTAAATGAATGGTTATTATGTATATGTTATTATAATATTTAACCTCGTCTTATGTTCAGAGTTTTTGTGGGGTTTTTTTTTTTTTGGTGTGTATTTAAAAAATAAACATTTCTGTGTGTAATTAAAATCAAACTGAATGTAGCATCAATAAAAACGTGGACTCTTTTAGTGCAATACATCCTAGTTAGCTCCCTTTAAAAAAAAAAAGACTCTTTATTAAAGACATCGCCATCAAGACCATAAATGAAACATCGTTTGATTTTTAGATTTATTCTCTTTCCACGCCCATGAATGAAACTTATTTCCATTCCCCCCCCCCTTTATGTCATAACATAAAAAATATGCCCCCCCCCCCCAAACACTTCTGTGGCGTTCTCCTCTGTGTCCCAACAATTTCCTCTCTTCCTCAATGCCAAAATTCCAGCCTAGATAACTCTCCGCACTCTAAGCTCGCCTAGCTGGAGGCAAGAAAGTAGTTCCGGGTGGAATTGTGAGGGGGGGGGGGGAGCGGGAAGACAACACAAGGGGATGGAACCATCTGCTAAATATTGTGGAACGGAAATCTCCGCAGGCTGTATGTGCCACGAGAGAGACGGAATGAAACGAGTACTCTCAGAGGAGGAGGAGGAGGAGAGAGGAGGAAGAAGGAGAGATAAAGCTGTGAGGGAAGAGTGCGATGGGAAATAAGAGAATAAATAAAAAGGAGGAGGGGGGGGGCGATGCACTTTGACTACAGAGACTTTATGACCAGGCCAGAAATTAAAAGCACAGGCAGCTGAAGATGAGGTCACTTTGTCCGGACCAAGAAGCGGGCTAAAGGTGAAGCCGACATACAATGGTATTGGTAACGAGCTAGGAAAGATAACAGACTGTGTCACGCTGTCGATTGTCAACTTTGAAAAAAAGTATTAAAAAAAAAAACGCAAGTATCAGTCAATGATTTCTCTTGTTAATTTCTTTTTCTGTGATATTCGTCCATAAATAGCGCACAACAGTTAAAACCAAATGGTTTGAGTTCAAATCTTTAATGACTTTACCAGAATAATAATTATTTATCTAGGGTACCCTTTTTTAAAATTAAAACTAGACAATAAACCACGTTTATAGTTCACCTAGGGACAAAAGCTCCCTCATGGGCACAGTGACCTCATCACAAGTTGCTTCTTTTACTTATTTTTATTTTTCTTGGCCAGAAAATATAATTAACATTTCTGGGATATAAACGAACAGTATTTTTTTTTTAAAGTTTACATTGGTCAAGTCTGCATTAAGAAATCCTCGCATGTTTACAAAGACCCAGTGACGTCACCCAGTGCCTGGAAGGGGTGTCAGGTTTTTATGGCCCATCTCTTCATTTAGTTAAGAGATATTTTTTTTTAAATATCGACATAATTTACAGATTAAAAAATCAATATAAAAAAAAACATAATTAAATGTATTGTTTTGTTTTTTTTAGCTCTGCGATAATAGAAATTAGAAATTCTATTTCATGCTGGAGTTTTCAATTCAGGCCAATGAAGGCTAACTGGTTACGCTCGCAGGCATAGACATAAGCCTGAAACTGGGGTTGGCCGAGACCATACGTAATAGAAGGCCTGAACACTGACCTGTAACGTCGCAACCTGTAGGCAGTGGAGACCAAAAGCTTGTTGCCACGTCGTACAAACCTGTGACGTGGCAACGAGCTATTGGTCTCCAGTTCCAACAAGTTGCGACGTTGCAGTTCAGTCAAAAAAGTTGGCCTAAGTTTTGATATATGTCCTGGAAAAGGTTAATCTAAGCTCAGATAAATGTCCGGGGAAAAGTTAACCTAAGCTTGGATGCATGTCGGGGAAAAGGTTAACCTAAGCTCTAATGAATGTCCGGGTAAAAGTTAACCTAAGCTCAGATAAATGTCCGGGGAAAAGTTAACCTAAGCTCAGATAAATGTCCGGGGAAAAGTTAACCTAAGCTCAGATAAATGTCCGGGAACGTGAAACAAGTAGATAGAAATAGAAAGATTTTCCAATGAAGTAAATCACAGTTATCTTCTCTTTGTTTCCATTTTCATTTCCAAATTCCATTTCAAAGTGAAAAGTTTTCCCGCCAAGCAATAAATACAGAAAGAAGGGGGAAAAAAAAGAAAGATGAATTCGGTGAGGGGTGGGGTGGGGGGATTTAATAGAACCTAAAGAAAAATGTATGAAAGTGATCGAAGATTGGAAGAACTTTGGAAATAAACTTCATGAACTTGTCTTTGATAAATGACTGATGTCAACTAAATAGTTAAAAACAAACTGTGCTCCAACATGGAAGAGTTGAAACCTTAGATTCCACACTGCTAAAAGATGTACTCAAAATTATGTTGTTTTTTAAATTTACAGTTAATTATAGCTAATTATTAATACTTCCGTTGTTTTTGTTTTGTTTTGTTTTTATTTACAAAGTACACAGGATACACAGAATGAAAGCACATTTATAAAAAGTCCCCCATAAATAAATGAAGAATTCAGTTCCCCCCCCCCCCCCCGTTTAAAAACAACAAGTAATAATTTATGTCTGCATTAAAGTGATCTCATGCTCGAGTGATGATTTACTTTTTATTGGAAATATGAGCCAGAAAATAATCTGAACCCTCTTGATAGTGTCACCACAGGATAGTCTCATAAACCTGATAACATTTGACATTTTATCAACAGCACTGCAGATATGGACAGCAGAGAACACAAGTTTGGGGGCGGCTGGATCTAATACGATTGTACAACATGTACAATACTTCAAGATAAGGGATTTGTGTGAAGTGTGGACAGACATTATGTATAGGTGTTTTTTATGGACGTGTTTGAGCAAGTCTTCTGAACTGGCCAGTGTCATCACTTTACTTCCTAACTTAGTTATCACAGACCTTATATATATACAACTCCGTTAACTCCGCTCCCGCGCCACACTGATGGTGCGCATCAAAGCGTGACCTCCGTGACCCTTATGTCGAAGGCACCGATCAGAGCACCATTCAAGACAAGTAGTGGAAGACATGTTGAGAATAGGTAGCAGAACTGTTGTAGATCCGGCTGAAGTTATGGGAGCCTGAACAGTCTGGTGCTAAGTGCTGTCCTGCGTGATACCAGTGAACTGTTTGGAAGACCTGGAGCGCCACTGGAAAGTGTGTTATTAAGTTGGACTTTTAGGACTTAAGACATTAGCGGAAGTCCAAGTCTAACTATTTGTTAATAGATGTAAATAAATACATCGTCTATTATTACCTCCTACCTTTGGCTGAGTGCTTGCCTTAGTTTTACAGCAATATATATATTTATATATATATATATATATATATATATATATATATATATATATATATATATATATATATATATATATATATATCATGGGCGTAGCCAGGGGGGGGGGAAGTTGGGATTCAACCCCCCCCCCAAATGAAATCCCCGGAACAAATTTAGTGACGGATTTTTTTCCTTGATTTTGTTTATTTTAGGTGAGATTTTAATACTAAACCATCACTCGCCCCAGCACAGCCCAGAGTTTTTAAGTATAAAACCCCTAGGGGTTTTTAAGTTTAAAACCCCTACCAGGGGGTTTTGAGTTTAAAACCCCTACCAGGGGGTTTGAGTTTAAAACCCCGTACCAGGGGGTTTTGAGCTTAAGCAGTTAAATCCTCCTCTTCTATAAAACAAAACAAAAAAAAATGCAAACGACAATCCCCAAATTCCAAGAGCACAGTTAAGGAATATTTTGATTTTAAAACCCACTCCAAAATTTACGATAAATCCCCTCTTCAATATCAAAAAAAATAAATTACACGCTCAAAATTTTGAAGGGGTTTTGACTTTAACCCCCCCCCCCCTTTTCAGTAGTGTTTGAAGCTAAAAAATACCTCTTCAATATAAAACAAAAAAGCTAATTGTGCATTCAAAATGTTATGAGCGTAGCTAAATGGGTTTTGACTCCGTTCTGAGTTTAAACCCTCCTTCATCGGGGTTTGAGGGTAAAAAATACCTCTTTAATATCAAAAACAAAGTTAATTTTATACTCAAAATTCTATGAATGTAGTCAACGTGGTTTTGAGTTTAAACTCCCCTCCAGCGGATTTTGAAGCTAATAAATACCTCTTCAATATAAAAAAAAAGCATATTACACACTCTAAAATCTATGAGCGTAGCTGTCACGTACACAGTATTTATATTTAGCCGCCCAATGTTACCAGACAGAACTTATTAGATCGGGGAATTCCTTCACGCAGCAGGATCATGTTTGGAAATAAATGTGATCGGTTTTGAAATATTAATTATTGTACATTGAGCTGCATTTATTGGTTGACATTGCAACGAGGGGATGTTAGACACGTGACAACGCTATACCCAGGGAAAGATTCTTGATTTTTAGTCAGTGTCGTACGGAACGTGTTAGGATTCAGACGAATATTTTACATTATTGTGTAGATCATTTATTTAGCAGAATTATATTTATTCTGTTCTATTCAAGTACATTTAATCATTGTAATTATTTGTGAATAGCTTTTCCACGTTTTGAATTAAAGCATTTGTTTTAGACGAAGAGAAGTTTCTTCATTGAATATAGTAACATACTTAGATCGACTTAGCGATTGGCAACTTCAAGATGATCCTCTTATCAACTGGCAACATTCAGAATGATCGTATTATCAACTAGATCTTGCTACTTTTATACGATCATCTTATTAAAAGACGATCTCAAGATCCTCGGCAATTACGATCATTGATTTAGCTTCAACGTGACATCTTAACATCAAGTTTGATTGTAACATCTAGCATTATTGATGATCGTAACAGTAGCTAAAGTGGTTTTGAGTTTAAACTCCCCTCCAGCGGATTTTGAAGCTAATAAATACCTTTTCAATATAAAAAAAAGCATATTACAACCTCTAAAATCTATGAGCGTAGCTAAAGCGGTTTTGAGTTTAAACCACCAGCCAGAGGGGTTTGAAGTTAAAAAATACATCTTCAATGTAAAAAAAAAAGTTTAAACCCCTCTCCTCCTGATAGTTTTGAGTTTAAAATCCCCTTACAGAGCGTTTTGAGGTGGAAAACCTCTATCTTCAATATTATTCTAAAGCAAACTAGAGTTACCAAATTCGATGACCGTAGCTAAATGGGGGTTTGAATTTAAAAAAAAAGAAACTCGAGAGATTTTTTAGTTTAAAAATTAAAACCCCCCAACAGATGATTTTGACGATAAAACTTCCCTTTTCGATATAAAATATAAAGCAAACTACAGTCACTTCCAAGAGCGTATTTTAGAGAGATTACACATTTTTACCAGTGGCGGGGCTCCATTAATAAAGTGCAGTGAATAGTCATTTGCGAAATTGTAAAAACACTAAATGTGGCTCAAAAAAGATGATTAAGACAGATTTTAGGAGTCAGTTATAGAGGTCGGGTCTAAATCAAAGAAATCCTATGCCGAACTGGGAGTCGACCCCTTAGTAGGATTGTGACAGAGCGTCGCATGAGAATTGCGGGACATGTTCTCCGACAAAATGAATTACGCATAATAAGATGACATCCTATTAAGTACAACTTGGCGCTTCACATTCATGGAGGTCTTCAGAGCAGGTGGGAAGAAGCTTCAGACATAACCAGTGACAGATTTTTGTGGAAACAGCTTGCCAGAAAATGCTCTGAACGGTGCGGGAGGGTCTAAGTCAGTAGGAATAGCACATTAGGTTTTTGAAATAAAACTTTTTAATTTCAGGAAAATAGATAGATAAAGTAGATACCTCAGAATATGCATTTTGTTGGCTTTCAATACCAGAAATAGTGCTTGGCGGCGGGATTTGGGGGAGCTCCCAGCGCTCCCCCAGACCCCCTAGCTGGCAAGGGCGGGGAATCTACAATTTTTCCACTAACTCCAGGAAGAACATATTCTAGGGCACAATAAACGTCTTCCGAAAGAATGAAGGGTCAGAATGTAATAAAGATTATACACACACACATACATACATATAAATATTTTTGCGGGGGGGAGAAAAAATCTCCCCCAACCCCCCCCTCCCCCCCAAAAAAATCCTGGCTACGCCCATGATATATATTAACTGTGGAAATGCTTTTATTATATTAATGTACTGTTTATATTATGTTTAAATAATACAGTAAACTGAAGATTTATATTTAATTTGGCATTGAAAAAATTATTTTTAAAAAAAGCTCATTATGGATTGAACTTACGACTCTCTCTCTCTGTCTCTGTCTCTCTCTCTCTCTCTGTCTCTGTCTCTCGCTCTCTCTCTCTGTCTGTCTCTGTGGCATTTTACGTGTCTGGAGATGATCTTCTAGCCACCACGAAAGTAAGAATTCAAGAATGGAAAAGACAAAACCAAATCTAAACGAAACATTCTTTTAAGTAGACGCAAAGAAAGGCTAAAAATAGATTATAGTTTTTTTTTCCATGTAAGTAAATTTATTCTAAGCCTGCTCAATTTAAAAACCAGAGTTATTGCTCTTTAAAAAAATAATCTGAATTAAAAATTTTCGATTGATGCTAATAGCATTTTTCCCGTTTCGTCTTTTTGAAAATGTTCTTACCTAGAATTTAATAACAGAAAGTTGGCACCTTCGTCCAATTAATTCATTGATTCAGCATTACAGTTCATAATTGTTTCCTAATGGATTTTTTTTTTAAGCATTAAATTCCCACATATTTTGTTTTCATGTGCAGATTAGTTACTGATATTATGTCTTTAAGTTCTCGACGTCTCTGTCTGTTTCATTGAATTACTGTTAGGTTTTTAATTAAATTAAAACGTTGGAAATGTGTTTAGTGGTGTGAATGGATACATTGATGGGATACTTGAATGGGTACATTGATGGGATACTTGAATGGGTACATTGATGGGATACTTGAATGGATACATTGATGGGATACTTGAATGGGTACATTGATGGGATACTTGAATGGGTACATTGATGGGATACTTGAATGGATACATTGATGGGATACTTGAATGGATACATTGATGGGATACTTGAATGGATACATTGATGGGATACTTGAATGGATACATTGATGGGATACTTGAATGGGTACATTGATGGGATACTTGAATGGGTACATTGTTGGATACTTGAATGGGTACATTGTTGGATACTTGAATGGGTACATGGATGGGATACTTGAATGGGTACATTGATGGGATACTTGAATGGGTACATTGATGGGATACTTGAATGGGTACATTGATGGGATACTTGAATGGATACATTAATGGGATACTTGAATGGATACATTGATGGGATACTTGAATGGATACATTGATGGGATACTTGAATGGATACATTGATGGGATACTTGAATGGATACATTGATGGGATACTTGAATGGGTACATTGATGGGATACTTGAATGGGTACATTGATGGGATACTTGAATGGGTACATTGATGGGATACTTGAATGGATACATTGATGGGATACTTGAATGGATACATTGATGGGATACTTGAATGGGTACATTGATGGGATACTTGAATGGGTACATTGATGGGATACTTGAATGGATACATTGATGGGATACTTGAATGGATACATTGATGGGATACTTGAATGGATACATTAATGGGATACTTGAATGGATACATTGATGGGATACTTGAATGGATACATTGATGGGATACTTGAATGGATACATTGATGGGATACTTGAATGGATACATTAATGGGATACTTGAATGGATACATTGATGGGATACTTGAATGGATACATTGATGGGATACTTGAATGGGTACATTGATGGGATACTTGAATGGGTACATTGATGGGATACTTGAATGGATACATTAATGGGATACTTGAATGGATACATTGATGGGATACTTGAATGAATACATTGATGGGATACTTGAATGGATACATTGATGGGATACTTGAATGGGTACATTGATGGGATACTTGAATGGGTACATTGATGGGATACTTGAATGGATACATTGATGGGATACTTGAATGGATACATTGATGGGATACTTGAATGGATACATTGATGGGATACTTGAATGGATACATTGATGGGATACTTGAATGGATACATTGATGGGATACTTGAATGGATACATTGATGGGATACTTAAATGGATACATTAATGGGATACTTAAATGGATACATTGATGGGATACTTGAATGGATACATTGATGGGATACTTGAATGGGTACATTGATGGGATACTTGAATGGATACATTGATGGGATACTTGAATGGGTACATTGATGGGATACTTGAATGGATACATTGATGGGATACTTGAATGGATACATTAATGGGATACTTGAATGGGTACATTGATGATATACTTGAATGGATACATTGATGATATACTTGAATGGATACATTGATGGGATATTTGAATGGGTACATTGATGGGATATTTGAATGGATACATTGATGGGATATTTGAATGGGTACATTAGGGTTAGGGTTAGTATGTTTCTTCTTCTTTTAGTGGCGTCACAAGGGGCCCGCACCGGGGAACACCCACCAAGGGGAGACACCCAAGTCTAAAACCTGATCCCTTATTTGCCTAATGTCATTACATAGTTTAAGCCGATACTTTCTAAGGCTATGTCTTAGACCGCACTAGTTGGAGAGAGACGGTGACCAAGAAAGCTATGGACAGTGAGATACATGCGCATCGGCTCTTGAAGAAAAGCGTGTCATGTGGAAAATACCCGACTCCTCTACCACCAAAGCGAACGCCACTTTGTCCTGCAATATATGTGGACGGGAGTGTCTCTCCAAAATAGGGCTCCATAGGCCATAGCCATATGAAAAAGTGTTCGAGATGAACCATAGCCGTTCTACGACTGAAGGAGGCCAATAAATTTACCCAAAAATTTACATTGTCGCTGAAATTTTATTAAAAATTAAAAGTTTACACCGGCTACGCCCTTTGATTTGTTCCCAAGCTTTATATAGATAATTATGGCGACAACCTTTTCTTTTTTGAAATGTAATAAATGGGCCACAACCTAACATACTTTTTTAGCCAGTCAATTAGTGTATCTATCTCTGTTTTCGCTCTCTGGAACCCCCATTTTGTTTTCTTAGAACCTGCGCATCGTAATTTCTCCGACATAAATTTTTGATTTGGAAACACCCATTCCATTATGCGCCCCCGACACATCACGCACTCAATGACTTGTTTTCAGGTTTTCACATCCATCTATATTAATTTAGACCGTGACCTCTGCTCCTTGTTTTAGTTACTTTTTTTTTTCCAACCTTTAATCTTAATACAAGCAATGTACGGTATTAAATACCAAAAATTTAGGATATTGTAATTTTCCGAAGGCCCTAATTGAATACCACATTCACGTTACAACTTTCTACATTTATTTTGGTATTTTGTTCTGTAAATAAAAAGAATAGTCAATTTGGTTGTTTTTTATTTTGCTGTAATCGTTTATCTCACTCCTTTTGAATGTAGCGATATGACAAGAGATCTTGATTTATAATATAATGTTGAAAAGTGCCAATACTTGCTCTCTCTCTCTCTCTCTCTCTCTCTCTCTCTCTTACACATAAAAGAAAAAGACTCTAGATCTATCTTATGAATGCTATTAGGATTGGCTTTTTTTATATTTTATTTAGGCCGCGTCTAAAAGGAAGTGGAAATGACGAAAGGCTTATTCAAAAGGTCAAAATAAGTACACCATGGGGAAAATAAAATACAATTGCATTTAAAAATACGAAATTTGTGAGATATTTCTATTGATGCTTTCTGTATAGACTGCGACCTTTTGGGGAAATAAAATACAAAGGTTTGATAGAGCTTGCTGTTTTTCGCGAATAGCGGTCGTAAGGGTTGCGAATCTGTCAAAAAAGCGTTCTTAGTTAGCACCTAGGAGGTAAAAGGAACCTGTGCACGAAATTTGATGCCGATACTACGATAGTTGAAAAGATCTCATGAACAATGAATGTGTCAATTAGTGGTATTTTACAAATATATAATAGATACCCATATTCAATGGGTCACAAAAAAAATTTTTTTGGCAATTTTATGGTTAGAAACGATATACCCACAAACCCTCTAACACAGGGGTTCTCAACCTGTGGATCGCGACCCCCTTGGGGGTCGAATCACCATTTTCCAGGGGTCGCCTAAGACCATCGAAAATATGGATTGTTATTGTCTATTCTTCTATTGCTGTGTGTGTGGGGGTGGGGTGGGTGGTGGGTGGCGGCAGAGTGGGGGATAGTAAAAAGGGGTCGCCGAACTTGAAAGGTTGAGAACCGCTGCTCAAACACGAATTACGATATTGATATAGACTTGAGAATATCGGTAGGGCTTAAATAAGGACATTTCTGTGCATTTAATTCTTTCTATTATATTTTCTTAAAGGACATGTTTAAAATATACATTTGACAGTTGTGTCTATTATTTTATAGTATATATACTAGAGATTTGGCGCCTTGGAGGGGGGGGGTCTTGACCTCTTTAGGAGCCCCTGCATTCTGACGTCATGAAATGAGATAATTGCGTAATGTAAAAAAAAATTTCCATCACTCATTTGGGGGGGAGGGGCACCTCAAGAGGGTCCAGGGGGGGGATTTTCTTATTTGGGCGCCAACTCCCCACCCTATCTACGCCACTGCTCCCACATAAAAATTAGGCCTTGCGCCGCCATTGCATGAAAATACAACCAACTTAATACAAGTTAGGATATGAGTTAATGCGTTTGGCTGACCTGTTGCAAAGCTAATTTTATTTGGGGGAGGGGGGGGGGGCGTGCGTGTCCGATTTCAATTTTAATAATACCGAAACGACTTTTGTTAAAAATTTTTATCTCCAGAACAGAAAAGTGAACATGTCGCCCAAACATGTTGTAAGTCGTGTCCAGAAGATGAACATGAACTTGTATATATCAGAAAACATCAAACAAAATGAGTCAAAGCCGAAAATGTCAATTAATATTGACATTCTATTTGAACGTACGTTTATAATTCTATTTCATTATTATCATTTTTTTTTACACATATGCACTCGTAATTGGCAGACGAGACTCGGCAGACGTCAATGACGGAACAGGCAGACGTCGACTCGTAAGGAGAGGAGGGTGGGGAAGAGGAGAGACAAAGGGGAGACAATTTAAAAAACAAAACAATAAAAAAGTTGTCAGGGTCTTAAAAAGAACAAACCAAAGCTTAAACAATCTTCCGAGGAGTGAAAAACAATGAAAGGCGACCTTTGCTCTCCAAACTCTGAGCCAAGCTTGTCATGTGATCACCGGAAGTAGTCAGACCGCCAGACGTGTTCAACACACGTGTCCTAACTAGGTCAAAGTAGAAACAATCGGCCACCAGACTTCATACACTCTGTCAATCAATTAGTCTGCAATGAGCTGGAACATTCTATTTGGATTGGCAGGCCAGGCAGGGGTACTGAATGGCTTTAAAACTTAAAAATGAAGGTCAAAAGTTACTTCAAAGTATTCCTATGGGTTGTTGAATTTTGGACAGTATGCTATCAGGCTCTTTTCCTGGACCTGGGTAGCCTTTAGTCCATATGAACATCTCTTTGTGTGGTCAGTTCGATCAAAATACATTAAAACATTAGAGGAAATGGACAGTAATGACGAATGGGATATAATTGATACGTTTTCGTGATTTCGTAATTGTTTCACAAGCCTAGTAGAAACTTTTACTGTATTTATGTGTATTACAATATCACATTTTTCCTTCAATATTCTTTGTTGATAAAGAACCAAAACAGAAGTGTACAGTACCTGAGCCAGCAGCACTTGCAAAACTGGCTGGAAAGACAATGGGATAGCCCTAGACACTAAAACCTGAGATGAACTCCTATTGAAAAAACAGAGCAGGAAGGACTCAATCTGGCAAGAAACTTAGCCGTTCGGCTTAATGCCTCGTAGCTACCATACAAGTCGAGTGACTGCTCAGACACGTCCCCCCCCCCCTTAGCTCGCGGAGCTGGGGACACTCGTACAAGACGTGCGACACTGTTTCGACGCTCTCTCCACAATGACGGCATCGGGAGTCAAAGTTCGGACGGAACCGGGCAAAGAATGCCCCAATAGGACAGTGTTCCGTCCTACACTGCGCAATAATTGTCTGCTCTAAAATCAGACTGATGCGCTCCCTGGTCACGGCCACATTCTTATATGCTTGTGAATCTTAGACGCTGACATCAGAACTAGAGAGGAGGATCCTAGCAATGGAATCGGGGTGCTACAGAAAGTCCTAGGTATCACATACAAAGACCGCATCACAAACGAAGAGATCAGAGACAGGATTACTACAGAGATTGGACCCCACGATGACCTACTAACTACTGTCAGAAAACGCAAACTAAAACTCTATGGTAATATTACCATGTCCTCGGGGCTCGCAAAGACCTTCCTTCAGGGAACATTACCAGGAAAAAGAGTCAGACAGAGAAAGCAATGGGAAGACAACGTCAAAGAATGGACGGGCCTGTCATTGAAAGAAAATATCCAAGGCAAAAGACAGGAATGGAGAAAGACGGCCAACAGATCTTGAGTGTTCCCCACGGTCGAACAGACTAAGTGATAGTTGAGGTGAAGGTGATTCGTCAATATAGCAGTGGCTATAGTTCCGGCTCCAGTGGCACTACCACTCTAGTGCAGTGTTCCCCAAACTTTTTCCTTAACGGAACACTTCGCACATTCTGAGTATTTAGCGGAACACTTTGCTTATTTTTTTATAGAGATTAATTCACTTGGTGGCCAACTAGTTTATCATCCCACTAGTTCGCTAACACATATTCTGGACTCTCGGAACATGAGGGTTCCGTGAACACAATTTGGGAAACACTGCTCTAGCGTAAAGTTTCTTAATGACATCATTGTTTACAGAACACAATTTTGATTTCGTAAATATTATAATTGCCCAAATTTGAAGAATAAACAATGCGTACATAATTCTTGTTTATAATTGACATTATAGAGCTTCATAGACTACATAATCTACAGTGGTAAATCTGAAACGAAGGACTAATACCCAAACCCTGAAGTTTCACCTTTATATATTTTTACTTCTGAAAAATCGGTGATCCACAATCGAAACGAAAATTAAACGTTTGCTTTTAATTATCTCCCCTGAGCTATTCAGCTTTGCTGACAATTATGTTTTTTTTTCCTCCTGTGTTCATGTCACCTACCTTAAAAAAAAACGGAATAAATAGGTCAACACATAATGCGATATTATAATCCCCGTGTTATCAATATTTGTATGCATAGATTGAACACTCGCTAAGATCAGTGATATCAATGTCTGGCAGGTTTTTCTTGAACAGAAGACGAAATGTCAATGAAATGCAAAAGTCTTTATCAGTTTCGTTCATTTGATACTAAGAAACAATCTAGGTTGACCTACATACAATTCAAACTGGTATTTCATATTGCTTTCAGTCGCTGTTAACTGTGACCGCATCGCACTAGCGGATCCAGAACTTTTGAAAAATAAAGGGGGGGGGGGTGCGATTTTTTAAAGCCTTTACCCTATTTACAAACTCCTACTCACATTCACACACACACATGCGTACACACACACACACATGAGTACACACACACGCGCGTACACACACACACATACACACACACATACATACATACATATATATATATATTGGTCTATATTATAATTAGAGTAGTGTTTCTCGACCTTCGAAAAAAAAAGTTACGTTGGTGGCCCTTCGCGTGACAGCTAGGGGGTCTTGGTGAGCTCTGTAAGGACCCCCCTACGGGTGTTTGTTGCGGAGCCCCGACGCCAAGCGTTTTCCTGCTTTCTTCACTGCATAAACGCATTCTCCTAACATCTCAAGCTCATTATTCATCCTATCAAAAAAAAATGGCAGGTCAAATTAAGTCAAATAAAGGGACATTTTTAAGAACCTTTTGAATAATGTTTTTACTTTAAAAAAAATAATTCTAATATGAATTTATAGGTGCTAACTAGATTGCAAGTACAAACGATTAGTTCCGTTAAAAGAAAAAATACTCCACACATTTAGATTTAGGCATTGAGGGTCGCCGCCGAACAAAAAATGTCTACGAAAAATAATATTTGAAAAAGACATTCGTTTGTAAGTGATTAATTTTGTCGAAGACGCCTGTTTGTAACTTCGTTTTGTTACAGAACTATAATTCAAAGCTTTGAACAGAAATAATAAATAATTACGTGGACCAATTAGATTCTACTCTAATATTTTAAAAATTATTTTAGGCTATAAATAAACATTGTTAGTTATAGTCCAAAAGTTATTTGTACAATAGAAAAATCTTATATATTTGAATATTCTTTTTTAAAATGTCATGTTTTCGTCGGAAAAGAGGAGTGGGCGGTAGAGTGAAAACGATGAATCATGTAAAAGTCATCTTATAATTTTATTGTATAATTATTAATAATTTAATTATTACTAATGATTGCATATGACATTAAAGAATAGAGGTTGGGCCGACTCGGTATAAGAATAGAATTTATAGTATAGATATAAGTCATAACGTATATATGTGTGAGCTTGCGCTCCCAGAGCTATTTTCATATGTAATTTTAGCTATTTTTATATGTAATTTTAGCTATTTTCATATGTAATTTTAGCTATTTTTATATGTAATTTTAGCTATTTTCATATGTAATTTTAGCTATTTTTATATGTAATTTTATTTTTCTACTTTTATAGGTCAGAGCTATTTTCTGTATTCTATTTTTATATGCTAGTGCCAGAATTAATATTTGTACTTCCCCCTATTGTTATATAGGTTGGTGCGGGATAGTATAAAAAGAATGTACATGCTGTCTTAAAACAGTTGAGTCTACAGTTGACCAGCGGTCAGTAAATTATATCTCTGTCTGTGTGACAGTTGATGATCTTTTGTGATCTGGCGTATAGTAATTTAATCATTGCTATATTTCTGTACCTGGGACGGCCTGCTATTGTTACTGCTGAAATACATGCTGCTATTGTTACTGCTGTGTTACTGCTGCTTTAAGCTGTTATTACTCTGCTGCATTTATTACTGCTAATGTTATTGCTTCTGTAGATCTAGGGAAACTAGTGTTATTTTGTTTCTGTAGTGTTGCCTTAGTCGGCTTAGAAATAGTGGCTTAGTCTGTTCTTAGTGAATACTAATAGTAAGTAATAGTAAGGTACTAAGGCTAAGGGCTAAGGTGTTCTTGTTTTAGTGTTAGTGTTATGGGTTGGTTGTAGTAGTAGGATATTGTAGACCTAGACTAGTTTATTGTAGTGTGTTTGTGTAGATCTAGGTCTTATGTAGTAGTTGCAGTGATTTAGTCATTCGTTAGATAGATGGTTTGATCAGTTTCTGTTAGTTGGTTTGGTTAATTGTTAGTGTTTGTAATAGCAAAGTATAGTTCAATTAGGGTCGGATTAGTATTAGTATTGGTTGTTTGGGTTTTAGTGTATATAGTATATTTTATTATTGATATATTTTTTTGTAAATAACGTTTCATTTTTAGTATTTCATTTCAACCAAAGTTTGTTTCTTGCTTTAGTTATTTAGTTTAGTTTAGTTGTCTGGTTGTTTAGGCGACTCTAGCCCCTTGGTCGCAGACTGAGGTGTCACAGGTGAAACCCACCCAGTAGCGCTAACATCTGCCTACTGTTTAATGTTGAGCAGAGGAAAGGTCTCCACTCAGCGCCTCCTGACCTGCTCACATATGTGACAGATTGTTTAGTCCAGAATTGTGTTATTTCTTCACTCTTCACTAGAATACAAAACAAAAAATATTGGTCTGTCCGGTGTGTGTTTTTTTTTTGGGGGGGGGGGGGGGGGACAATTGCATCAAAATCAATAAGTAGCTTATATTACATTATTTGTTCACATACTATGATTTCTGCTTAAAATTTGACCCCCCCCCCCCCCGCTTAAAGTGTTAAGAGTTGGAAGGGCAGTAAATGCAATCTTCCCCCCCCCCTCCCTTCCGAATCGGCCTATGATTTTTTTTTTACAGAAAAATTAGACCACTCCCTCTTCCCATTCTAAAGGTTTGAGTGGTGAGAGCAGAAGATGTAATCCACCAAATCGGCCACCAGACCAGGAGTGGAACGATTTAAAATAAATATTATATATCAATAAGTATCTTTTATAATGCAATCGCCCCCCCCCCCTCCCACCAAATCGGCCAACATACTACAGAGGGGGGGGGGGGTGACATAATCTAAAAATAGGTTAAAATATATACAATTAGTGTCACGTACACAGTATCTATTTTTAGCTCGTCAATTAGCTCGTGTTTTTTCCCACGTGGAGATATGTTAATTAGTGTAACTTGGGCTGCATTTATTGGTTGCAATGAGCTGCGTTGGACGGGACATAGCTGGAGCCCGGGAAGATTCTAGTTTTTTTAGTCAGTCATTGTATGGAACTTGGAAGTGGAAACATCTACTAATGTCTTGTATTAGAACTCAATTATATTATTGTGTAGATCTATCATTTTATTCAAGTACGTTTAACCATTGTAATTATTTGTAAATAGCTTTTTCAAGTTCTGAATTAAAGTAATTATTTTAGACGAAGAGAAGTTTCTTCATTGATTTAATGAATGACAACTTCTAGATGATCAACTGGCAACATTTTGAATGATCGTATTATCAACTAGATCTGACTACTTCTATACGATCATCTTATTAAAAGAAGATTTCAAGATCCTCGGCAATCACGATCATCGTTAGTGTGATACAGGTCAAGATAATCTTCAACGTGACATCTATCATAGCATCTTCATAGATCTTGACATCAGACATCCATATTAATTGATGATCGTGATATCTGGCACCTCCGACATTCGATAAAGATCATCAAAAAGATCATCAAAAAAAAAGTATTTTTTTTTTTCAAGATCTAAGGAAAAATTTTCGTCAATTACAAAACTTCGATTTTCTTCAACTTGAGAATAGTTCTACTGTGTTCAAAGGTCATTTTGGTTATCGATATCTTATCTTATCATAGATATAGATCTACGATCGAGTTTTCACTATAACTCTCGAGATCTAATATTATTATTTTGTAGTGGCATTGGCAATAAGACCAATATCATTTAACTGGCACGATACATAAGCCCAGTAATATTTAACTCGCATAACATAAGCCCAGTATTATTTAACTGACACAGTAGATAAGCCCAGTATCATTTAACTGGCATTAGTATTATAGATAAGCCCAGTAGCAATTACCTGGCACTATAATCTATCAAGTAGACATTTCTACTATTTGATATCAAGTCAATCGTACACAACGACGACTTTAATACGACAAGTTTACGACTCCAGTAGTAGATATAATCCTACTGTTCAAGATTATTAGCCTGTGACGGCATAACTAACATTATTACATTCACAAAGTACTATATTAATATTCAAGTTCATATATTATAAAACACAAGAACTATACAATGGATTCAAAGCCTAGAGATAGAACACAAAGAATGTCAATATCTTGACAAAAGAAAAATATTGAAATTACTGCCACATGAATTAATGGCCTGGGCAAAAGAGCAAACAGATATAGACGAAGAAATTGAAGCAAAGAAACGGCAAGAAGATAAAGAAGCTGAAGAAAGACAAAGAGAACATGAAAGAGCACAAATGGAATTTGAAAAATTGAAAATGCAACATGAAGAAAATAAACTTAAGTCAGACTCAAAATCAACAGCAGCTAACACAAATCAAGCAAGTTCCAATGTCTTTGATCGATATAAACTCATGTCAAAGATTCATTCATACAATGAGTCTACAGACAACATGGACTCATACCTTACTAGATTCGAGGAATTAGCAACAACGTCTGGTTTACCAGAAGACCAGTGGTCAAGTTCCCTCCTTAGTTTACTGACAGGAAAAGCAGTTGACATTTGTTCGCAGTTGTCGGTCAACGAGCGCAGTGATTATCATGATATCAAGGAAGCTCTATTACGCCAGTACGGTGCAACGTCAGACAACTATAGAAAGAAATTCTATAGCTCAAGACCAAAACAAGATGACGATCCTCAAATTTTCGTTTCCAACATGACCATGTGGTTCGACAGATGGATATCTCTTGCTAAAGTGGAAAACACTTATCAAGCTATCAGACAACATATTATCATTGACAATATCACGCATGCTCATTCAGAAGACATCCAATCTTATATAATTGAAAGAAGTCCTTCTGATATTCCAACGTTAACCAAAATCATCAGACAATATAAAGCTGCTTATCCAAACAAGCCAGTCAAACCAGCAGCAGATGAAAACTTTGTCTGTTTTTCAGAAGACAAACGAAATTCACAGTATACAAAATATGACAAAATAATTTGCAATAGATGCAACAACATAGGACATTTTGCTTCTCAATGCCGCACCAGGATTATTGAATGTTCATATTGTCATATGAAAGGTCATCAAGCCCATGAATGCAGAAGAAAGCAGTTCAGCACCAGCAATCCACATCATGGCAAACAAGCTACAAGAAATCAAAAATATACTGAAAGACCTCGTTACAGAAGCCACTCTCAAGACTCTAGACCACGACATGTATATAAGAAGAACTTTTCTAACAGAAATGATAGAGATGAACATTCAACCATGACTGTCATAGCGAAAACAAATGGTCTTAAATTCTATCCAGGTTGGGTAGGAAATCAAAAAGTACAGGTGCTACGTGACACCGGAAGCACATCTATATTAATCAAGAAACGTTTTGTCAAGTCAAACCAACTAACAGGCAAATCAGTTCAAGCCACAGCATTCAATGGCACTGTCAGCAGTCTACAAGAAGCCATAATACACATTAAGACACCATTCTTTAGCGGTCCAACCGAAGCCTTAGTTGTCCGCGACTTACCAGTTGACTTAATCATCGGTAACATTGAAGGAGTCAGAGACTGCACCCCACAAGAACTTTTAAAGTGGGCAAACAACATTGAACGAAATCAAGATTGTTATGCAGTAGTAACCAGATCAATGACCAAACCCAAAGAACAATTTTCCGAACGAGCAAGCCAAAATGAATCAATACCTAAGACTCAAGTACAGACCATTCAAAACGAAACAGATACAGTGATCACAGCATTACCTGAAAATGACGATGTAATGCCACAATTCCAACATGATGAATTCAAACATGAACAGAAGATGATTCATCATTGCAAAGACTTTATAAGAAGGCGCAAGCAAACAAACAATCAAAATTCACAGATGAACCATATTTTCAGAATGACATTCTTATGAAGAACAGTCACAATAAGAACGAAACAATACAACAAGTACTTGTACCTCAAAGATACAGAAGAGAGATATTGGCAACAGGACATAATCTTCCACATGCAGGTCATATGGGTGTAACCAGAACGAAGAAAATAATCCTTCAAGAATTCTATTGGCCAAGCATCACCAAAGATGTCAAGAAATATGTCGGCTCTTGCCATGTTTGCCAAATGAAAGGTCCTAAAATCAACAGAATACAGGCACCAATTCAAGCAATGGAACGCACAAACAAGCCTTTTCAAAAAGTGTCAGTCGATCTGATAGGTCCTATGCCAGTAGCTTCAGACAGAAATCACAAGTACATCTTAACTCTGGTTGATACATGTAGCAGATGGCCTGAGGCAATTCCTTTGGTCAATATAGCAGCACTTGACATTACCAGAGCTTTGTCAGAAATATTTTCTAGAAAAGGTTTCCCAGAAGTCATCCTTTCTGATAGAGGCACACAATTCACAGCAGATATAACCAAAGCCTTTATGAACATGTACAAGGTCAAGATGAAGTTCACAACGCCTTACCACCCTCAAAGCAACGGTTTATGTGAACGATTTAATGGTACTCTGAAGAAAATCCTATCGAAAATCGCTCACGACAATCCACAAAACTGGGATGTACTCTTACCTGCGGCACTATTCGCTTATAGACAATGTCAACAAGAAACTACAGGTTTCTCGCCTTTTGAGATGATATTTGGCGCCAACCCAAGAGGACCCATGTCAATACTCAAAGAATCACTCATACAACCAGATTCAAATTCACTAGAGTCCAAAACAGCATTCCAGCATGTCATAGATATCAGAAACCTTGTCATATCAGCATGTCAGCAAGCTAAAGAAGCCACAGATAAAGCTAACATAAATACTCAAGCTAGAGTCAACAAAACCAGAAAACTCAGACAATTTGAGCCAGGAGACAAAGTATGTTTATTGTTACCAGATAAGAACAACAAGCTATTTATCAAATGGCAAGGTCCATTCTCAGTACTCGAAAAAATCACAGATGTTGATTATGAAATTGACATTCATAACAAGAAGAAAATATACCATATCAACATGCTACAAAAGTACAATACTGAAACAGATGATGATACAAGTACAGAACAAACAGAAAGAGTTATGTCATGTTTGGCAGTCATACCTGAAGAAGAAGAAAATGATATGGATGATTGCAATGATTTCATAATGCCAGATACACCAACGAAGCAAACTGAATTTTGGCATGATATAAAAATTGATAAATTATCACCTCAGAGAAGACAAGAATTGACAAACATTCTCAAAGAACATTCAGAAATATTCACAGATGTTCCAGGAAAAACTTCTATTGTCGAACATGAAATCATACTTACAGATGCCAAGCCTACAAAATCAAGACCTTATCCTTTACCAATACACTACAGAGATTTCCTTCAACAAGAAATTAATCAACTGTTAGAACAAGGCATCATAGAACATTCTAATTCACCATATGCTGCACCAATTGTACTTGTCAAACGTAAACAAGCATCAACTCCAAGAATGAGCGACGACTTCAGACAATTAAACAAAATAACTCGCCTCGATTCATACCCCATGCCTAACCCTGAAGATCTTATGACACAATTTTCAGAGTCAAAATTTTTCACCAAACTAGATTTATCTAGAGGTTATTACCAGATTCCTATGAAGGAAGAATCAAAACCATTTACAGCCTTCACAACAGCTTTCGGACTATTTCAGTTCAACTACATGCCATTCGGATTGGTCAACGCCAGCAGCACCTTTAACAGAGCTATACATAGAATACTGAACCAACGAAAAGACACAGTATCTTACATAGATGACATTTGCATATTCCATATAACATGGAATGAACACATGAAAGGATTACATGAAGTCTTCAACATAATACAACAATACGGCTTCAAGATAAAACCTAGCAAGGTAGAATTAGCCATGACTGAAGTATCTTTCCTAGGTCATAGAGTTAGCTACAACTCACTTAGACCACAAGAAGATATCATCAAACGCATTTTAGACATCAAAGTTCCCACAACTAAGAAGCAAGTTAGAAGCATTCTGGGATTGTGTAATTTTTACAGAACATTTATTCCTAATTACACAGCACTCACATCAACATTGACCAACCTCACCAAGAAGGGTCAACCTATCAAGATTCCATGGTCTACGGAACTACATGCCACAATTGAGAATATCAAAGCAACTTTTTCCAGAGACAGTATACTCAAACTTCCAAACCGAGAAAAGCCTTTTCATCTCGCCACCGATGCATCTTCATCAGCCATTGGAGCATGTTTAATGCAGGATTACCAAGGGACTTTACATCCTGTATTTTTTATCAGCAGGAAACTCTCACAAGCCGAAACTAGATACTCCACTATTGAACGTGAATGTCTGGCCATTGTCTGGGCCATTTCCAAATTCACCAAATATTTATTGGGTGCACACTTCACACTTCTGACAGACCATGCACCACTAGCTTTTCTGAATTCAAAGAAGATGGCAAACGGACGAATAACACGTTGGAGTCTACAACTCATGGACTACCAGTTTGATGTCAAGACAATACCAGGTCACTTGAATGTATTTGCTGACACACTGTCCAGATGTATATAGTTAATTACTTAGTTTCGTCATTACATTTTCTCTTCACAGATACTTTATTATCAAATCAAGTGTGTAATATGTTTATCCAAAGTACCTTCGAAGAAAAGATACTCATCTTTATCATATTTTATTATAGTCTTATTTCATTTCGAATGTGACATCAACTGTACAGTAACTTGTTAATGTTTAAAGACATTATACATATTTTTTATGAGCCATGATCAAAAATGTGATTACATAATACAACTTACTATGTAACTACAAATATCTTGTAGCATCTCAACCATTTTTTATTTTTTGGATATGTACACATTTTTTACATTAGTACTAACCAAATGAGTTATAATGTCATAATTATTTTTCATGTATTAATTTATACGCATTTCTATTACCATACAAATGCTTAAGAAAGCGGGAGGTAATATGTCACGTACACAGTATCTATTTTTAGCTCGTCAATTAGCTCGGGTTTTTTCCCACGTGGAGATATGTTAATTAGTGTAACTTGGGCTGCATTTATTGGTTGCAATGAGCTGCGTTGGACGGGACATAGCTGGAGCCCGGGAAGATTCTAGTTTTTTTAGTCAGTCATTGTATGGAACTTGGAAGGGAAACATCTACTAATGTCTTGTATTAGAACTCAATTATATTATTGTGTAGATCTATCATTTTATTCAAGTACGTTTAACCATTGTAATTATTTGTGAATAGCTTTTTCAAGTTCTGAATTAAAGTAATTGTTTTAGACGAAGAGAAGTTTCTTCATTGATTTAACGAATGACAACTTCTAGATGATCAACTGGCAACATTTTGAATGATCGTATTATCAACTAGATCTGACTACTTCTATACGATCATCTTATTAAAAGAAGATTTCAAGATCCTCGGCAATCACGATCATCGTTAGTGTGATACAGGTCAAGATAATCTTCAACGTGACATCTATCATAGCATCTTCATAGATCTTGACATCAGACATCCATATTAATTGATGATCGTGATAATTAGTATTATTATAAAGAATTCCTATACAAATTGTGTGATTTCTCTACTAAAATTCGCCCGCCCCACCCTCTCGGTGGGGAGGAGGGAGTGTTCGTCCGGGTGGGGGGCGGCTTGTCCACTAGTGGGGCGCATCGTTGTCATGAACTGAAATAAAAGCCACTCAAAACAACAGACACTATTTAGTGTACCAAAATATGAACCACCCAACATCTTCTTACTAGCGTTGGTATTCTCTGTTTTCTCTCTGGCCTAGAGACCCGCAGTTCGTTGTCCAACATTTGGTGTACTCCCAATTCGAGCATGGAACCAGTTACCGGAAGTAGCAGAAGAGTTCAACCAACTTATCATCTCTTGGCTTATCACAATGAATCGCCATTTATCACATTTGTCAAATATCTAAAGACTATCTAAAGATAAAAAAAAATTGATAAAAAAATATGTATAAAAAAAACAACTTAAATCAATTGCTGTAATTTCTCTTAGTACTGCGAGATTTATTTTCCCTTTTCTATATTGAAACTAATATTTGAACTAAGTTAATGTTTTTATTTTTTGACTGAGTTCTGTGTTGTCCTGGGCAATGAGTAATTCAGCTCAGTTTTAACTTGATCCTAGAATTGAAATTGTAAATCCTGCCGGAAAATACAGACAGACAGACGGAGTGAGTTAATCCCAATTTTGTAAAAATTAAACTGACGGGGCTAGCTACTTGAATGTGTGAACAAACAAATGAATCTTAAGATGTTTCAGATTATTACATCCTTAGAGTGTCACGTGATGCATGCATTGAGGTCTCAAGAGAAGTGCATACGGAAGTGTACTTACACATTGGCTTCTAGAACATTCAAGATTCTACTCAGAATAAGAAAGACGTGAAGGGAGTTAATTAGAAATGAAAAGTTTTTATGCTACTTCCGCATCGAGAAATTTTGATTTGAAGGCATAAAAATAGAGGAGACAAGCTTAAATCGTGCCCCACCACATTAATTAATAAGTTTCAAGCGTCATGTTAAGTCTACTACTGTGAATTTATTATTAAATGTTTAAATTAGAAAGTGTATCAATGCTTCATATAATGGAGAGTTTCGATCTTTTCATTATTTGAATTTCAGGATTACAACTATTTTAGTTCATAAAAAACATTCAGAATTATGTCTTCACCTGAACAGGTATCTTTGGCTCAGAATAGGCATTAAGTCAATAATAATACAATTGAAAATGCTACTATAGACTGAGTAGGTAATTGTAACCACCCATCTCCATTGTTACACCTAGCCGGTGTCTATGGTTTGAACCTCCTCTCTGTTGTTGGCGGACCACAAGCCCAGTATAACCAAACTAGCAGAGATATTATGCAACAATATTCCATCATTGCATTCAACACAGCATCTGAACTTTAAACATTTCATTGCAATTAGCATCGGTGGAGGGTATGGACTGGCGCAAGGCTGAAGTGTAATTCTAGTCCACGTCGAGAAACAGTTTTGTTAAAGTGGAGATGATTTTTATGCAAATGTGCTTCAAGTCACTTCAAATGGCAACAAATTATGTGGTGTTTTCCTCGTCGTGTGAAAGGCGGCAGTAAGATTATACGTATGAGTAATTTGGATAAACACTGGATGGTAAATTTTGCTATAATTAGTGAAACTCACGTGGGTGGGGGGGGGGGGCAACTCAGCAATTGCGTTATCCGTGAATTGAAAGTGGAGATCCCAGCTACATTAGCCTACCTCCCCCTTACACATGTCTAAATAATCATGACAGCAGAATGACACTAGCGTCAACAGTGACATGTCATGTCAACACAATGACGACAAATGACATTCAAGGCGGTGGTCCATCCACGTGACACAGCTTAACCAATGGCGCTTTTTTTCCCCATCGCCTCGGGTCAACCAACCACAATGGAGGACAGACATTTATGTGAAGAAGTTCGGTTAACTTAAAGAGAAGAAAAAAACTCTGGATTCAAACCTCTGCTGCATTGCGACTAGACCCCTAGCTCTTGTACCTTGTCCACAGAAGGGATTACGAAGGATGCCCTGGGATCGTGGTGAACGAATAGGGATCTGAAAGAGATATGAAACTTTCGAGTCACAGTTGACAGACCACCCCGCCAGAACAAATGGCAAGGAGATCAAGGCTGAGAAGACATAGGTCATCTAAGGTCATGACCAACAACTTTGGGAGGAGGGGGGAATAATGGTAGATATTCATGTCTAAAGATTCAAAGCTGATTTTTGAATACCAAAATATCATTTTATCAGAAGATACATTGAAGTAATAAACTCTATTTCCAAGAATGTTACTCAAAGACTTCGATACTGTTATGTACAGATTATCAGGGGATATAAAAATAAAGGCTTTTCTGATGTGATGCGGACTATTTGGAACGCTTGTTTCCCGTAAGTCGATAATAAGCTTGGCTAACATCAAAAAAAGAATGAGATCCAGAGGATAACTTCGATGTTTTTGTAGAATATTTAACTTATAGAAATACAACCAATGCGACACTTTACGAAAGATAGACTGAGTCACCCCAAAAACTGAGGTAATTGTCACATGAGAGACGGACAATCCTGACACTGTCCAGTAGGTCGCAGCGCCGCAGGAACAACCGCCAGAGAAAACGAAAGAATGAACTCAAATTTTATGTCAGTGCCATCTTTTCTGGAAGTCGAGATCTGAGACGTAAGTAAAGTCTCCCCTTTCAGACCTTGCGATCTATGGGGCAGATGATGTTAAGGCCATCTGTTTCTATGGCCAACAGTTAACAAGCAGGGTGTCATGCGGCCAGCACAACGACCAACCGCCTTTACTATCCCCAACTTAAGTCAGGTACCCATTAGAGTTGGTCGAACTAAAATTTTCGAAATTCAAATCTCAGTCCTTATCGAGATTGGAACCCAGGACCCAAGTTTCGGAAGCCGAGCACTTAACAAGTGGTAACGTTGAGAAAAAGTCTTTTGGAATATCTTCTGATCGTATCTTATCCTATCTTATCTTATCTTATCTGATATCTCACTAAATTCAGCCCCAAAATTGTTACATAAATATATTCAATCATCTTGCAAAAAGAGCAAACGACAACAAAAAAATTGCCCTTTAAGGGGCCCCATTGCCTTACAAGGGGCCCCATTGCCTTACAAGGGGCCCCATCGCCTTACAAGGGGCTCCATATTTTTAATAGCTTAGGGCAGGGGTGGGCAACCTTTTTCTACCGAGGGCCGCATAAAAAAAATTGGGGACTAAGGGGCCGCATATATATATATATATATATATATATATATATATATATATATATATATATATATATATATTGCACTACAATGCAGGAATTACATCAAGAGTTAGGAATTTCTTGAACTAATTTTACGAACGATTTTTTATTATTTAATACTGGCCCGTTTAGATCATACAATTTCACCACAAATGTATAGGAGTACTTAATATAAAGTATATAACTGTTTACTCTCGTGCATAATTTTCCGGAATCTTGGAACTAGCTAACTAGTTGTTTTTCCTGTGACTGCTGTCAATTACAGTCAATCATCATCAACCTGTTCTACACAGATGAATGTGGTTCCAAATAATGTGAAAGTTTAACAGCAAAGTTTTTATTAAACTCCCGCGAAAGAACTGGCTGGAACTTCCTTTTCAGATCATAATTTGCTTGGAGATATTTCCTCTGGAGCTGAATCAGCTTCAGCACTAGATGGTAAGCTGAGGTTATTGAAAACGGGTTCCAAGTTCTTGACGTCTCAAAATTTGCTTTCAAATTCTACAATCAAGAAATCCAAATAAGTCTTGTACTTTTCAACCATTTCACTGGATATAGTTTCACCTTCACCGATGAAAATAAGAAAACCTGATTTCACTTGCTGACCTCAAGAAATGGAATAGCTTTGTTTGCAAGTATTTAAGATGCACATACATTTCATGTACAAGCATGTTGCAATGCTTTCGAAGATAAACATGAAGTCTTCAACTCTTCATTAGAAATATTAGTAACACAGACCTTCAAGAAACCTAACAATTTCTTCATTGAGATTCCATATTGTTCTAATACTAGGCCAGTGGATACTACTGTGTTACCGAACATCAGAATGTTTTGTATCCAAATCTTCAATTACTTTTCGGAATAGTCAGTCAGGGCCGGCCTTAGATGATTGGAGGGCCTAGGCAAAGTGAATTTGGTAGCACCAAATAAAATAGAAAAATAAAAATTAACTGCGAAAAATCTAAAAGCATGCAATTCATTAAAAACCTAGTGTACTTCAACAAATACAGTGTTTCCCTATTTCTTCTCTAAATTTGATAAAATAGGAAGACTTCTACGAGGCCGGCAGCTGCATAGTTTGCCTATGCCTATGGTCGGCCCTATGCCAAAACTGTTCATACAATGTCTCCTTCTTAAATTTGATATTCAATGCAGCTTTATGTAAACTTTCCCGTTATTAGTTTATGGTTGGTAAATTGTTCTTTATTTTATTAAAAAGCCTCTTTTTCTGAGTCTAACCAAGGGCTCCATTAGCAGTTACCCTTGCCTGCTTGTACAAGTCAGCCCAACTCTTTCAACTTATTTTCATAACATTGAATTAATACTGGCCTGAACTTGTGTCTTTGACTGAATTTTCCGAATTATTTACATTAAAATAATCTTCATTTGCTTTATAAACTTTTTAGAATGACGTTTAGAGACATTGTTTCTTTAGCCTCATCATTATAAGTGATAAGAATCAAAAGTTTTAATAAATTAAAGATATTTACAATTATTTATTTTAATATATTTGCATTTTTATATTTATGTAATGTGTGGGCACACCTGATTTCTTTACGTGTTCGCGGGCCGCATAAAACGCTTCGGCGGGTCGCATGTGGCCCGCGGACCATAATTTGCCCACCCCTGGCTTAGGGCATTATCAAGTATAATTCCTGTCATGGAATTGAGTCGTTTCCAACATTGCTCCTCGGCTTTTCATAGGGGTTCTTTTTTTTTTTTTTCAGAATGTTCATTTTAGGATATTGACTCGTTAAACTGTAAAAGTCGACTAAGAAATGTATATACTTGTATAATGAACTACATTTAAAATGCCAATGTCCTTATCTTTTAGATTCTTTCTGGCACAACCATGGAACATTGCGTTTGTGAGATGGGAGTATGCGCGCAAACATCAACTTTAAAATTCGTTTAAAAAGAAAAGGTGAACTGAGCTACATTTCTCCAAAATCTGTTGCTTTGACCTTTTTTTTTCTTCTATACATTGTTTTTCTCTCTAATTTTATTTCGCTTGGACCTAATTTACAAACTTAAACCATTTCAACCTTTTCACTTACTAGTGAAATAAAAACGTAAAAAACCTGGCCAAACCGGAAGTGAGCCTATCAACAAAACCCAATCGTTATTAAATTATACAATTAATTCGGCTGCGTTTCTAACACTACAGCAGACGATCAGAGTTGATACCTGCTCAGGACAGGTATGATTATGAAATCAATACCATCTATACATCACTGCCTTATAGTCTATTATTCCCCGCTGATGGTTCTAATCTATCAGGTACCTCCCCCCTTCTCTGACACCTGAGGTTTACCTGTTGTTCTAGCTGATGTTAATGAAAGAAGACAAGGTCGGGAAGGCTTCCTAAGATTTCAAATCACGGTGAATGTTGGCCAGAAAAATTGTATTCCCACTGTGTCGTTAAGTGGTTGGCGGGTAGGGACGTCCTTTGTGTGCAGCGGCTTTTTAATGCACTGCGTCTGTACTGCCAAATACAGGGACTGGTGTACTGTTACATAGCATTGGATTATAACTTTGTATAAGGTTTATCCCCATGATCACGTGACCAACAATTTAATCCTCATTGTTAAACACGAGCTGGCTTATTTTATTTTGAGATCTACCCAAATAAAAATGGGAGAGGGGGCGAAGAGGCGGGGCTCAACCAGATGACATAGGTCGCAATGACACGGCACCCAGACAATTTACGACCTAGCAGTAAGCCTTTCTTAAAAGATGTAATTATTATTATTATTACTGGATAAAGACAATGGGCTCCATGTGACGGTTGAAGAAAAGAGTGTGGGACAATGCTTTGCTGGTTAACAATAACAAAGCCTTAGTCTACCGGACCTGTGTGATGAGCACTTTGCTATACGGAAGGGAAACATGGTCAACTCATGGCAGGAAAAAAAGCTGAATATCTTCCACCTCCGATGCCTAAGGTGGATCTTTAAAATAAAGTGGCAAGATAGGATAACTAATGAGGAAGTGCTACGAAGAGCAGGGTGCCAGGGCATCCGCTGTGTTATCAGCAGCAGACGCCTTGGCTGGCTTGGCCACGTTCATAGAATGCCAGAAGGCCGACTTCCACAAGATATTCTGTATGGTGATCTAACAGAAGGCAGGAGAGCCGCTGGTCGTCCACTTTTACGGTATACGGATGTATGCAAACGCGACATGAAGCTCGTCAAAATCGACACTAGCAGCTGGGAAAAAGTGGCACTGGATAGATCCATATGGAGAGCGAGCATAAAGGAAGGGTCCCGAATTACAGATGACACACACAACAGTAGAAGTATGAAGGGTGAAAATGCAACGGCCTCTGGTGATTACATATACCCAACCTGTGAATGCAGATTTGTATCAAAGATTGGCCTCTTTAGTCACACAAGAAGTTGCAAAGGGAAAAGATCGTCTCTCTAGACGTAAAATACCACAGATATTATTTTTGTAATCAGTTTATTAGGTTGTACAGCGGCATGCCGCACATATTCATTTAAAACGCGCATGTACAGTACAGTTTTCTAGACTAAACTAACAAGTCAAATTACAATTTATACAATTTGAATAGCTGGGGTGCCGACCTTTCCAGCCTAAGGGTCAAATAAATATCTGCCACAAGCTGTCACGTGCCGCATCAAAGGGAAAGTATCGTGCAGTCCAACAAAGCCGAAGTGTGGCTTCATTATGCGTTGTGGGTAAACGTTTTTGAGGGACCGGAAATGGCCCGCAGTTAGGTCATTACTTTGCAGTACAATGCACGAATAGTTTACTCTCAGCTACTTAATTTTTTTTCGACCATTTTTTATTTGTTCCTCACTATTTTTTTTAATGAAAAAAGGAACTGTGGTGTTCATCTTGGGACGGTTAGTTTACAAATAGCGATTTTGTTTTGTTTTCTTATGAACAAGAGGGTGTAATTACAAGTGGGTGTATCCAGTGTACACAGCACGGACTTATTCATAACTTCTTTGACACTTTTTACAAAGCTTATATCAAGTCACACTGTTTCACTGGCGGATCCAGGGGGGGGGGGGCGATAGTGGCGATCACCCCCACCCCTCGAAAAGGGGGACTGATGAATTTAAGTATAGAATTCACACAATTTGTATACGAATTTGGTACTTATGTTAAAAATATATACTAATTATTTATATTTCAACCTATTTTTAGATTATTTCGCTCCCCTCTCCAGTATGTTCGCCGATTGGTCGAGAGGGGGCGATGGCATATATATGTGCTGTACGCACGTTTATACGTAAGGTTAGGGTTTGGAAAAAATCCCCCCCCCCCCATTTGCAAAATTCTGGATACTCTAGTGCTCTGTTTACCTGATTCAAAGTGTGTACCACGTTATTTCTCCCGATTCCCATTCTCGGATCAAGTTGAAATTTCTCAATTATTCATCGTCAATGACAAATACACGAATTAATCAAAATATTAACCAATTAGTTAATCAGTTAGCGATTATTAACTAATTTTGTTTTTCACAGTAAAAAGGGGAGTTAAAACTTGCACTATTGAGATATGGCAGTGAGTGAACTCAAACTTTATTAAAGATGTTCCCCCCCCCCCCTTTAAGATTTTGCTAGTTACTATTAAGTTGGCAGCCATCTTTCAAGTTGGTGACTATCTATGGCGTCATGTTCATTTTAATTCTATTTCAAAGTGTCTTCCAATCCTCCTCTATTCGTTTTCGTTCCGCTTTCAGTAATTTGAACTTCTTTCACTTTCTTTGCTCTCTTACAGAATTTGATGGCCTAAAGAACGGCTGCTGGATCTTACAAATGAAAGTGTAAACAAAGGGACGATTACTGTGATAAACTTATCGTTTGAGGATCCTTAATAAACAATTGGTTAGGTCCATTTAAATCATGAACAAATTAGCATTCCTCTTGGTGAAGGTTAAGTTGAATACAGCTCAAATGTGAATTGAAAACACTTGTTTAATGTTCTGCGGAGCAGACGAGCGTTAAGTAGCAACTGGCTGGATCCAGGGCATGTTTCAAATCCCATAGTTCATTAGGATTCCAAGTTAAGACTTTAAGAAGCCAACCACTTGTCCAACGCCTCTCTTTATAGCTAGATTTTTTTAATCAAAAGCTTTTAGGTTTTCTTGAAGTGAATGTGAAATGCAATTTAAATTACTTAATACATCAGTGACCAAAAGCACCAAGAGGATGTCTAGGCAAGTCAATGTCTCAGGCGGAGTTGGTTAGAACCAAGACACGCGTCTCTAGTTTCAAGGTGACCAGACAAGCAGTAGACGCCAAGAGAATATCACTCATGCAGTTCAATATGCAGGAAATCGTTTAGCGACGGAGATTACAGTGCTTCCATAGACTCTTTAGCTGGCTATAAAGGGGCGCTAGGATTAGACTCCTTAGCTGGCTATAAGGGGGCGCTGGGATTAGACTCCTTAGCTGACTATAAGGGGGCGCTAGGATTAGACTCCTTAGCTGGCTATAAGGGGGCGCTGGGATTAGACTCCTTAGCTTACTATAAGGGGGCGCTAGGATTAGACTCCTTAGCTGGCTATAAGGGGGCGCTGGGATTAGACTCCTTAGCTGACTATAAGGGGGCGCTAGGATTAGACTCCTTAGCTGGCTATAAGGGGGCGCTGGGATTAGACTAATTAGCTGACTATAAGGGGGCGCTAAGATTAGACTCCTTAGCTGGCTATAAGGGGGCGCTGGGATTAGACTCCTTAGCTGACTATAAGGAGGCGCTGGGATTAGACTCCTTAGCTGACTATAAGGGGGCGCTAGGATTAGACTCCTTCGCTGGCTATAAGGGGGCGCTGGGATTAGACTCCTTAGCTGACTATAAGGGGGCGCTAGGATTAGACTTCTTAGCTGGCTATAAGGGGGCGCTGGGATTAGACTCCTTAGCTGACTATAAGGGGGCGCTGGGATTAGACTCCTTAGCTGACTATAAGGGGGCGCTGGGATTAGACTCCTTAGCTGGCTATAAGGGGGCGCTGGGATTAGACTCCTTAGCTGGCTATAAGGGGGCGCTGGGAATAGACTCCTTAGCTGACTATAAGGGGGCGCTAGGATTAGACTCCTTAGCTGGCTATAAGGGGGCGCTGGGATTAGACTCCTTAGCTGACTATAAGAAGGCGCTGGGATTAGACTCATTAGCTGACTATAAGGGGGCGCTAGGATTAGACTCCTCAGCTGGCTAAAAGGGGGCGCTGGGATTAGACTCCTTAGCTGACTATAAGGGGGCGCTGGGATTAGACTTCTTAGCTGGCTATAAGGGGGCGCTGGGATTAGACTCCTTAGCTGACTATAAGGGGGCGCTGGGATTAGACTCCTTAGCTGGCTATAAGGGGGCGCTGGGATTAGACTCCTTAGCTGGCTATAAGGGGGCGCTGGGATTAGACTCCTTAGCTGACTATAAGGGGGCGCTGGGATTAGACTCCTTAGCTGACTATAAGGGGGCGCTGGGATTAGACTCCTTAGCTGGCTATAAGGGGGCGCTGGGATTAGACTCCTTAGCTGGCTATAAGGGGGCGCTGGGATTAGACTCCTTAGCTGACTATAAGGGGGCGCTGGGATTAGACTCCTTAGCTGGCTATAAGGGGGCGCTGGGATTAGACTCCTTAGCTGACTATAAGGGGGCGCTGGGATTAGACTCCTTAGCTGGCTATAAGGGGGCGCTGGGATTAAACTCCTTAGCTGACTATAAGGGGGCGCTAGGATTAGACTCCTTAGCTGGCTATAAGGGGGCGCTGGGATTAGACTCCTTAGCTGACTATAAGGGGGCGCTGGGATTAGACTCCTTAGCTGACTATAAGGGGGCGCTGGGATTAGACTCCTTAGCTGGCTATAAGGGGGCGCTGGGATTAGACTCCTTAGCTGGCTATAAGGGGGCGCTGGGATTAGACTCCTTAGCTGACTATAAGGGGGCGCTATTATTAGACTCCTTAGCTGGCTATAAGGGGGCGCTGGGATTAGACTCCTTAGCTGGCTATAAGGGGGCGCTGGGATTAGACTCCTTAGCGGACTATAAGGGGGCGCTAGGATTAGAATCCTTAGCTGGCTATAAGGGGGCGCTGGGATTAGACTCCTTAGCTTACTATAAGGGGGCGCTAGGATTAGACTCCTTAGCTGGCTATAAGGGGGCGCTGGGATTAGACTCCTTAGCTGACTATAAGGGGGCGCTGGGATTAGACTCCTTAGCTGACTATAAGGGGGCGCTAGGATTAGACTTCTTAGCTGGCTATAAGGGGGCGCTGGGATTAGACTCCTTAGCTGACTATAAGGGGGCGCTGGGATTAGACTCCTTAGCTGGCTATAAGGGGGCGCTGGGATTAGACTCCTTAGCTGACTATAAGGGGGCGCTGGGATTAGACTCCTTAGCTGACTATAAGGGGGCGCTGGGATTAGACTCCTTAGCTGGCTATAAGGGGGCGCTGGGATTAGACTCCTTAGCTGACTATAAGGGGGCGCTGGGATTAGACTCCTTAGCTGGCTATAAGGGGGCGCTGGGATTAGACTCCTTAGCTGACTATAAGGGGGCGCTAGGATTAGACTCCTTAGCTGGCTATAAGGGGGCGCTGGGATTAGACTCCTTAGCTGACTATAAGGGGGCGCTGGGATTAGACTCCTTAGCTGGCTATAAGGGGGCGCTGGGATTAGACTCCTTAGCTGACTATAAGGGGGCGCTAGGATTAGACTCCTTAGCTGACTATAAGGGGGCGCTGGGATTAGACTCCTTAGCTGACTATAAGGGGGCGCTAGGATTAGACTCCTTATCTGGCTATAAGGGGGCGCTGGGATTAGACTCCTTAGCTGGCTATATGGGGGGGGGGTGGCGCTGGGACTATCTCTTTTGTCTGTGGAGGGGACATCCCAAAAAGATGAGAGAACATAGTCCATGAAAGATTCAATGATGCCACAGTGCAGCAGGTCTAGAGAGAATACATTGACTTGCATGACTACTTTGTCACACAATCCTTTCTTTGGACTAAGTCCAAGCTACACTTCAAAGTCATCAACTTAAAAACACTGGAGAAGAGTCCATGTATACATTTAAAGAAAAACACAAACAAAAGAACAATGTCAGAGAACAAATCATGTTTATATGCAAATAAAAATGACACAATAATGTCGAGATGAATGCTGGCTGATGGGCCGGGAATACATTGAAGTGGACAATGATTCTGTCGACAAAATGTCTTCATCTGGACCTGACAACTCACAGCACAGTCAGATCACGTGCACTTGTACAGTCATACAAACATTAAGTCACATGCAATGATTGTCATACAAACAACAAGCACACGTGCACTGACTGTCGTACAAACAGGTCCCATTGCACTGACTGACATACAAACAGGCCCCAGTGCACTGGTAGATTATACACAAAAAAACTTTTATTTCTGCATTGCGTTTGTTCCTAGGCATTACACAGAACACACTGCCTTGTCACTGACACCTCACAAGTCTATAAAGCAAGGACATAGAACACACTGCCTTGTCACTGACACCTCACAAGTCTATAAAGCAAGGACATAGAACACACTGCCTTGTCACTGACACCTCACAGACACACAGCCGAAAGTACGGTATGGCATTAAATCATTCAGGGGACATAAATCTGCTTTGAACACCATAGATGTTTTCTCCCCTGCTTCAAGCAATCACATTTATGGCTCTTCTGGTTCACTCGGGTAGTTTTGATGGGACACCACCCACAACATGCCATCCCTGAACCCTAACACACACAGACAGATATAGGTTTTGACCAGCCATCCCCTTTTACACAATACGTCTACAAGTCCCCCCGGTGTGGTAGAAAAGCTAGACTACAATTTCACCAATAGGTAAATATCATTATTTTTTTAAAAACTAAAATCGAAGTAGCTACCACAATACAGATATTCTAAAGATTACTACATCTATTTGATTAGTGTCTAGAGCTCACCGTGAGTACATAGTAACAAGACAATGCTGATAAAATAAAAACAACAAAAGTTCCTGTGGCTTATGAGTTGTTTTTTTTAACTTGTTTAAAATACAAAACAATAAAAATACTTATATTACTTGTATAGAATAATCTCTCTGCTGAATGAACAGACGTACATTGGGCCCCAGCAAAGATGGAAGGGAGGGCACATAGCTCCCCATTAAGTCCCTCTCACATAACCTCAAAAAGTCTATGCCTTTAAAAGACAAAATCCCCAAGACCTTCCAATACTTACTGCTTATCAATAGAGGATAATAGTCTTCAGACAAAATTCTGAGGCAGTCTACGGTCCAGTTGACAATGTCCCTTAAAGTCGGTTGTCACATGACAGTATATATATATATATGATATGATATAAGCCAAATAGAGTATGTCCAACATAATTATCAGGCATACTCCTCCAAGAAACACAATGGTACAAAACATGTCAACACACAAGCAACAGATACGATTATGTAAATATAGGCAAGGAAACTAAAATACAGTTTCTTGCCAGGACATTGTGTAAATATAAATGACATGCTAATCAAATAATAATAATAATGGTCAATTATTACAATATAATAAGAAGAAAAAAAGGTATCATTACTTTGACCCAAGAAGGTCATGACCCAATTAGCTAATGTGCATGCTGATACATGGGTAGATAAATCATGAGGGAGGTCATTCTGGACACTCTCCATTCTTCACAGACCACTGGTCTAATGTGACCAACAGATAGTCATTGAAAGTATGTGTGTGATATGTCACAGTGATAAAAATTATCCTTGTTAAAAAAAAAAGGTTTTAAAGTTGAAAATCTCAAATATGTTTCCATTTGTTCCTTTGCAAACAAATTCAATTGACATGACAATTGTGTGAATGTAGATACATAGTCAAATGTGTTTGACAATTGTGTGAATGTAGATACATAGTAAAATGTGTTTGACAATTGAGTGAATGTAGATACATAGTCTCTCCTGTTTGACACATACATAGTTGGGGAAAGGGGTAAGGGTGGGCTGCTGTCCTTTATGCCTTAACATTCTGCAGTAGAAACATCAAGTATCCAGAAGATGACTGTCCAGCTGTCCATATGGTCACAATGTCCAGGTAAGGAGTGTGGAACTTTAAGATTCACCTGTTGAAGAACAAAACAATCTAGAGTTCAACAAAGTGCAACTCATTATCAAATACAGTTGGATGTGGAGCTAGAAGATTACCCCACTGTGAGATACTGGATTGATTTCCGGGTCTAAACGTAAAGTACACAACTAAAGACATTGGAATGGTATCCAGATTTAAATGTAAGGTACGCTGCTAAAGACATTGGAATGGTATCCAGATTTAAATGTAAGGTACGCTGCTAAAGACACTGGAATGGTATCCAGATTTAAATGTAAGGTACGCTGCTAAAGACACTGGAATATCAAGATTTAAATGTAAGATACACAGTGTCCAATTCTCCAGGATGTCATTACGTCAGATACTCGAGAGTCATCGGACCGGCACTGGACATGTTTATCCAGTGAGTAAATAAGGAAGGCGGTATTGATCAGTATACAGTAGAGTGTGCGTGTGTGAACAGTGAAGGGTTGTGTCCCTTGAATATCGATTTATTGATGAACATCTGAGTGGCAAGGAAGGGAAGAGTGAGCATTAAACACACACACACACACACGCGTGCGTGAGTGTGTGTGTATGTGATTTGCTGCTAAGTTGTAAAATGGAACGTGCGTCGCTACAAATAATAGAAATGCACAATCCACCCAGAAGCTGTGTCTTTTGATTCACAATCCACCCAGAAGCATTGTCTTTTGATTCACAATCCACCCAGAAGCATTGTCTTTTGATTCACTATCCACCCAGAAGCATTGTCTTTTGATTCACTCTCCATCCAGAAGCATTGTTTTTTTTATTCACTATCCATCCAGTAGCATGGTATTTTTATTCACTATCCACTCAGAAGCATTGTCTGTGATTCACTATCCACACAAAAGCATTGTCTGTGATTCACTATCCATTATTGTACCTTTTTTTTTTTACAGTTAAAAAAAATATTTTTAAAAAGCCGCATAAAATCTGGGTTATCTTTGAATAGAGTTTCAAAGAACGGTTACTCAGCTACACAAGTAACGCCCCCATTCTCTACGTCAGAATTAATTTGTTACATTAAGAGTATTTTTGTGTTTTTTGGTGTGTACAATAAAATGTCAAGTGCCGATGGTGAAAAAAAAAAAGCAGTCAAATTAATATCAATTAGAAAAAACCTTTTCTAGTGATTTTAAATAGTTTTTAATTTGTCATAATATACATGCAAAATACACAATAGAACCACTCTGCTTCATTAACCCAAGTAAACTATGACATTTGTTATCAAGTCGTAAAAAAATGTTATAATTGGGTTTGTTTTTTTCCCAAAGTCAACTAATCTTGTCAACAGTGCCACCTCTCGTCCTGCAGAAGTCAAATCTTGTACTTAGTGACCCAGCCGATGTAAACAGTGCCTGTAAAGTAACGACACTGGTAGCAATAAAAAGTAATCTCCAAGTGACGTCTGCTAAACCCGGCTGCAGTTGTTTCCCCTGGTAAGAGGAGGTAATCCCTTGGTAAAGTTCAAAGCGAGGCAATCTATATTTCTCGTCTGGCGAGAGTTGCAATCATGAAAATGTTATTTGAAGGACTTGTCAGAAATGTCAGAGAAACTTAAACTTTATATCCAGGAGATGACTTACTCAAGGGAGCTCTTCTTTCTATGTCATTGTTTGAAATAATAATTAAAGAATGAAACCGAAATTCGTATTAAAAAAATAGGGAATTGTTTATCATAGTATGTTGGTTAATCAAAATATTACTATTTAGTTAAATTGGAAACGTAGAATCAAGATTGCATTATGAATTAGTCACATAATATTTGACCTGAACAACTAGTGTATTTATCCAATGCTGCATACTATGCAGAGTTGCTCCCCCTTTCCGAAAAACCTTTTTTTAGTAAAATGAGAAAAAGAGGTGAATATTTATTTGAATAAATTGTATTGACACCATTATTGGTCAAGTCAAAAAGTGACGTTCCCCTTTCAGACCTTGTGATCTAAGGGGCAGATGTTTCTCTGGCCCACGGGTTCATGTGACCAGCACAACGACCTTCTGGTGTTACTTTTTCCCCCAACTAATGTCAGGTGTCCATTAGAGCGAGGTGGACTCAAAGGCGCCCTAAAGATCCCAAAATAAAAAAAAAATCCCAGTATTCACCAGGAGTCACTGGCTCGAGGCGGTGCCAAAGACTATTTCATGAAGAGCTTACATTTTGGGGGGTTAGGAAAACATATGCACTCAGTAGAAAACCAGTTAGAGTAGAAAACAACCAGTCAACCAATGATCTAGTGTGCCACGACAATCGTATTATGATAGCGCAGATGTATGGTGGCCCAGAGGTAAAGGCCTCGGTTCCAAGCATATTGAGTTTGAATCCAGATAAAAGCTGGGATTTTAATTCAGTTTCTTTTATTTTTCAGGGCGTCCCTCAGACCACCCAGGTCTAAGAGGTACTTGACATTAGTTGGGGATGGGGCTGTAAAGGTCGCAGTGTTAGTCACGTGATATCCTCGTTAACCGTGGTCCAAAAACAGATGAGGTTTACGAGAGGAGAAAAAAAAAAAACACCCACACGAGCGCATTTAAAAGCTATCAAAGTTTTAAGTCGAACACAACAAGAAGGAGCTAATTGTTTGGTTGAAGGAGCTAAAAGTTGCTAAATATCTAAACACTTGGTTCGTTGTTTTCTTCTGGAAGTATTCTATTCATTTAAGTTCCGGGTCATGTGACTTTGAACTGTATCACGTGTACTGTCTGCATGCTGTTTGGTTCACTCACTACACAGCAACTCAATAAGGAAACTTCACTTATTGTTTAGCAACCAACAGCATTCAACTTGTTATGGAGTGGTAAGTGTGTATTGCTGATGTAACCATAAGGAAAGAAGGGCGGATGTTTTGGTTGTATAAGGCACTATAGGCTGAAGAGTTTTCTGATGGAACAACGAGCTGGTCTGTCGTAATTTAAGTTAATACACAGTGGAGTGAAAGTTGAAGCGAAAGACGCGTGACAGCAGACGTGTATTTGAAGTGATGTATATCTTGTTTCAATTATTACCAGTTCATTAGTGAGAGAAAACATGGGCCTCAGCTCTTGAAGAAAAGCGTGCCATACGAAAAATGGCCAGCTCCTCTACCACCAAAGCGAACGCCATCTTGGCCTGCAATATATGTGGACAGGAGTGTCTCCAAAATAGGGCCATATGAAAAAGTGTTCGAGATGAACCATAGTCGTTCTACGAATGAAGGAGGCCACTGATGATGATGATGATGAGTGCTCCCACATACATCTGCACTGAGGTCGAAAGCTGGGTATATTTATTAATACAAGTTTTATTCAGTTTTTTTAAAAATGTTTGTTCAAGTTTTATTTCAAGTTCTACAATAAGAACATAATACCCCCTACATCCGGTTTATTTGTAAGAGTTGTTTGGAGCTACAAACCAACGACCCAGTCTCAACATTACACAGCTCCTCACTGACTAGTTAACAACATGTTCTACCATCTCGATGCTGTTAAAGTTTCATTGTCCTCTCAAAATACCCCCACCCCCGGTCTGGAGTGGGAGGGGAAGAGGGCTCTATTGCGCGAGTGTCCACACAGTACAATTAGGTACATTACACTAACGCGAGAGCGGGAGAGATGAGAAACCAGGCTGACTTAACACCCCCCCCCCCCATTTCGGGCCACGTGAAGCTTCCCATCGATCTCCATTCAGCTGATGTGTTTAGTGCAGCAAGACCAAAGCTGCATCCAGACATTGTTAGAGGGGGACCACCGCGATATTTTTTTTCCTCTCTTTATTTATCCTTTAAAAAAAAAAAAGTCCATGCAGACAGATTTATCTTCCTCTTATTCAAATCTCCATGGCGAGACGTTATTGTTTTCTTCAGTGTTCTACTCGGAACTTTTGTATTCCTAGCCAGATGGAGAGCTCCGCTAGTACCATTGATTGCTGGGGCAATACACTCGGAGGGGTTTGTCTATTTGTCTATACGGGACAAAATCTAAACAAGTCTCAAATATGCTCTGGCTTTATAGGGCTTACATTCACAGACAGATCCGATATGAACTACAAAAGCAACCAGATTGAGCAAAGCTATAGCGTGTGACTAGAGAACGATTTCAAACACGAAGCACTTAGTCACGCTGTTATTCTATATATGTAATTATCAAATCAACATAGACTAAGACTGCTTTATAGATTCACATTGGAAATTTGATATGACTCCAAGCAAAAGGAATGAGAATAAATCCCAGTGTACTTCCTAGAGAGTGTTAAGATAAAGCCAAGACCTTTCTCCACCATTGTTGAAAAATTACATTATATACTTAAACATAAATCTACTTTTATATTTCACTTCAGAGCAGACTACTTTATATTCATATCAGTCTTCCTCTTTCGTAGGACTAAAGGAGAGAGGGAAGTATTGGAGAGAGGGGGAGATGGTGTGCTCTAGTCACTAGTGCCACTCCATTTGGCATCGCCCCCCCCCCCATCCCTCTCTAATAAACTCGGTACTCAACCTCACCTCTTCCCCCCCCCCCAACATGTATCTATAAATAGCACATCCGGGTCAACCTGCAATTGCGTTTCTAAGAACGAGCACTCCAAGAGCTTGAAACATAATTCTATTCCGTGCGGTACTGGGAAGTGTTGTCATACAAACAGCAACAAAAATAACATCTTTTTTTTAAATGAATTTATTTAGTTGGGGGGGGGGAGGATAAGTAAAGAGGAAAAATGGGCAGTAAAAAAAAAGCAACCAAAAAAATAGTGATTCATGTATTCATATGTAAAATATAAACAAATACTTCCCAACACAGCTCATATTGAGTGACATTGGATCAATGTTTTGGAATTAATCATGACATTTATTTCGAATAGATCTAGAATAACTCGACAATTCCAGCACCGCCTACACGATGAAAGGCCAACGTGTTAGCCGCTGAGTTGTTAAAGTACTTATAAAAATAGAAGGTTTTAAAAAGTCTACAGCTGAAATTTTTAGTGAAGGACCTAATTCTCTACACAAGACTTATCTCCCCTTAGCTTAGTATGTTCATATATAGAATAAAAATAATTAATTACGACTACTTGATTAACAACTTGGTTAATTTTTTGACTGATTCATGTATTGTCATAAACAATGAATAATTGGGAAAACTTAATCCGAGAATGGGAAGTGCAATATTGCCCCCTTCCCCCCACAGAGTGAGTTAAAACAAAATATATGATTGCTTTTAGTTGTTTGTTTTCCTGTCACAAACTTTTACAAATGTCGTAAGCGAGCACGAAAGGTTGACCAATACAGTTGGGCTGGTCATAGGTCATAAGCCGCCCACTGCTAAAGAGAAGCGTGGTCGAGTGGAATAACCCTCCAGGCTAGCTAGCAAGAGGGGCTAGAGCTTGAATCCCGATGCTGATCAGAAAAATGTGCATAGGCATTCGACTCTCGAGATTGTTGTGTTGTTATCCCAGATACCCCTTCGCGAGTGGGCAATTTGTGAATATGAATGCACAGTCTGACTAAAAGTCACACTTCAAGGGTAGACGTGCAATAAAAGTGTCTCGTACAAGGTGAACATACATCTCAGTTCTCTTTAAGACTCCCTCTGCCTTTTGGCAGTATTAAATGTCTGCATATTAAAATGACTCATAAGGTGGGAAAACATCAGATGCCATTGACATGATCGCCCTAATTTGAATGTTCCTTCCTTTTTGTTTCCTCTGCCCCCCCCCCAACTTTTACAAATGCCCCCCCCCCTTCAAGACCATAAGAGTGATGAACAGTAGTGAATAGAGCAATCCGTACACATTACGCTAGGCAAACTCTATAAACATACGAGGATCAAACACAAGCAGGCGTCCTGACACCCGCACTGTAACAACCGCACTACCAGAACCGATCACTCCAAACAGAATGAAAAGTGTGTGTGTGTGTGTTTTTTTTTTCATTCTCCTCTCTCCTTTGCCCCCCAAATGACACACAACAAAGCGAACACGTGTAGTCCCCACAGTGATTACACTTAATTACACACATAACACAAGGGGAACACAACTCTCCCTCTCTCTCTCTCATTCTACAGGCAGACGTTTTCACGTCACGCGTTTATTGACCAATCAATAGCGAAACAATTATTTCCTCTCCGCACCGCCGGTGGTGCGTCCATTGACTCCTTACCGCCCACTGAGCTAAGTATTACGGGGAATAAATACCCCAGCAGCTTTCTAAAGACATAGATCTAGTAGCCAACATTTTAATTCGGTCAGTGGGGATAACCAATAACCATCTAATGTCTCATTATAACATCATAAAACAAAACAACGTTTTTTTTTAAATTACAAATATTTTTTAAAAATAGAACCCATGAGAAATTCGCATAAATTTAAAATACTATATATTAAATATCAATATATTATATCTTAAATTATAAGCAATAGTTTATTACTTTGTCAGGAAAATATTTATATTATAGATAAAGAAATGAGAATTAAGGAATTTGTATAAAACAAGTGAAGACGGGTGCAGTGGCAGAGTGGTAAAAGTGCTTGGCTTTCGAACCAAGGAGTCTTGAGTTTGAACACAGGTGAAGAATAGTATTTTTACTTTTGGGGAACATATTGGTGGTTGGTCGTTGTGCTGTCCAAACAACACCCTCATTAACCGTGGGCCACAGAAACAGAGATGACATGAACATCATCTGGGGGGAACGTTACTTTGTTCTTCCTTAGAAATGTTTTGATCATGTTACCAAAAAAAAAGGAGACTAAATAAAATGATCCTCAAGTCAGAAGGCATACGACTCCAGAGGACATTACAGGGTTAGCAGCAATCCCCTTGGAACTGCCCCTCTTAACTCCCTTACAGCTGGTCCTCCAGTAGAAGAAAAAGTAGGCAAGGGGAGCTTAATTAATTAACAGAAGGACATCAGCCAGTGGAGTTCAGCTCCACACAATCTCAACGGCAAGTGAGTTATTACATTTCAAAACCTTGTTGGATTAATGAGAGGTATCGTCACTGAGGTCAGAGGGTAAGGAAGATTGCAATAAGTTGATGTGAAGACCAGACTGTGACCTACACATTGCACCAAAAAAGATGACAAACATTTGACCAAACAGAATGACAAACATGTTACTAACATGATACCAATCTTCACAAATTATGCCACAGACTCGCAAACGCAAAATAAAAGTAGGGTTAGTGCTAGACTTGAAGTTTCTAAAACTAAACCAAATAATAGTGCTGTACTGAGACAATGGATGAATGTTGTAGACAATTCCAGGTCTTTTCTTAGGATATATGATCAACACTTAATAGAAATGAGCAGACAGTCAATTCAGTATTGAGTTCTTTCAGAAAATAGTGTTTTTTTTTTTAATTTAAGTTAGAAGAATTAAAGCCAGTTAAAGACAGAAGGTTTTGGAAAGAAGATTTCCCTGCAGGACTGGATTTAGACTTGTTAAGCTTTTTGAGATAAGGGACCCCCCCCCCCCTTTTTAATTGTAATCAACATAAGGCAATGTAGTCCTTTTTTCTTCAAACAATTTTTGTGGGTGAGGCCCTAAGCTCTACTTGATGTTACCTATATTTAAATCCAGTACTTCCATTAGGTGTTCTGCAAACACATTTCAGCTAGAGAAGATTCAAACTCAGGACCCTTGATGGTTCTAGCCACTCAGCCACATATTTATTGCTGAATTCCAACATATTTTTTAATCACTTGCTTGCACTCAAGTGAGGGACACACTCCAAGAAAAGTGGCTCATGGGGACATTCCTACTAAATGCAACACAAAGGAAGCCATTGCTAGCTGGATGGAATTTGAACTTAGAACCTTCAGCATGGTAGCCACTCAAGTCATCCCTAGTTATTAACATTGCTATAAACTTAAACTGACTTACTGTGATTGACTTGCTGGCCATTGGTCAAGGCTCCTGTCCTGTGTGAGCTGCTACCTTTCTTGTGATTGATCTGGTAGTCATTCAAGTCATCGCTGTCAGACATGTCATCATCATCACTGAGAAATGAAAGATACAAAGAAATTTCAAATGATGAAATAATGAAACTAGTTTCCTCAGTGAGACTTCAACCAGGTCAAATCAAGTTCACTTTTGTCAATAGGTTATGAGGGCGTTGTAGGGCCAGCACTTTGACTAACTGAAATAACAAGTCCATTACTAAACTAGCACGGTCACTCCACTATCTTGCTAAAACACACACACACACACTCATAACTACCATTGTAGCCCAATACAAATCTATTGTGCTATATACTAATCACAACAGACCATGTGTTCAGGCCAGAAGTTAGGACATACAATTACAATGGTTAGTCAATGACAACTTGAAGAAAATGTTCCTGAAACCCTGTCATTTAGATTTGTTCTCTTAAAAAAAAATTTGTTAGCTCAGATCTAACTTCATAGTATAACACTAAGTGAACAAATCCTTATTGTGGTCAACGTGAAATCAACTTCATTCTATTGCAGGACCACTCCTTAATGCACCATAGCAACAGAGTTAAGAACATTGCCATCAATTTGAAGCACGACTTGTTAGACTTAAACCAAGGTTAGAAGCAGAAGTCACACAAGATCAACTAGTCACCCCTTACTAAAAAAGAAGCAGAAATCACAAGATCAACCAGTCATCCCTTACAAAAAAAAAAGAAGCAAAATATTTTTAAAATTACTGTTTTTAAAAACAAAACTGTTAGAAGGGGAAAGAATTGAACATATACAGCCAAATGTCTCAATACTTTAAGATTTATTTACCTTTTTATATATCAAACCATAATAATTAATTACAACTAATTAAGTAATTGGTTAATTTTCTGAATGATTCATGTTTTGTTAGGGATAAAGAATAATTGTGCCAAGTTTCAACTTGATCCTGACATGGGATGTGGGAGAAATCACATGTTCAAAACTTGTGCCAGACAGAAACATTGATATAAGCTTTGTTACAACAACAGTTTGTCATTAAACAACTAACCTAGCCACTGGTCTTGCTCTTAAAGAAATCAAAAAGGCAAAAACTATTAAAGCTAACTCTAGAAGCATTGGTGTGGAGTGGATACACTGAGGAAGGCCAGTGTGGAAACACTCTGGGGCTGAGAGAGGCAAATTGTGATTAGACAAAAGTGTTTGTAATTTGGTTGTTTTTTTCATCTGGCACTGACAAAGTAGTCAGTGTTGACAAGAGAATGACTAATGAGAAGCAAACACAATAAATACCAGTGCAATCCTCCTTTATTTATTTAATATTCTTACTGCTATTTGATCATAAGATAATCAAACTTGGCTGCTTTGTGCAAACCAAAGATTGTAAGAACTACGACTTGGAGTTTAAAAAAACAACAACAATTTGTAGACTGCAGAATTATTTTGTAGAGTAAGGAATCTAAAAACTGCTTGGGAAACTAGAAAATTATAAAAAGGTTTGAAAACTTTATTGTTTGAATGAACAGTTAGAGACTACAGAAAAGTGTTGTTACATTTGTTACATTAATTTTATTGAGAAACAGTTGCATAATAATCATAAGGTTCCATGCTGCTACAAATTTCTGGTAACTTTCATAATGTTAGAAACAGCAAGAAGTTTTTTTTTTGAGTTGTTGTTTGTTTGAATGTTTTTCACAAAGCTTCTATCCACTCACGCTGTCTGTCTGGATCAAGCTTAAACTTCACACAATTATTTATTGGCATAGACAAGATATGAATCAATTTAAAAAAAAAAAAGTAACCAATTAGACAATTAATTATCTGATAATTCATTATTTTGTTTTAATAGCATTAAGGGAAACTAATCCTTCAGTATTGACAGATATGGCTAAATGTGTTGGGTTTAGTCTCCTTAAATAATTGTTTATGCTATTTCTCCACCACCCATTCTCCGATCAAGTTGGTACTTTAAACAATTATTTATAGTACCTAACAAAACAATAAATCATCAAACAAAAAATGCTCAATTAGTCCATTAATTATTGGTAATTAATTATTTTGTATGATATTAAATAAGGTAGACTTATCTTAATGCTCTTCCCCTAGGCATATAACTTTCTTGTTGTTGTTTTTAAAAAGGATTTTTTATTTTTATTTTGCTAGTTAGTAAACTAGAAATGACTTGTTTGTTCCAAGACACTGCTGAAGAAGTTGAACTAGAAATGACTTGTAGATTTCAGTTTCAATTGTCAATTAGGAATGGCTTTAAAATTCTAGAAGATTATTAATCAGTTTCTGATTGTTGAATCACTAGTGACAGTGTCCTACCTGTCAGACATCAAGGCATCACTGTCACTGTCAAGGTCATCCTCCAGTGCTGCTTGGAGGTCTGTGATTCTTTTTAGTGCCAGTTTTAAGTCAGACTGATGATGTTCATGCTCTGCTTCTAACTCTTCCACACGGCTCTCCTGTAGACAGAAATGAATAAAGTGTCAACAAAAAACTCTCCTGTATAGAGAAATAAATAAAGTGTCAACAAATAACTCTCCTGTATAGAGAAATGAATAAAGTGTCAACAAAAAACTCTCCTGTATAGAAAATGAAAAAAAGTGTCAACAATAAAAGTTTCCTGTGTACATACAATGTTATACATACAATAAAAGAGACAATCTAATATCATATTTTAGTATGAAGGGATAGAGGCATGCCATTGGCTTTCCGACAACTAGTTCATGAGACTATGGACTTATTTTTTTGTAGTTTAAAACAAGGGGACACACTAACCACAGCACTAAAGCAAACTGAATCAAAGTAATATTCAGGATCTATCAACATGACCTTTCATCAAGTTGGGACTGACAAGTGACACACGACACAACATGTCAAGTTGGCACTAGAGGTCTGGCATAATGGGACGATTAACGTCAGGAGCTAACATTTAGACCTGCTGGAATTTGAACTGTCCACCTTCCAAAGCACTCTAGTACTGAGTGAACTTATGGCACTTAGTTGCATTGTTCCATCATCTCTTAGTCTCTTGACTATAAAACAAGACAATCAGTGAGAAAAGTCTAGTCCACCAGTGAGAAAAGTCTAGTCCACCAGTGAGATAAGTCTAGTCCACCAGTGAGATAAGTCTAGTCCACCAGTGAGATAAGTCTAGTCCACTACTGAGATAAGTCTAGTCCACCAGTGAGATAAGTCTAGTCCACTACTGAGATAAGTCTAGTCCACCAGTGAGATAAGTCTAGTCCACCAGTGAGATAAGTCTAGTCCACTACTGAGATAAGTCTAGTCCACCAGTGAGATAAGTCTAGTCCACTACTGAGATAAGTCTAGTCCACCAGTGAGATAAGTCTAGTCCACTACTGAGATAAGTCTAGTCCACTACTGAGATAAGTCTAGTCCACCAGTGAGATAAGTCTAGTCCACTACTGAGATAAGTCTACTAGATGTCTAACAGAGCAACAACAACACAAACTCCTAGTGTGGACACATCCAAGGCTGAGTCAAGTTGCTGTGTATCTTCAAGGAGAAAGTCTGTCACCTAAGCAAAAAGTTCACACATGTAGCAGTGAAGCCAGGAGAAAAAAATGTTTTTTCAAAGTGAGCTGATTTTTGTTCTCTTTTATAAATGTCTGTTGGGGAGTCAAGTTTTAGATGCAATACAATTTTGTAAAGTGTTTTTGTATCTTCATCAGGGCTTGAAAAATATTCTCACTTAATTAGTTGTTTTGTTTTTTTTTACTTCTATTCCTGCAAATTCATTTCACTGAACCGTTTATTTCTTATGACATGGAAATGTAAAAAAAAAAGATTGAAATTTAATTAGTTCTTAATTTACATATTCTTAAAAAATTTGACACTTGAAAAAAGTATAGGTCCAGTTTATAATAGAGAATTAATGCTAAGATTAGTGTGGTTTTTTTTTAAAAAGAGCATAATCTGTCAAGAGGTCACAAGGTGCAGATGACTGCCTGGTCATATTATCTCAATGGTCCCTGGTTCAACCCTGCTCACTGCCACCATCCTTTGTGAGGTTTGGGCAAGGATGTAATGATTTTTTATTCAGAAGAAATAGCGTTAAACAAAAAGAAATTCAGACTGCCAATATATTGAGATGAAAAGAGAGGTACTGGATCCCAGAATCTGAGATGAAGAGAGATGGTAGAGGATCCCAGAATCTGAGATGAAGAGAGAGGGTAGAGGATCCCAGAATCTGAGATGAAGAGAGAGGGTAGAGGATCTCAGAATCTGAGATGAAAGAGAGGTACTGGATCCCAGAATCTGAGATGAAGAGAGAGGGTACTGGATCCCAGAATCTGAGATGAAAAGAGAGGTACTGGATGGATCCCAGAATCTGAGATGAAGAGAGAGGGTACTGGATGGATCCCAGAATCTGAGATGAAGAGAGAGGGTAGAGGATCTCAGAATCTGAGATGAAAAGAGAGGTACTGGATCCCAGAATCTGAGATGAAGAGAGAGGGTACTGGATCCCAGAATCTGAGATGAAAAGAGAGGTACTGGATGGATCCCAGAATCTGAGATGAAGAGAGAGGGTACTGGATGGATCCCAGAATCTGAGATGAAGAGAGAGGGTAGAGGATCTCAGAATCTGAGATGAAAAGAAAGGTTATTGGATCCCAGAATCTGAGACTAAAAGAGAATGCAGATTACAACAGGATAAGCCTGCTCACAAACCACTGACCATTTCTTTTTTCTTCTGTGAAGCCTCCAGCTCTCGCTTCTGTACTTCGGCAAACTCTTCCCTCAAATCTCTTAATTGTTTCTGTACTCTCTTGTTGGCCTCGTCGGCTGACATCTTTGCCAGGTTCAGGTCTTCTTTCTCAGTGGTTAGCCGTTCAATTTGTTCTTTAAGACGACTTACTTGGTTCTGTTAAAAAAATAAATTTAAAAATGACATTAAGAAACAAAACAAAAAATTGTATTGTCTCTACTACCAGAGTAACAGAAAGGCGAAACATATTCCATATCTTGTATCTCTTCTAAATCATGAACATTAAAATGAAAACCCTGAAAACTTATGAACTATTTTTCAGTAAGGTAGTTGGTTCAAAAAGGAGATTTTAGTGAAAGACTCTTTGAAAGGAGAACTCACATCACTATGTTAGAACCAAATACATTTACATTTACAGCTTTGTTTCCAACATGCACAAATGCTCCCCCAGCCCACCATGTTAATATAAAGAGAAGAGACATTCATAAATAAAAGCTTGAAGAATTGAATGAAGTCAGAAGAACACAACTGAGATTTGTTGCTTTCTTTCACTCAGGCTGACAGTGACAAAACACAACTGAGATTTGTTGCTGCCTCTTCTTTCACTCAGGCTGACAGTCACAAAACACAACTGAGATTTGTTGCTTTCTTTCACTCAGGCTGACAGTGACAAAACACAACTGAGATTTGTTGCTGCCTCTTCTTTCACTCAGGCTGACAGTGACAAAACACAACTGAGATTTGTTGCTGCCTCTTCTTTCACTCAGGCTGACAGTGACAAAACACAACTGAGATTTGTTGCTGCCTCTTCTTTCACTCAGGCTGACAGTGACAAAACACAACTGAGATTTGTTGCTGCCTCTTCTTTCACTCAGGCTGACAGTGACAAAACACAACTGAGATTTGTTGCTGCCTCTTCTTTCACTCAGGCTGACAGTGACAAAACACAACTGAGATTTGTTGCTTTCTTTCACTCAGGCTGACATTGACAAAACACAACTGAGATTTGTTGCTGCCTCTTCTTTCACTCAGGCTGACAGTCACAAAACACAACTGAGATTTGTTGCTTTCTTTCACTTAGGCTGACAGTGACAAAACACAACTGAGATTTGTTGCTGCCTCTTCTTTCACTCAGGCTGACAGTGACAAAACACAACTGAGATTTGTTGCTGCCTCTTCTTTCACTCAGGCTGACAGTGACAAAACACAACTGAGATTTGTTGCTGCCTCTTCTTTCACTCAGGCTGACAGTGACAAAACACAACTGAGATTTGTTGCTGCCTCTTCTTTCACTCAGGCTGACAGTCACAAAACACAACTGAGATTTGTTGCTGCCTCTTCTTTCACTCAGGCTGACAGTGACAAAACACAACTGAGATTTGTTGCTGCCTCTTCTTTCACTCAGGCTGACAGTGACAAAACACAACTGAGATTTGTTGCTGCCTCTTCTTTCACTCAGGCTGACAGTGACAAAACACAACTGAGATTTGTTGCTGCCTCTTCTTTCACTCAGGCTGACAGTCACAAAACACAACTGAGATTTGTTGCTGCTTCTTCTTTCACTCAGGCTGACAGTGACAAAGACTAACAAAAATGTACTGATGCTGACAGTGACAAAGACTAACAAAAATGTACTGATGCTGACAGTGACAAAGACTAACAAAAATGTACTGATGCTGACAGTGACAAAGACTAACAAAAATGTACTGATGCTGACAGTGACAAAGACTAACAAAAATGTACTGATGCTGACAATGACAAAGACTAACAAAAATGTACTGATGCTGACAATGACAAAGACTAACAAAAATGTACTGATGCTGACAATGACAAAGACTAACAAAAATGTACTGATGCTGACAGTGACAAAGACTAACAAAAATGTACTGATGCTGACAGTGACAAAGACAAACAAAAATGTACTGATGCTGACAGTGACAAAGACTAACAAAAATGTACTGATGCTGACAGTGACGAAGACTAACAAAAATGTACTGATGCTGACAATGACGAAGACTAACAAAAATGTACTGATGCTGACAGTGACAAAGACTAACAAAAATGTACTGATGCTGACAATGACAAAGACTAACAAAAATGTACTGATGCTGACAATGACAAAGACTAACAAAAATGTACTGATGCTGACAATGACGAAGACTAGTTTTTTCTTCGGTCTCTTTTATGTTGGAGTGTTCAGATGACTAGTTTTATACTAAGATGAACTGTGCAGTGGTTTTCCAGATCAGGCAGCTCTCCATATAGTTTTTGTTCTATAGGGGGGTGGGTTTGGGGCCACTGTTTTGTCCGGGTTTCTCGGTAGGGTATGCATCTTTGAAGGAAATGGTAGTGTCTGCATGATGCTCCACAAGGGCAAAATTCACTATACCCTACTTTTAGCTTCTGGAACATTTGTCTTGTGTCATTCTGTTGTGTCTCATTCAGTCGTGTCTCATTCAGTTGTGTCTCATTCTGTTGTGTCTCATTCTGAGATGAAATATATGTTGATTTAGTAGCATTGTAGCTACTCCAGAGCTCCTGATTCTGCACTGTGGCTGACTGAGAGGTCCCCAGTTGAAATGGACTTTTCTAGACTTTCCAGGCCATTCAATTAGTATCCTCAGTTTCCTGGATTCCTGAGATGATCCATCTGTGTAAACTCATCCTTTGGTTGTTGGGGTAATTGGATATTTAGAAAAGAGTTGACTAATTCCTTGAACTCACATTCTGATTTGTTTTGGATAGTGTCACTATTGAAGGAAGAGAGGCCTAGTGTCCCAGAGGTGCTGCTGCTGCTGCTACTATTACTACATGATGCTGACTAGTCCATTGAATAGTTGATTCCATAGTTTTGTTTTCTAACTGATATTCCTTTTTCAAGTTCAGAGATTCACAAAGACTAACAAACATGTGTTCATGTTGCCCCCCCACCCCCACCCCCCTCCAAAAAAAATCAGTTTTCTGTATGATATTGTGCAGAAAAGTGTGTAATATAACTTACAGCTCAGTAAATGCTTTGAGAAACTGACTAAGACATTGACAGCTAACTAAATGCTTATCTTTCCTAACTCTTGGCATATGAATATAATTTATTTGTTCCACAGACTTGTATTGACTTGCCTAATTCATTGATAACGAGCCTAAGTAAGAAGGTATACCTCTAATCTCTGTCTTGTGGTCACTTCCAATTCAAGGCGGTTCTCAACGTCCCTGACCTTGGTCTCTAGTCTCTCCACTTTATGTTTGTCCACCATGGTCTCATCATAGGACTGGACGCGTGACTGAAGGTCAGACACCTGGACAGATAAAACAAATCAATAGTTTGATCATTGATTCAGTGACTCATGATTGTATTGACCTAGAAAAGATTTAAGCCAAAGAAAAACAAAAATCCAAAAACAACAATAATAAAACTCAAGAGGGAAACTAAAAAAAAACAGGTTAAACCAACGCTCCATTTTGAGATCCATTGGATTACTTTATAAAGGAATGACCTCTTAATTATTAAAGATTGAATGTACTCCTAACAAGCAGATTTAGTCTCTTTACTGTTATTGACATGTGTGTACAGAAGTCTATGCCCTTACAGACTTTATAAACTCTACGTGCAAATGAAAGGGAAGCTATACGTGCCTACACCGATAGCAAGATATTTTTTTTTTAAACCAGTTTTCTTAGCTCTCATTGGATTAGTTAACTTCAAATTACACAGGGATTCTGAAACCCTTGAGTCCCCATCACCTGGTCATCCCGGCTCTACAAGTAGCTTCTTCCATATGAAAAACAAAAGTACTTGCTGGGAGATAGAAAGGAAAGATTGTGTCACAAAAACAAAATGGGCAGCCTGGTGTCCAGTCAAGTGGACTGGATGATGGGACTACTCTGTGTTGGTCACGTGAGTCCATCACATGACTTGATGTTGACATACTTAAGTTTATCTCTGTGTGTCTATGTTCTAACTGGACCCCCATGTTGAGCTCCAGCAGATGAAGTGAGACCATCTCTCAAGTGACGAAGTGAAGTGACACTTGAAGAGAATTCATCTCAACTACTTCAAGGATAAGTGCTGAAGAAATACAGTGGGACATGGCTAGCAGAGTCCCAAAACCTTTTTCCACAAAAATATTTTTTGTTTTTGTTTTTTTGTTCATGTTCCTGGTCTGATGACTCAAATAATTAGAACTGGTATAAGTATGTGATGTTGATATAGTAGGATATGTTATAATATGATGCTATGTTATGATATTTTGATATAGTAGGATATGGTATAATATGATGCTAATGTATGTTATGATATAGTAGGATATGGTAATGCTTATCACTTTTGGTATGTTGATTTAAGATACACTAGTTAAATGTGATTAGATACAAGTCAATGGACCAGAGAGGCCAATGGCTTGCTCCTACACTGACCTCTTGTTTGAACTTGTCCCTCTCTGTGATCAGTTCCTCTATCTGAGTCATCTGGTCACTTAATGTGATTTGATCAACAGATTGCTGAAAGAAGACAATAAGGAAACTCAGTAGACAACACTCTGACAAGTCAATGAGTGAAAATACTTTGACTATACATAGAACTTGTGACTACACATAGAACTTGTGACTATACATAGAACTGTGACTATACATAGAACTCGTGACTATACATAGAACTGTGACTACACATAGAACTTGTGACTATACATAGAACTGTGACTATACATAGAACTTGTGACTACACATAGAACTTGTGACTATACATAGAACTGTGACTATACATAGAACTTGTGACTATACATAGAACTGTGACTACACATAGAACTGTGACTACACATAGAACTGTGACTACACATAGAACTTGTGACTATACATAGAACTTGTGACTATACATAGAACTGTGACTATACATAGAACTCGTGACTATACATAGAACTGTGACTATACATAGAACTTGTGACTACACATAGAACTTGTGACTATACATAGAACTTGTGACTATACATAGAACTGTGACTACACATAGAACTTGTGACTACACATAGAACTGTGACTACACATAGAACTTGTGACTATACATAGAACTGTGACTATACATAGAACTCGTGACTACACATAGAACTTGTGACTACACATAGAACTTGTGACTACACATAGAACTGTGACTATACATAGAACTCGTGACTATACATAGAACTGTGACTATACATAGAACTCGTGACTATACATAGAACTGTGACTACACATAGAACTTGTGACTACACATAGAACTTGTGACTATACATAGAACTGTGACTATACATAGAACTCGTGACTACACATAGAACTCGTGACTACACATAGAACTTGTGACTACACATAGAACTGTGACTACACATAGAACTGTGACTATACATAGAACTCGTGACTATACATAGAACTGTGACTATACATAGAACTTGTGACTATACATAGAACTGTGACTATACATAGAACTGTGACTATACATAGAACTTGTGACTAACATAGAACTGTGACTACACATAGAACTGTGACTATACATAGAACTGTGACTACACATAGAACTGTGACTACACATAGAACTGTGACTATACATAGAACTGTGACTACACATAGAACTGTGACTACACATAGAACTGTGACTATACATAGAACTGTGACTATACATAGAACTGTGACTACACATAGAACTGTGACTATACATAGAACTGTGACTATACATAGAACTGTGACTATACATAGAACTGTGACTATACATAGAACTCGTGACTACACATAGAACTGTGACTATACATAGAACTGTGACTATACATAGAACTCGTGACTACACATAGAACTGTGACTACACATAGAACTGTGACTATACATAGAACTGTGACTACACATAGAACTGTGACTATACATAGAACTTGTGACTACACATAGAACTGTGACTATACATAGAACTTGTGACTATACATAGAACTTGTGACTATACATAGAACTGTGACTACACATAGAACTTGTGACTACACATAGAACTGTGACTACACATAGAACTGTGACTATACATAGAACTTGTGACTACACATAGAACTGTGACTATACATAGAACTGTGACTATACATAGAACTTGTGACTACACATAGAACTGTGACTATACATAGAACTTGTGACTATACATAGAACTTGTGACTACACATAGAACTGTGACTATACATAGAACTGTGACTATACATAGAACTGTGACTACACATAGAACTGTGACTATACATAGAACTGTGACTACACATAGAACTGTGACTATACATAGAACTGTGACTACACATAGAACTGTGACTATACATAGAACTTGTGACTATACATAGAACTTGTGACTACACATAGAACTGTGACTATACATAGAACTGTGACTATACATAGAACTGTGACTACACATAGAACTGTGACTATACATAGAACTTGTGACTATACATAGAACTTGTGACTACACATAGAACTGTGACTACACATAGAACTTGTGACTACACATAGAACTGTGACTATACATAGAACTGTGACTATACATAGAACTGTGACTACACATAGAACTGTGACTATACATAGAACTGTGACTACACATAGAACTTGTGACTACACATAGAACTGTGACTATACATAGAACTGTGACTACACATAGAACTTGTGACTATACATAGAACTTGTGACTACACATAGAACTGTGACTACACATAGAACTTGTGACTACACATAGAACTGTGACTATACATAGAACTGTGACTATACATAGAACTGTGACTATACATAGAACTGTGACTACACATAGAACTTGTGACTACACATAGAACTTGTGACTATACATAGAACTGTGACTATACATAGAACTTGTGACTACACATAGAACTTGTGACTACACATAGAACTTGTGACTATACATAGAACTGTGACTATACATAGAACTTGTGACTATACATAGAACTGTGACTATACATAGAACTGTGACTACACATAGAACTGTGACTACACATAGAACTGTGACTACACATAGAACTGTGACTACACATAGAACTGTGACTATACATAGAACTGTGACTATACATAGAACTGTGACTACACATAGAACTGTGACTACACATAGAACTTGTGACTATACATAGAACTTGTGACTATACATAGAACTGTGACTACACATAGAACTGTGACTATACATAGAACTGTGACTATACATAGAACTTGTGACTATACATAGAACTTGTGACTATACATAGAACTTGTGACTATACATAGAACTGTGACTACACATAGAACTGTGACTACACATAGAACTGTGACTACACATAGAACTTGTGACTATACATAGAACTGTGACTACACATAGAACTTGTGACTACACATAGAACTGTGACTACACATAGAACTGTGACTACACATAGAACTTGTGACTATACATAGAACTGTGACTATACATAGAACTTGTGACTATACATAGAACTGTGACTACACATAGAACTGTGACTATACATAGAACTGTGACTATACATAGAACTTGTGACTATACATAGAACTGTGACTATACATAGAACTGTGACTATACATAGAACTGTGACTATACATAGAACTGTGACTATACATAGAACTGTGACTATACATAGAAATGTGACTTTACATAGAACTGTGACTATACATAGAACTGTGACTATACATAGAACTGTGACTATACATAGAACTGTGACTACACATAGAACTGTGACTATACATAGAACTGTGACTATACATAGAACTGTGACTACACATAGAACTGTGACTATACATAGAACTGTGACTATACATAGAACTGTGACTATACATAGAACTGTGACTATACATAGAACTTGTGACTATACATAGAACTGTGACTATACATAGAACTGTGACTATACATAGAACTGTGACTATACATAGAACTGTGACTATACATAGAACTGTGACTATACATAGAACTGTGACTATACATAGAACTGTGACTATACATAGAACTGTGACTATACATAGAACTGTGACTATACATAGAACTGTGACTACACATAGAACTGTGACTATACATAGAACTGTGACTATACATAGAACTGTGACTACACATAGAACTGTGACTACACATAGAACTGTGACTATACATAGAACTTGTGACTATACATAGAACTGTGACTATACATAGAACTGTGACTATACATAGAACTGTGACTATACATAGAACTGTGACTACACATAGAACTGTGACTATACATAGAACTGTGACTATACATAGAACTTGTGACTATACATAGAACTGTGACTATACATAGAACTGTGACTATACATAGAACTGTGACTATACATAGAACTTGTGACTATACATAGAACTGTGACTACACATAGAACTGTGACTATACATAGAACTTGTGACTATACATAGAACTGTGACTATACATAGAACTGTGACTACACATAGAACTTGTGACTATACATAGAACTGTGACTATACATAGAACTGTGACTATACATAGAACTTGTGACTATACATAGAACTGTGACTATACATAGAACTTGTGACTATACATAGAACTGTGACTATACATAGAACTGTGACTACACATAGAACTGTGACTATACATAGAACTGTGACTATACATAGAACTTGTGACTATACATAGAACTGTGACTATACATAGAACTGTGACTATACATAGAACTGTGACTATACATAGAACTGTGACTATACATAGAACTTGTGACTATACATAGAACTGTGACTATACATAGAACTGTGACTATACATAGAACTGTGACTATACATAGAACTTGTGACTATACATAGAACTGTGACTACACATAGAACTGTGACTATACATAGAACTTGTGACTATACATAGAACTGTGACTATACATAGAACTGTGACTACACATAGAACTTGTGACTATACATAGAACTGTGACTATACATAGAACTGTGACTATACATAGAACTGTGACTATACATAGAACTGTGACTATACATAGAACTGTGACTATACATAGAACTTGTGACTATACATAGAACTTGTGACTATACATAGAACTGTGACTATACATAGAACTTGTGACTATACATAGAACTGTGACTACACATAGAACTGTGACTATACATAGAACTGTGACTATACATAGAACTGTGACTATACATAGAACTGTGACTATACATAGAACTGTGACTACACATAGAACTGTGACTATACATAGAACTGTGACTATACATAGAACTGTGACTATACATAGAACTTGTGACTATACATAGAACTGTGACTATACATAGAACTGTGACTATACATAGAACTTGTGACTATACATAGAACTGTGACTACACATAGAACTGTGACTATACATAGAACTTGTGACTATACATAGAACTTGTGACTATACATAGAACTGTGACTATACATAGAACTTGTGACTACACATAGAACTGTGACTATACATAGAACTTGTGACTACACATAGAACTGTGACTACACATAGAACTGTGACTACACATAGAACTGTGACTATACATAGAACTGTGACTATACATAGAACTGTGACTATACATAGAACTTGTGACTATACATAGAACTGTGACTACACATAGAACTGTGACTATACATAGAACTTGTGACTATACATAGAACTGTGACTATACATAGAACTGTGACTACACATAGAACTGTGACTACACATAGAACTTGTGACTACACATAGAACTGTGACTATACATAGAACTGTGACTATACATAGAACTGTGACTATACATAGAACTGTGACTATACATAGAACTGTGACTATACATAGAACTGTGACTATACATAGAACTGTGACTACACATAGAACTGTGACTATACATAGAACTTGTGACTATACATAGAACTGTGACTATACATAGAACTTGTGACTATACATAGAACTGTGACTACACATAGAACTGTGACTACACATAGAACTGTGACTATACATAGAACTTGTGACTACACATAGAACTGTGACTATACATAGAACTGTGACTACACATAGAACTGTGACTATACATAGAACTTGTGACTATACATAGAACTGTGACTATACATAGAACTGTGACTACACATAGAACTGTGACTACACATAGAACTGTGACTATACATAGAACTTGTGACTATACATAGAACTTGTGACTATACATAGAACTGTGACTATACATAGAACTGTGACTACACATAGAACTGTGACTACACATAGAACTGTGACTATACATAGAACTGTGACTACACATAGAACTGTGACTACACATAGAACTGTGACTACACATAGAACTGTGACTATACATAGAACTGTGACTACACATAGAACTGTGACTTTTAAAGAATAAGGTTCTGACCACAAGGTCAATCTTCAAAACTGCAGCATTTTAAATAGAAAATCTTATTCAGGGCACAGTAACTGACTTGTGTGACATTGCTTGGGGAAAGTAAAGATGGTTGGTCATTGTTCTGGCCACATGACAACCTCGTTGACCATGGGCCACAGAAACAGATGACCTTTACATCATCTGTCCTATAGATATCTGTTAGGCGTTTCTACACTGTCTTATGCAGACAAGTCAAATGGAGTTAACTCTCAAATAACACAGGCGAGAGGCCAATAATATAAGTTAGTCGACCCTGATAGCGAACAAGAAGTTTAATAATAATGAAGGGAAAGTTAAATGTGAAGCTAAATCTCTACGTTAATAAAATCTGCCTTGGTCCCTCTAAAGTCGTCTGTTTACATTTTGATATTCTTCCTCAAATCCTCGTCATGTGTTTACTAGTCGCGTCATTATCTCTAAGTCAAAACATTTCCTTTCTATGAAACAAATAACTAATTCCTAATCCTATCCTAACAGATTGCAAGTTCTGATAACACTGCTACCCCACAAACAATTTTTTAGATGCCCTCAAGTCCATCAATTAATTCTTACATTCTCAAGACTGCACATTGGTAACTAAGCAAGTATGTCCCCCCCCCCCCCCCCCCGCACCCTTTCAATATGTTGAATACTACTGTCCCCGAGTGCCTCTGTTGGTTTTCTTCATCCCATGCAGTACTGTATTAACTGCAGTACTGTATTACCTGCAGTACTGTATTACCTGCAGTATTTCATTACCTGCTGTACTGCTGCCTTGTATTTCTTCATGACATCATTCATGTCCTCCTCCATTTCTTCTAGTCTACTCTGAAGGTCTGTCTTCTCTCTCATCAGAGACATACTCCGAGCCTCAGACTGTAACAAATTACAATGGTGTCAGAACAAGAACTCTTGTGGTACTAATGGAAACATTCATGTCTTCACCTTTTCAAGTCTGGCTAAAGGGAAAGTTGACATTTGCTAGTTATAGATTTGTATATACTGGTAAACAAAATAGTTTTAAAAGGTTTTCAATGGAGTTAATAGTTTTGAAAGCTCATTCCATGGTGAACTTTAACCCTGGTCGTTTTGGTCTCCTGTTTTTCCTAGTCTACCAACATTCTGTTTTATTTCTATTGTATAAATGACCCCCCAGTCAACTGATCCTTTATTTTAGTTTCAATTGTTTAATAACCCCACTTTACTGAACTTCTGATTTATTTCTATTGTATAAATGACCCCAGTCAACTGATCCTTTATTTTAGTTTCAATTGTTTAATAACCTCACTTTACTGAACTTCTGTTTTATTTCTATTGTATAAATGACCCCAGTCAACTGATCCTTTATTTTAGTTTCAATTGTTTAATAACCTCAGTCAACTGATCCTTTATTTTAGTTTCAATTGTTTAATAACCCCACTTTACTGAACTTCTGATTTATTTCTATTGTATAAATGACCCCCCAGTCTTATCTTATCTTATATAATACAGACGTTACTTCAAAAAAGAAGATGATTACGTCCTACGCGTCATGCATTTAGTCATGCATATTAACCAATGACTTAAATTCTGCCAAGTCACTGGTTTTTCTGGCTAGCTCAGGCAACCCATTCCATGCTCTAATAGCACTAGGGAAGAAGGAGTATTTGTACAAATTTGTCCTAGCATATGGGACGAGGAATGTGCCTTTATTTTTGTGTCTTTCAGAGTATTTTATTAAATTTTGTTTTTGTATTTGAAGATTATGGTTCAGTGTTTTATGTATAATTGCTTCTTTACTTTTGAGTCTTCTGTCCTGAAGGCTTTCTAAATTTAGTGATTTTACTAATGGTGTTACCCTAGTCAAATGTGAATATTCGTTTGTTATGAATCTCACTGCTCTATTTTGTGTTTGTTCCAGTTTCTTAATGTTTTCTTGAGTTGAGGGGTCCCACACGGTGGATGCATATTCTATTATTGGCCTAACCAAGGTTAAATAACATTTTAGTTTTATGTTCTTATTTGATTTATAGAAATTTCTTTTAATAAACCCTAATGCTTTGTTGGATTTTTTTATAGTTTCATCAATATGTGGATTCCATGACAGTTTTTCATTTATTATAACACCTAGGTATTTTGAGTTTTTAGTCTGTGTTACTGGTTTGCCATGAATAAGATAAGTGGAATTAATTTGTTTAATTTTTTTTGTTACTCTTAACAACTGACATTTTTCTGGGTGGAAAGACATGCTCCAATTTGATTCCCATTTCTGTAATTCATCTAATTCTCTTTGTAAAATATCTGTGTCTTGTTTTGTTTTTATTGTTCTATATATTATGCAATCGTCTGCAAATAATCTGACTTTTGTTCCTGAACTAATGCAATTTGGTAAATCATTTATGTAAATTAAAAATAGTAGTGGACCCAAGACTGTTCCTTGAGGTACACCTGAGTTTACTGTTATTGGTGTTGATTTAGAGCCATTTATTATTACAGTTTGTTCTCTCCCTATCAGAAAATCTTTAATCCACTGATACAGTGGACCGTTAATGCCGAAATATTTTAATTTTTTAAGCAAACTATGGTGGTGAACTTTGTCAAAAGCCTTGGAAAAATCTAGTAAGATAGCATCTATTTGTTCACTATTATCTAAACCTTTTGAGAAATCATCAATTAGTCCTATTAGTTGTGTTTCACATGATCTATATTTCCTAAAGCCATGTTGGTATGGGGTGAGGACATTATGTTTGTCTAAGTGGTTTATGATGTTGCTACATATTATGTGTTCTAGTATTTTACATGTGATGCTGGTAAGTGATACTGGTCTGTAGTTTCCTGGATCAGATTTTTCTCCTTTTTTAAATAGGGGGGTGACATTAGCTTCTTTCCAGTCCTTTGGTACTCTGCCCTGGTTAAGCGATGCCTGAAAGAGTATTTTGAACACTGGGGCTAGCTCATTGCTTAGTTCTTTGAGTAATCTAGCTGGAATACCATCAGGTCCAGACGCTTTATTTGGTTTGGTGTTGGCTAATAGTTTTTTAATTCCATTTTCTTGTACTACTAAATCTTCTATGTTGTCTACTTGGTTCAAATTAAGAAATATGTCTTTGTCTCCTGGGGCTGAGAATGCTGATGCAAAGTATTTGTTTAGGATGTTTGCTTTAGTTTCATTATCATTATGTATTATGTTATGTTCATCTTTTAATGGCGCTATGCCTGTTGTTTCCATTTTCTTAGACTTAATGTATGACCATAGGTTTTTGTTGTTATCTTTAGATATTACATTGTTTATGTATTCACTCTGCAGCTGTCTGCTTACTTTTTGGGTTAGGTGTTTAATTTTTATATACTTTTTGTAAACTCTTTCTGCCTTGGTTTCTTTAAATTTTCTATATAGGTTTTCCTTCTGTTTACAAAGCTTCTTTAGTCTATTATTAAACCAGCATTTATTTATTTTGTTTGATGTGTATTTAGTTGGTATATGATTTTCTATAATGCTTTTAAGATGGTTTTTAATGAAATTCCAGAGGTCATCGACTGGTTGGTTAATGTCTTTTTCTAATAAGAATGTTTGTTGAAAGTTTAATGCAGCTTGGTGTAGTTGTGTTAGGTTACATTTATTCCAGAGTAAGATTTTTCTTTTGGTTTTTGTATTGGCTACTGCTTTTATCTGACTGTGTATTTTTATGATCTCATGGTCTGATAGACCAGGGATAATATCATAATCAACTACTAATCCAGGTCTGTTGGTTAAGAAGAGATCTAATGTGTTGTTTAATCTAGTTGGCTTTTTAATCATTTGATCTAAACTTAGGTCAACTGATCCTCATTTTAGTTTCAATTGTTTAATAACCCCACTTTACTGAACTTCTGTTTTATTTCTATTGTATAAATGACCCCAGTCAACTGATCCTTTATTTTAGTTTCAATTGTTTAATAACCCCACTTTACTGAACTTCTGATTTATTTCTATTGTATAAATGACCCCCCAGTCAACTGATCCTCATTTTAGTTTCAATTGTTTAATAACCCCACTTTACTGAACTTCTGATTTATTTCTATTGTATAATGATGACCTTAATTTACTGACCTGTTTATTTCCATTTTATAATCACCTTAGTCAACAGACCTTAAGTTTACTTCCATTATATGACCCCGATCTACTGACCTCCTCTTTTATTTCCATTGTGTAATGACCCCCCAGTCTACTGACCTCCTGTTTTATTTCCACTGTATAATGACCCCCCCCCCCCATTCTACTGACCTCCTGTTTAGCTCTGGTGAGGTCATCAATCTGTTGTTGCAGCTCCTGCATTTCCAGCTCCATTCTCTTCTTGGCCTTGACTGCTGCAGCTGAAGCAAACTCTGCATCTTCCAACTGGTTTTTCAAGGCTGCCATCTGTGCTCTCAGCACCTCAATGTCCTTCTGTTTTAGCAAAGCTGCACCAGCATCATTCAGCAAAGCTTTGGTCTTTCGAAGGTTGCGCCTGAGTCGATTCTCTGCATCTGTTAGATAATAAAAATAGAAATGGTATCCATCAAAAACTGAAATATACTGTCTTTACATATGAATCAAATTGAATAGGTGGCCGAGCAGTTAATCACTGAGTTACAGCCTTGAAGGTTGTGAGTTCCACCTGTTATTGAAGATGGGCTGCAATTTTTATATTCATGATTTAACGTTCGGAAGTCTTGTGTGTACAGGTCTAAATGGTAACATGACTCGCATGGGGGGAAATGCTGGCCAAATTAACAATTATGAAGACCTTTGGCAAAGAGAAAATATAACTGACATCTGCCCAATGTAAATGTTAGGGCTTAAAATATTTTATCAATGGGAAACTTGACAGGCAAGAAGTATGTTGCAGTTTTTGAGGCCAAGTGGCTGCTGAGGGTAGAGTACAAAGATGTTGAAATGTAATCTTGGTAAACATAAAGCTTTTTTACGAATGAATTAGTCTACATGAGAGGCTTGCTCTTCAGCCCTCTTAGCACTACTAGAAAATTGAAATTTAAAAGTGTACAGTACTTAGAATATTCAAAAGATTTCAAACTTGAATGCTACAGACAAGAAAAAAACAAACTTGTATGTATTTCTACAAATATAAACCATTTTTCTAAAAACAGATAGTAAAGGTTGATTAATAACATTAGCATCAATAGTTTAAACTGCAACAACAACAACAAAAAAGCACAATGTTTTTAAAAGGGATTACCCACTAAATAAAACCGAAGCCCTCTTGATTTCAATTATTACACTTTACAATAGTCCTAAGTGTTCATTGATCTATTCAAACATACAATGGGATACTTCAAGCATTAGATTTATGTGAGTACAAATCAAAGATGACTTGTACATTTGTATCCCTTATACTTTACAAAAACAAAATAAGTTCTAAACTGAACTAGCTTTCATGAATGAACAAAGTTCATTCCCATCTATCCCTTGACTTTGGGTGCTGTGACAGTTTGACTAACCAAAACCCTTCACTTTACCTGATCATCAGCTGTTCTAAGCAGGATATCCTGAGAGAGGCCGGTCCATTCTTGCATGTATTTTTGTCTATGGACAAGCCTCCACTCTTTGTTCTCCCTCCACTGTACCTTGAAGGATAACTTTTGACAATGAGTCAAGTCTTACAATAGGACCAAACCAGCTCAGCTTTCTTCACAGTATTGAGGAGTTCTTCCTTTTTGCCAGACAGTGTGTTGACTTGTACAGTACAAACTCATTTCTCTTCTTTTCCTGATCACTTATACCCAGCATGTTTCTGTAGCATTTACTTTCAAAAGCTTGGAGTTTTCTTTCAGCCTCAGCATTCAGTGTCCAACTTTCACAATTATGTACAGTGACCACTAGTGAAAAAAACAGTTTTAATTTTACTGGGGAGCTGATGTTACTCTTCCAGATTTTCCAGTTTGGTCATGGCAACGGATGCCAAGCTTGAACCGGTTATCTCTTTTATGATCCTCCATCTCTAGTTATGTTTGACCCTAAAGGTATTGAAAGCATTTAAGTTCATTAAGAAGTACATATTCTTTTTGAATTTGTTCTCTTTTCAAATGTTAACTCACAGATGGGAACACTTCTGGCCTTACTCTTGTTACTGTGTGGTTTAACTATTTGTGGGAAGAAACAAATATCAACAATGCGTCTACCTTTATCTCGCTGTGGTCCTCTGTTACCAGCTGCCTGAAGCTGTTTCTCCAGCTGCGCTTTCTCATCCTGGAGTCTTTTCTTCAGCTCATACTCTTCCTCTAGCTGGCTCTCTAGTTGTCGGAGCTGAAAGAAGACCAGCCTTCCAGTGAACAAGTTTTAAAATACTTATTATGTGGTCTAAACTAAACAAAAGACTAAATAAAAGTTTAAATGGCTTTTAAGTGTCTTTCTCCTTGAGGGCATAGCAGACACATATTGTAGACTTACATATTGTAGACTGGCTACAAAGTATATCATAGCAAAAGATATATATGATGTTAAGTAGCAAAGCCAACCTAAAACTTAAAGGCAGCAAGGACTCCCAGATACCCTCTCCTCCCACTAATCCACAAAAGAGATTGGACCATTGCACACTGAGCATGCTGTAAGCATGAAAGTTGAAAGCTGCATTATACAAAAGCAATTAAAAAAAACGAACAGTTGCCTGTGCAGATAGAGACACGTGTCTTACCTTCTTCTGTGTCTTGTATCTCATCTCCTCAATGTCTTCCTCCTTCTCTTCCAACTCTTTGAGCTGCTGTTGTTTACTTTTCTCTATGTTCATCTCCAGCCTCAACTTGGCCTGCAGACGTACAGAAAACACATGGGGGGATATATCTGACCATACATCTCTACTGCCTAGCTTAGCCTACTGTCCTACTGGTCCAATATTGATAAATATATTGAGAGAGGTCAAACAAGACCAGGAGACATACATAAAATATCTACTGCTCAAAAAGCACTTTTATGTTGATTTATTGAGGTTTATTTAAAATACCTGTTCCAACTGTTGGATCTGTCCAGCCTGGTCATCCAGTTCTTCCTCTTGTTCTTGAATCTTAACTTCAAGGTCATGTTTCTGTCGCTTCAAGGTCACTACCTGAACACAAAATGAATTTTAACTGTGAGGTGAGGATAAATATGAGAAGCTGATTGATCTTGACATGACATATATACATAGTAACAATAGAATACAAATTAAAACGGACACTTCAAGATGAGATGGCACTTCACTGTCGTGGTTATAAGGGACATTCACAGTAAGAGAATCATGATTTTGAAATTGCCAGATAGCTAATTCTATTGTTCTTTTATTAATTAAATTATCCTGCGAACTTTTTAAAATGTTTCACTTTGACAAAATTGTTGGGTATCAAATAAAAAAAACACTTCAATATTACAAATAAATTTATAATAAAATTATCTAAAGTACACATATTATTTATAAATGTATTATTATTGATATAATTTACATTACTAAATTTTTAAATCAATTCCTACTTTATAAAACTGATAATAGTCTATCATTTCTCATTTTATATATTTCTTGTAATGCTTTGTTATTGCAAGAGTCTCTACAGTGAGCTTTGCACAATCTAGTTCTTTTATTAACAGTCCAGTTATGATTTTACAAGGTCATGTTGACTGGAACTTGAAGTCTGTGTGAAAATGTTCATGTACGTCTATGTATTTGTTGAACTTTTGACTAACTACAAAGAAACAGTGTGCTCATTCCAGCTGAAGACATTTTTTATAAAAAAAAGATAAAAGGTAAATTTAATTTCAAACAGTTTTCACTGTGTGGTCAATTCCTTAGTCATTTGTTTCCAAATGATATTATTAAAATGTCACATTTCTTCCCCCTGTCAGCAGTAAAGAAAATGCCAGCTAATAGTCGAAGAATAAAAAAAAAAGGAAACATATATATCAGACCTCATTATTATCTTTTCCTGACAACATTAAGTCATTGGTCTCTTTCTCCAGTCTTTCACATTTCTCTTGTGCAGCCACCAGGTCTTGTTTCACTTGCTGGAGAGACAAACAGACTGCATACATTAGCATCACAATATGGAGATAACATCATTACGTTTCTTAACTATAACATTAGTTCGATGATACAAGCAACAAAAAAAAATCTTGTCTAGTGTATAGTCAGTGAACAAAACGTGAACATTAAGACATAAAACAAAGGTGCCGTCAACTAGTAACGCATGATTTGGTCGCATTTACCTTACAGTATACGAGACGAGAGCAGACCAATAAATATTATTAGCAATTACTAAGATATCACGACAAACCCTAATCCATTCAAGTGGCACTACAGCCCATGGAGGGTCCAGGCCTGCTCTAGCACCTCTTTCCATTTTGATCTATCTTGAGCTTTACGTCTCCATGCCTAGACTCTTAGCTGTTGCAGAGCTGCCTCTACATCATCAAGCCACCGTGCTCGTGGTCTGCATTTGTTTTGTGCCTTTTATTATTTTACAGAAAACAATCTACCCACCACAAACCCTAACCCTAAACTAAAAAAAAAAATTGCTTTGCAAACCTCAACAAAGTTTTTTTCTTGTTTAAAACCTAGCTCTCATTGCAAAGAGCTCATTCTTTACATTTTTAAATTGTAGCACAAAAGAGTTTCATTTTCATCTTTCTTTATGTAAATTTTCTGGAGTGAACACACACACATCAAGTGTTCACAGTTGAACACTATCTAATAGAATACTGGAAAAATTGGTCATATGTTATAAGAAACACCTCATGCTGAAGTATACACAGTATAAAGTTTGTATTAGTTTGAATTGTGACATTTGACTACAGTGCAACGCTGACCTGTAAGGTTTGTTCCAGAGTGTACTTCTCAGACAGGAGGTGGTCTCTTTCTCTCTGCAGCTTCTCCCTAGCAGACTTCTCTTCCTTGGCATCTTCGTGAGCCATACTGAGTTCAGTATCAAACCTGGACAAGACAGAGGTCAAGATCAAGCTCTCAGTGTACAAAAAAAATGTTCCCATGATACCACTGTGACCAATCAAAAACTTGAACATTATGGATTCTATGAGAGCAAGTGTTATAAACGTTATACGTGAACTTAGAAACTAAAAAGTTTTCAAACTATTTTTGATTAAAGCCAGTGAATTAGGCTTAAATTTAATTGTGAATTTGGCATAGATCTGGCATAAATTATAAATAACCAAAGCATCCATCCCAAATATAAAAAAGAAGAATAAAAAGATAAATGAATTGACTAGTTTAGATCATGGGTATATTACTAATACAGTACCAGGTTGTGAATCTTTATAAATATTAGCATAGGAAAACAATGTGTATCAAATAGTAAATTAACAAAAAAAATAGCTTTATGACTTGGCATATTTAAACAAATAAATTATCTATTAAATTATAGACCTATCAACCATTATATATATATATAAAGTAAGAATATATCTATTGAATAAAGTTAGAAAATATCAGCTATACACATACACACTGACTAGTATATAGTTCCATGGACCAAGGGAGACAACTCACCTCCTCTGCTTTCTTTCCAGCTCGTTATTTCTTGCCATCTGTTCCTCCAAGTGGAGCTTCATGTCCTGCATCTCTGTGGTCAGTCTTTGGGCTTTCTTCTTGGCCACTTGCACCTGGCGTCTCTGTTCTTCTGCTTCAGACACAGCTTCATGGAGCTGGAAATATGTTCAACAGAGCGTTGACTTTCAATGATGCATACATCTAACAAAAAATAGTGTTCCTGTTTATCAGCTGAGGGTCTTGAATTACAATAATTTTTTGTTTGTTAGTAGTTATGAACTACACATTGTTCTGTAAAAATTACAAACAAATATTTAATTTAGAATATATATACTAATCACATGCTGGTCACATGACTACCTCACTAATCAATGGCCTTGGAAGCCGCCGAGCTCTACAACATCAGTTTCAAGTCATGAAATGTGTGAACTTGATTTGTTAGTTTTCTTACAAACAGTGAAAAAAAGTAAATAATGTGAAGACTGTGTCCATATATGATGAACTTAATATATATTTTTTTTAAATTACTTATTTCAAGATGGTTAATACAAGTTCAATCATTTAGTCCCTTTTTCCCTTTAGTGTTTCACATAAAATTTTGATAGATGAAAACTTACATGAATATTTGTTATTTCTGCGTGTGCCCACTTTACAGGCAAAACTCAATTAAGCAATTCAATGTGATTGGGAAAAAGAAACAAGTAGTAGACAATGTATATTTATGACCTTCTTAACTTTTCAAATATAACCCTGATAGAAAACTGATTGTGCTAATTGATTGCTACAGACTATTTTATTTTTTTCAAAAAATTGTTTTTAAATGCTTAAGCCAAAAATTAAAAAAATGTGATCTTAAATTTGATATCAAAACATTTTGATTTCTTGCTTCAAATAAGATTTTAAATTAGTTTTGAAACAGATTGCATACTGCAACACAGTTCAATTAATTGTATGTTATTTACAACAAATCTACATGAACAGCTTAGGCCATTTGCAAACAAATATTTCAGGATTGATACAATTTGTGTTTAAAATCTAGACACTAATGATACATGTCTGAATTATTTTATTAAGAAATCAAAACCTGAGTGTTAGTTGATGATCTAAGTAATTTCATTGAAAGTCTAAGTATGTTCATTGATGGTATAAGTATGTTCATTGATGGTCTAAGTATGTTCATTGATGGTCTAAGTATGTTCATTGATGGTCTAAGTATGTTCATTGATGGTCTAAGTATGTTCATTGATGGTCTAAGTATGTTCATTGATGGTCTAAGTATGTTCATTGATGGTCTAAGTATGTTCATTGATGGTCTAAGTATGTTCATTGATGGTCTAAGTATGTTCATTGATGGTCTAAGTATGTTCATTGATGGTCTAAGTATGTTCATTGATGGTCTAAGTATGTTCATTGATGGTCTAAGTATGTTCATTGATGGTCTAAGTATGTTCATTGATGGTCTAAGTATGTTCATTGATGGTCTAAGTATGTTCATTGATGGTCTAAGTATGTTCATTGATGGTCTAAGTATGTTCATTGATGGTCTAAGTATGTTCATTGATGGTCTAAGTATGTTCATTGATGGTCTAAGTATGTTCATTGATGGTCTAAGTATGTTCATTGATGGTCTAAGTATGTTCATTGATGGTCTAAGTATGTTCATTGATGGTCTAAGTATGTTCATTGATGGTCTAAGTTTATAGAGGAACAATTTAGATTTATTTTAGATGAATGTAACTAGGAGACAATAAAATAAAAAGCTACTCACTCTTTTTTCAATCAGCTTCCTGGACTGTAACTCTTGTTCCATTTCTTCTTCATGTTGCTGCTGAAGCTGTTTCTTGGTGACCTGGAGTTCTCTGACCAATCGCTCGTACCTGCTCTTGTACACTGAGTCTTCTGTCAACACAATCACCAGAACACCTTATAACTACACAATCTTCAAAACAACCAGTAGAAAACCTTATAACTGTACAGTATTGTGTCAACAAAAAACCTCAAACATCTTACAGCTATACAGAGTAGACTAGATTGTAACTAGAAATTTTAGGATAAATAGCCTATAAATAGCTACAAACTAGTTACAAATGGCACACAAAGGGAATTGGCTGCATATAAATCATCTGACAAAATGCTAGCAAGAAAAAAGGTTATACATAGACAAATGTAATGAATAAACTTTCTCCCATCTGTCACAGACAGAACTAGTTCTCTTCAATCTCAAATACAGTGGTTCTCACCTAGGTCCACATTTCTATATAGTTTAGACAGAAAAAAAAATGCTTTGATTAGAATTCCAGGTTAGCTTTCACTTGTAATTCTAATCCCTGTCACCCTCTGGAACAGCATTCTAGACTCTTCCTATTGTGAGAGAGTACATGTGTGTGTGTCTGAGTGCATTCGTTGATACAAATTGATAACATATAGTCAGGCTTCAGGCAGGGGGAACCATCTAGAAAAAGTTGGATTGAAGGTGTGAAGGAAATCCTGCAATAAGAGCTCTTGCTTCCTAAGGCCTAACAAATCCTAATGATCTTCATTTAGTAATAATATGATCATCAATATGGTCCACAAAGTACATTTTCTGTTTGTTCCTGCAGTTCACAGCAACATTCAGATAGTTTCATCCAGTAATGACACAGAAAAACAGAACAAAAAGACAATACTCAGATCTAAATTAATTGTACAAGAACTAAGAAGAAATGTTTTTCATGTTTCGAATGTTCCTTCAGAATTGAAGATAATCTACTTCCTAGTCCAAACCTTCCACTGGACAATGCAGGATGGGGGTGGGCAGGGTATGAGCTCCAGACCATCAAAACAACTGCATGACCAGTCAGCTTCCAAAAAAAATTAATAATTATAGTAATTGGATGTCTGGAAGTAGTAGACCCATGGAAATATATTCAGGCCCTCAGGAGAGACAAGAAAAAAAATGTACGTCTAATTACATATAACATTGATTCCTTGGTCTTTGTGCATCACTTAAAATCTCTGTAAATTAACATAAGCTGGAGAAAAGTAAAAGATTTGAAAAATAGTTACAAAAAAAAGGCAAGGAAACAATTCCTGAAATCAAATGAAGACCATGAGGTATTGAAGATGACAAGAGGATGGCTAATGTCTTACCAAAGTAAAAGCCACCAAAGAATACTTTGTTTTCACTAACTGGAAAGAATACAAGATCTGCGAGAATGCATAGTGGGTATAGGCATACAGAAGAAGCCGCTAAAGAAATTGAACTGATCGCTACAACAGCAGGACTTATGCTTCACCAGGCCTCACAACTAACCACAAGCTCTACGTCTTGCAGTATCACTTCCCTAGCACAAGCAGAAAGATAAAGGATGCAGGATGGCCCTCCCACTGTGTGACATACCTTCCTTTTCCTCCCCATGCTCCTCCTCTTCCACAGCCTCAGCCTGCCACAACCTGGTCTGCATCAACTCCATCTGCAGCTTTTCATTCTTCTGTTTGATGGAAGTAAACTTGGCCTGAGGACACACACAATACAATCTCTAGAGAACTTAAGACACTTTCTGGTCAAGAAGAGGAAAGAAAAATAAGAAAAAGCTTTTATCCTAAATACTTTGAGTCAAAAAGCTATTTTAGAAAAATGTCAAAGAACTGCAAACTAGAAAATAAAGTTCTCAAAGTTAGGCTGCTAATATAATGCTCTAAAGAATAAGTATCATTTACAAAGTTAGGTGCTAATATAATGCTTTAAAGAATAAGTATCATTTACAAAGTTAGGTGCTAATATAATGCTTTAAAGAATAAGTATCATTTACAAAGTTAGGTGCTAATATAATGCTTTAAAGAATAAGTATCATTTACAAAGTTAGGTGCTAATATAATGCTCTAAAGAATAAGTATCATTTACAAAGTTAGGCTGCTAATATAATGCTTTAAAGAATAAGTATCATTTACAAAGTTAGGCTGCTAATATAATGCTTTAAAGAATAAGTATCATTTACAAAGTTAGGCTGCTAATATAATGCTTTAAAGAATAAGTATCATTTACAAAGTTAGGTGCTAATATAATGCTTTAAAGAATAAGTATCATTTACAAAGTTAGGCTGCTAATATAATGCTTTAAAGAATAAGTATCATTTACAAAGTTAGGCTGCTAATATAATGCTTTAAAGAATAAGTATCATTTACAAAGTTAGGCTGCTAATATAATGCTTTAAAGAATAAGTATCATTTACAAAGTTAGGTGCTAATATAATGCTTTAAAGAATAAGTATCATTTACAAAGTTAGGTGCTAATATAATGCTTTAAAGAATAAGTATCATTTACAAAGTTAGGCTGCTAATATAATGCTTTAAAGAATAAGTATCATTTACAAAGTTAGGCTGCTAATATAATGCTTTAAAGAATAAGTATCATTTACAAAGTTAGGTGCTAATATAATGCTTTAAAGAATAAGTATCATTTACAAAGTTAGGTGCTAATATAATGCTTTAAAGAATAAGTATCATTTACAAAGTTAGGCTGCTAATATAATGCTTTAAAGAATAAGTATCATTTACAAAGTTAGGTGCTAATATAATGCTTTAAAGAATAAGTATCATTTACAAAGTTAGGTGCTAATATAATGCTTTAAAGAATAAGTATCATTTACAAAGTTAGGCTGCTAATATAATGCTTTAAAGAATAAGTATCATTTACAAAGTTAGGTGCTAATATAATGCTTTAAAGAATAAGTATCATTTACAAAGTTAGGCTGCTAATATAATGCTTTAAAGAATAAGTATCATTTACAAAGTTAGGCTGCTAATATAATGCTTTAAAGAATAAGTATCATTTACAAAGTTAGGTGCTAATATAATGCTTTAAAGAATAAGTATCATTTACAAAGTTAGGTGCTAATATAATGCTTTAAAGAATAAGTATCATTTACAAAGTTAGGCTGCTAATATAATGCTTTAAAGAATAAGTATCATTTACAAAGTTAGGCTGCTAATATAATGCTTTAAAGAATAAGTATCATTTACAAAGTTAGGTGCTAATATAATGCTTTAAAGAATAAGTATCATTTACAAAGTTAGGCTGCTAATATAATGCTTTAAAGAATAAGTATCATTTACAAAGTTAGGTGCTAATATAATGCTTTAAAGAATAAGTATCATTTACAAAGTTAGGCTGCTAATATAATGCTTTAAAGAATAAGTATCATTTACAAAGTTAGGCTGCTAATATAATGCTTTAAAGAATAAGTATCATTTACAAAGTTAGGCTGCTAATATAATGCTTTAAAGAATAAGTATCATTTACAAAGTTAGGTGCTAATATAATGCTTTAAAGAATAAGTATCATTTACAAAGTTAGGTGCTAATATAATGCTTTAAAGAATAAGTATCATTTACAAAGTTAGGTGCTAATATAATGCTTTAAAGAATAAGTATCATTTACAAAGTTAGGCTGCTAATATAATGCTCTAAAGAATAAGTATCATTTACAAAGTTAGGCTGCTAATATAATGCTTTAAAGAATAAGTATCATTTACAAAGTTAGGTGCTAATATAATGCTTTAAAGAATAAGTATCATTTACAAAGTTAGGCTGCTAATATAATGCTCTAAAGAATAAGTATCATTTACAAAGTTAGGTGCTAATATAATGCTTTAAAGAATAAGTATCATTTACAAAGTTAGGCTGCTAATATAATGCTTTAAAGAATAAGTATCATTTACAAAGTTAGGGTGCTAATATAATGCTTTAAAGAATAAGTATCATTTACAAAGTTAGGCTGCTAATCATTATCATATCTTGTACAAAGTTAGGTGGTCAATATAAAGCACTAAAGAAACGGTATCAGAGGCACAGTGATGGTAAAGCACTTGGCTTCCAAATAATGGGTCCTGGGTTTGAATCCTGCAGAAGACTGGGATTTTTAATTTTGAGATCTTTAGGGCACCTCAGAGCCCACCCAGCTCTAATGGGTACCTGGCATAAGTTGGGGAAAAGTAAAGGTAGTTGGTAGCTGTGCTGGCCAGATGACACCCTCATTTACATCATCTGCCCTATACATCACAAGGTCTGAAAGGGGAACTTTTGAAAAATAGGCATCATTTACTAAGGCTGCCAATTTAACGCTTTAAAGAATAGGTGCTATTTACAAAGTTGTAATAATGTAGGCTCGATAGATTTCTAATGAATACTTTTAAACTCTAAGAACTACACATGAACATACCAGCAAATCCTTGAATTCTTTCTCAATTCTCATACGTTCTGCACTTTCTGCTTCCAACATATCTGCAGCTGCAATGGAGGTTGTGTTTTCTTCAGCCAAGTCAGCCGTCACCTCAGCCAACTGAAATACCAGCATTAGACAAAACTGATGAAACACTTTTAAACAAGCCACATAGGTCTTACATTGAAGAATGCAAAGATGGCAGAAAAGTTCCTTCAGAAAACCTCTACAAACTAACTAACAGTCTTGTTCAATATCAATGGGGTTAGTTTTAGAATGGGTAAGTATGTTTATGTCTTGAGGGAAGTGGAACATTAATAGTCAACCTATATCCTGTATGTAAGGCTACAGAGTTCATAGTTCATACATGGTCATTTTTAGCTATAGGAATTAGCACAGTAAAAAGATTTTAAAAACTTTATAATAGTGAAGGTTACAGTTTTGACTCAACTTCAGTCAAGCCTATAAAAATCCTTACAGAAAACAATAAAGACACAAAACCAAATAGTTTTATTCTATAACACCAGATGTACATTTACAAACACACCTGATGTACATCAACAGAAACACATGATGTGCATTAACTATTAACAAACACACCTGAAGTACATTAAAAGACACACTTTGTGTACACTAACAGACACAACTCATGTACATTTACAGACACATTTGATGTACAATAACAGACACACATGATGTGAATTAACTTTTAACAGACACAAGTGATGTACATTAACAGGCACACTTTAAGTACATTAACAGAGACAACTGATGTACATTTACAGACACATTTGATGTACTTTAACAGACACACCTTATGTACATTAACAGAGGCAACCGATGCACATTTACAGACACATTTGATGAACATTAACAAACACATCAGATGAACATGTAACAGTCAAACTTGATGGTACACACACAACTAATGACCAGCAGAAATGGACTCACCCTGTTCTCCAGCTTGTCACACTGAGTCTTGTATTCTGACCTTTCCTTCTCCAGCTTGTCATTTCGAGCCTTGAGAAGTTCAATCTCAGCCTGAAACATCCAGGACTCATTTAAATCTGGTTATCATAACACTCATGACATGACAGGACCTAATGACACCACTGACAAGCCTAGTGACAGGTCATCCTAAACTGAGATTCACTATCTACCAAACACTGTTCTTTTTATTGAGAGATGAGACCAAATTTCTAGTGAAGAACATTAAATGTACAGAATTTGTGAACACATTTTACTACCTAAGCTTTTACATATACTGTCCCATGCACTATATCATAATAGGAAAACTTTAAAGACTATTTCATTTGTTTTTTAGTTGACAACTTTCAATTTAGGCTGCAGACTAGAATGAGTTCAGCAAGATAAGACCAAAATAAAATGAAAGCCAGAAGAACTTCACATTTGAAATAGGATTGAGAAAAATCTGGCAGACTAATATTGGTTGAGTTGGCTACTCAGTCTAAGAACATTCAGCATAGCTTCTAAGAAGCCTTACCTCTTTCTCCTTGAGCTCCTCCTCTGTCCTGTGAACATTCAAGATGGGCTTGACCTTAGTGTACAGCCTCCACCATTCCCACTCCTTGATATGCATGTATCTACGTACATTCCTCTGTATACAGCGGATGGCTGTGTGTTGAACCTGTGGAAAAAAAAAAAATTAATGTTATACTTCGGGGAGATAAGTAAAAGATGATTCAGCTAGAGGTGGGGAAACTGACCTTAATCTTGTCCAGTTTTTTGCGGGCTAAGTATCCCCTGCAAAGAGCCTGGAACTGCTCCACTATGCCCATAAACTTCTCATCCCTGTTGAGGTCCAACTGGGCCAAGCAGCCAGGGCGGAAGAACACCTGAAAACATATCAAACCAACATTGATTTAAAGCAGTGTACACGTTTCAACCTAAATCAAGTTTCCAAAGAAACACAATGGTCAAGTGTTCTAAAAAAAAAGCTATAACAATAAACAATAAACTGACCCTACTATGACCAACACGATAGTTAAGTTTGTCTACATCAAGATTGTCCAGGATCAATTTGACCATCTGAAAATAAAACAAGGCAAATATTTAAAAAAACTTTAATAAAAGCTTAATTTGAGTGAAATTGCATCAATTATTTAAAATCAATGATGTAATTAATTTTTAATAGATCTAGTCTAACAATAAAAAAATTGTGAATTGGAAAACTCTTTGTTAATTATATTTGCTATATTTATATTTGCTTATAGAATGCTCAGTGTGTTATGGTTCAATCACAAGCCATTTTTTTTTTTTAAGTTGCTAGAGAGTGAGTAAAAACATTGAATTCTGTGAGTTCTATTCCTGACCAAAGAGCTGCTGATACTGACCAAAGAGCTGCTGATACTGACCAAAGAGCTGCTGATACTGACCAAAGAGCTGCTGATACTGACCAAAGAGCTGCTGATACTGACCAAAGAGCTGCTGATACTGACCAAAGAGCTGCTGATACTGACCAAAGAGCTGCTGATACTGACCAAAGAGCTGCTGATACTGACCAAAGAGCTGCTGATACTGACCAAAGAGCTGCTGATACTGACCAAAGAGCTGCTGATACTGACCAAAGAGCTGCTGATACTGACCAAAGAGCTGCTGATACTGACCATGTTCTCATCCCCTTCTCCCTGTCCACCTTTGTTCAATCCTGGCACCAGGGGCTCAAACTTCTTGATAAAGTCTGTGAAGTGCATGGAGTCTGGGAAGCCTGAGAAGAGAGACCAAGGCAACGTCAAACAACAGTATAAGATTAGCTACAAAAAATAAATTCTCAATCAACACCTCTGTTGAGAGCCACAGATACCCTAATTTTACAACTTTTAGCATACAACAACCAAAAACCAAAGTTGGCACTACTTCCCTAACACTAGGCTCATTCAAACTTTCCATTGTTAGAGGTTGTAATTAGAAAACAACAACTAGAAACAAAAAGATAATATCTTGATATTAAGTGGAACAAGAAAATACTTCTTGTGGTTATTGTTGACCTAATACTCTTCTAGATATGTTGTCTGTGCAGTTTTGCCATAAATTATATAATCAGATAAAACCAAGTAATGATAACTGTAATGTCCAGCACAGAACAAGACAACAGCAAAATTTAACTATTCTTTTTTGTTACAGATGTCATTCAAAATGTTGCAACTTAATGCAAGAGGATAGCAATGGTGGAGTGGAGTGTGTGGCCCAATGCTAACCTTGTCTGTATAACCTAACAGCATCCAGCAGCTGGAATCCCCTGAGTTGGTTTCTGACCAATGGTACATTCATGATATTGTCATCTTGCGTAGACTTGTGCTGTTCTCCAAGTCCAGCTGGGTGTTGGGCCATCAAGCAGTGAATGAAGTGAACATTTGTCTTCTTTAATATATCCACTATTGAGTCCTAAAATTTAAGAATGATTAAATAATAGAATGAAAAAAAAAAACATGAATTTTTCTGTTGCAATACTTGCTTTACATAATCACCTGGACAGACTTTATTTAAGAGCTATCAAATCACTTTTGAAATTGGTGCACTATTTGTCCAACTGGCAAGTGACTGGTAAGAGGTTGTTCTCAGTTTTTCTCAGACAGCAGAATCTGGATTTTCTAGATCTAAACTTGACTTGTTATTTTAATTCATTTATACTGTGCCATTACATCAGATGTATTCTGTGTGCACATTAATTTTACAATTCAGGTTTGTCTATTAAATTATTCAATATTCACATTAGTGGCCACAGCTATAATCATGTACTCTACAAGTTCCCAACAGACACATCATGCAATGTACCATTTTGGGCCAAATGATATTAACAAAAGAAATGAATTAGACACAACAAATTAATTAATTTTACAAGGCTTAATGTTCAGTAACTCACCACATTAAATTTCACTTGCAAGCAAACAGACTTTTTCTTCAGCCCAGCTTGTCCAACAAAAGTCCTCCTCATGCTGCCTACCCTTCTGAGGGATGTGGAGCCTTCCATACCAACCACAGAACCACTGACAATGCCTGTAGTTTGCCCTTTTGTGCTGGTGAACAACTGAGCAATGTTGGGCCTACAACACAAACACAATCAATACTGCATTAGAAAATCAAGTCATAAATAATTTAATCAAAAGCTGACTTTAATTGTCTGTGAACAAAAAAATAAAATTATATAACTCTAAATTTTTACCATTATATAACTAAAATTAAACAATAAATCAGGTTTCATCACTCTGAATAAATGTTCATAAAAAATGATTTCTGTTTTAATAATTAATGCCATAATGTATTAACAAGACACTTGCAGACTGACTCCCTTAAAGCTCATTCTTTATAAACTCTACAGTAATATTTAAATAGAATATAATCTGATCACTTACTTTTTGGATTCCTGAAGCACCAGGCTGGCATTCCTGGTGGTAGGGTTCTCTCTGCAGGCCTTCAGCCAGCCCTGGGCGTTGTACTGGACGGGTGTGGTTCCATTATTATGGTTTAGTATAAAAGTATGGCCCAGTGAGCCTTTACGCAACAGACTGTCTTCTGAAATAATAATGTGGTGAGCAAGATGAAGAATCTCAAATACTCTCAGTGCTTCATAAGTAACTCTCAACACAGGTTATATATTTATATATGTATAAGTGTGTTTGCTAATTGTATAGTCTATTTTGTTATTAAACCAGCACACTATTTTCGAACTCTGATGTCCAGTTCTTGAGTTAGATATGTTGATTAGAGAAGTGTTAGCCCAAGGCCTGATGGCGAGAGGATCATAACAATATGAAATAAATATTTGATACTAGAGGAAGAATACATCCAAACCCTTCCCCTCTGCACAGTTACCCTTCCCCTCTGCACAGTTACCCTTCCCCTCTGCACAGTTACCCTTCCCCTCTGCACAGTTACCCTTCCCCTCTGCACAGTTACCCTTCCCCTCTGCACAGTTACCCTTCCCCTCTGCACAGTTACCCTTCCCCTCTGCACAGTTACCCTTCCCCTCTGTACAGTTACCCTTCCCCTCTGCACAGTTACCCTTCCCCTCTGCACAGTTACCCTTCCCCTCTGCACAGTTACCCTTCCCCTCTGCACAGTTACCCTTCCCCTCTGCACAGTTACCCTTCCCCTCTGCACAGTTACCCTTCCCCTCTGCACAGTTACCCTTCCCCTCTGCACAGTTACCCTTCCTCTCTGCACAGTTACCCTTCCCCTCTGCACAGTTACCCTTCCCCTCTGCACAGTTACCCTTACTAAAGTAAAAGTAATCATAAAAAGTAAAATCTTCATTTCCAGCTTGACATGCAGTGAACTAGTTTTTTATATTTAAAAAATAAAATTTGGTTTAGAAAAGAATAAAACATATTCTATTAAAGTAGAGGGATAATAAACTGTATTTTACTTGATGCATGGCCATTCTTTCTAACTATAACAATATATATATATATATATATATAACATTTTATTTGATGCATGGCCATTCTTTCTAACTATAACAATATATATATATATATATATATAACATTTTACTTGATGCATGGCCATTCTTTCAAAATATAACAATATACATATATAACATTTCTTCCCTGAGACTGAAACTCAAGAGGCCAAACACTTGACCACTCAGCCACCATGCTGACTTCAGGAAAATTACAATGCCTCTCCAGTCCACCAAACTTTAATAGCTATACAACAAAATGTTATGTATGTATTGGCGATGTGTCATTTTGAGTCCACATGACACCCTCGCTAACAACTGGCAAATGAGATGAGCCACCATAGATCGCAAATTTTTTTTTTTATTTAAATAAGAATCAAGTTTTAAAAAAATTACTAACAACTACTGAAGTTAAGATAGTACATAAGTCTTCAAAGACAGAGAAATGACATGTATTTTCTTTGATGTTTTGGGATGTCTTGGAGTGTCTTTGAAAATGTCAACATGCACTGATGAAATGAAACGTTTCATGCGACTGCCTCAAACTTACTTCTAAGTGGCTGCTCACAGTGCTGCTGTAACAGCCTCTCCATAAAACTGTCCTCAGTGGCACCAGGAAACACTGCCTCCTCATCCAAGATCCACAATAAACCTTTTTTGTCTTGATTCTTTACATCTGATGAGGAGGGAGTTCGAATCTAGAAGCCAAGTGAAAAAAATATATATTTAAAAAAAATATACAAACAAAATACTGATCAGTCTGTTTCAACCTTAAGAAATTCTGTCCTTAAAAGTGTATGTACTGAAAAATGTTAACTCTTTTTCAAGCAATAGTTATTATAATGGTATATTTAAATCTGCTTAAAAAATAGTTTGCTATTTAACTCTAATTGGTAATCAGTTGTTTCATGGACATGAAGCTCACATCAAACAGGTATTTCATATGTTAATGTGATCACATGTGAAAATGAGGATAATTCACATTGCAAAAAAAATTTAGCAAATGGTACCAGTAATGATCCACAGGAGAAAAGAAGGGCTGGGAGACCAAAGGAGGATATTAGCTGAAGCAATGCTGCCAGGATAGACAGGAATCCAACTGAGGAGAATTATCTGATCGCTAAGTACTGCTGTGGCCCTATGCTCCACAGGGAGTCAAAAAGATTTTGTCAAGTCACATATAATAAGAATAATAATGAAATGAAATAATGATACTGGAAGATTGTATGGTGGACTAAATCTTGACACAAAGTTGAAAATATTCCAGTTTATTGCTAGCCAAAAGAAGAGACAGTACAAATTACAAAAATACTTAGCAGTATCTCTCAATTTTAGTAGTTTTAAAGGAACTAAAAACTTTTCCTCACCAGGTTTTGTTGTGGTGGTCTATCCAAGAGATTAACAATCTGAGATTGGTTGGAAGCTGTGATTTCAAAATCCAACTCTATGTCTTCCTGGGAATTAAAATGATTTAATGAAAGAAATTAATATTTACTAAGTTTCTAAATTAAAATGTTAGGTGATTAAAAAATCAAAGGGTGAAAATTACAGTTTATTTTTTTTTAACCATGTAGAGAATCACTAATAACATCATTGTATTTTTTTTGGTCAATCTCAATATTCTAAAAAAATATAGTACTTTTAAAATTTATCCAAACTTGCAGCTAGAGCGATTTACCAAAAATTATCGAGGATTATATGCAGTCACTAACCTCTCTGTACCTTTCCTGAGGCGTTGCCAAGGTCAGCTCATGGAAGAAGGCCTGGAGTCTCTCCTGAGTATAGTTGTGGCAAAGGTCTTCAAAAGTAGCCCCTGCAGTCCGGCCCTGCCCATTTGAGACTGGGCTCTGGAATCCAGGAGTATCCACTAGAGTTATAGAGTTGTTAGAACGCACATTGGATGACAGGGACCTGCCAAGACAACAGGAAACATTGTTGACTTAGTTACAGAACATTTGAAATAATACTCAATAGCAATGAGTTTCTCACAACTTTTGAATTCAAAGAACATATTTTTTTCCCACACAATTTAATCCAGGTTGTTCATTTATTAGCATTGGGATCATTCAAATTTACTCTATCACAAAATATAGCTTCTGGATTTTTTACAATTTGGTTACCACTTAGTGCTGCTGAAACTTGGTTTATCTGTTGCTGTACAAAATATATTTTCCACCACAATGGTTAGTGGAGGGGGAGGCTCATGATCCTCCTTATCAGCCTTCCCTCAAGCTTCTTCTATGCATCTTACTCTTATCATCTTATCAGCCTTCCCTCAAGCTTCTTGTATGCATCTTACTCTTATCATCTTATCAGCCTTCCCTCAAGCTTCTTGTTTGCATCTTACTCTTATCATCTTATCAGCCTTCCCTCAAGCTTCTTCTATGCATCTTACTCTATCATCTTATCAACCTTCCCTCAAGCTTCTTCTATGCATCTTACTCTTATCATCTTTATCAACCTTCCATTGAGCTTCTTCTATGCATCTTACTCTTATCATCTTATCAACCTTCCCTTGAGCTTCTTCTATGCATCTTACTCTTATCATCTTATCAACCTTCCCTCAAGCTTCTTCTATGCATCTTACTCTAATCATCTTATCAACCTTCCCTTGAGCTTCTTCTATGCATCTTACTCTTATCATCTTATCAACCTTCCCTCAAGCTTCTTCTATGCATCTTACTCTTATCATCTTATCAACCTTCCTTTGAGCTTCTTCTATGCATCCTACTCTTATCATGTTATCAACCTTCCCTCGAGCTTCTTCTATGCATCCTACTCTTATCATCTTATCAACCTCCCCCCCCCCCCCCCAGTTCACTCTAGTAAAATCACATCCACAACAAATGAAGTTTTTTTTCTGTTTATCTTCAGATCAACTCTGAACAGCAGATCCGCTAAAAGATTTAGGAATATGATATCAAAAAGGCCAATGGATTCACCTGTTAATCAGACTGACTATAGCATTAAACACATCAGAATAAAGTCCAATGACAAAAGCTTCCAGACATTCTTGTGGGGTTGAGCCACTTTCAGATGGCAGGTAGGCAGGTCTTTCCATGGCATTTGACACTCTGCAGATCATAAAACAAAAACAAAGATGTCATGTGACTAGCATAATGACCAACCATGTTACTTGTGTCTTGGACTGGAACTCTTTGTTCAGTGCAAACAAAAATAGACTTAGGAATATGTACATGAAATGACTGCATTAACTCAATGGTTTCTCCTTCATTTCTCAGTGCAAACAATAACAGACTTAAAAATATGTACATAAAATGACTGCCTAACTCAATGGCTTGCTACTCCTTCATGTCTCAGTGCAAACACTCAGACATAAACCAGTGAATGAAATGACTGTATACCTCAGAGATGCACTGCGGTTCAAAGTTGAAGAGCCTCCTGTGGTGAAGATTGATTTACTCAGTTCTTCCACTGTTGTCCCCAGCAAAGAGGCTGCCTTTTGTGATGCTGCTGGTTTAGCAAACTGGGGCTTATTGTTGAGACCTAGTTGAAAACATGACATTAAAGTTCTCGACAGTTCCAGTGCAACATCATATCCACAAATGTGTACAAAGGTTAATAGTGGCAAACATTTTTTACAAATAAATTGTTTGCTTGAGAGTTTTAAATATATTGAAAAAAAAATGAATGCAAATTTTTTAAACTAGAATAATAGCTAGAAAATAAAATCCAAAAATTGGATATGAAAATAAGTAAACAAAGCTGCTTTGACAGAAGAACTGTACAGGTACAATTTAAAGGCCAAAATTTGTACATGGGAGTTATGTGGCCAGCAAAGTGACCAAAAGTCACTACTCCCCAATAGGTTCCATTTATAAACTGGACAGAATTTAAAACATTCTAAAATCCCAAGATAAAAATATCAGTCCCAAACAGGCTACGAAAATTATTTTTTTTTATTGGTAGACAATCTTTCTAACCACTCATCTACTCGTACAAATATTACAGAGTTCATACAATTTCTAAAGATAATTGGTTTTATTTTCAATTTTAAACTTTAAAACAAAGCATCTAAAATCTTTTTAAAAAATACCTTTCGTGGCTCCAGCATTGCCTAAATGATAAATAGCTGCTAGCACTGACAGTATAGCCTTGACCTCATCAGAAGTAAAACTCAGATTATCAAATGATTGCTGGACCTTGAGCCAAGCTTCTGCTGACCTTTGCTTGTCTTCAGGCTGGACAAAGAAGACAAACAGAAACTTCTTAACACATCACTTCTAGAGTCTGTTCAGTTAATATTACCATTAGCTATAAGCATGGTATGAAATACACAAATGACGCTATTGGAGGACAGAATAGTTTAAGGAGTTCATGCCTGTAACTTATAAAATAAAGTTCCCTTTCAGACCTTGCAATATATAGGGCAGATAATCTTAATCTGTTACTGGGGCCCACGGCTAACAAGGGTGTCATGTGGCCAACACAACCACCAACAGCCTATACTTTTCCAAACTAATGTCAGGTAACCATTTTTTAAATTTTCATCAGAATTTTTTTCCTGTTTAAATATTCAGAAGATTATAGAGCTGGGTGTACTCACAGACACCCAAAAAGATCCTGAAATTTAAAATCCCAGTCACCAGGATACAAACCCAGGACCCCCATACCGGAAGCAAGTGCTTCACCACTCAGCCACCACACCTCGTACTTATAACTCAGGTCAATTATTTTAAGGTAGGAGTTTAAGATTCCCATAAAGTCTATATCTCATGCATGGAGCTTAGATCACAAGAAGCCAATATTTCATGCATGCAGCGTAGATCCCAAGAAGCCTATATTTCATGCATGGAGTTTACATCCCATGAAGCCTATATTTCATGCATGGACATTAGATTTCATAGAGCCCGGATTTCATACGGATATACTTCATGTACAGCTAAAGTATCCTAGTTCTATGTTCTAGTTAAGTGAATTGCTGAAAGGTTCACCTTCTGTGGGGCTGTCATGAATAAGTTGCTTTCATTCAGTGTCTGGAGTTGAAGTTCAGTCCTGGGAAAAAAACAAAAAAAGCCATAATCCAACATTATCACCATTCAAAAAAAGGAGGATACTGCAGGATGCAGTAATAAGCTTGTATTCATTCCTTTGATAACCAAAAAACTTCAACTACAAAACACAACATATGTTTTGAGAGAAGTACCTCATAAATTATTTATAATTATATAAGCTTGGTAACAATGGAATATGTAAGACAAACATGACTACAAAGAAATCAGCAACTTCTACATTTAGTTAAAACAAAAAGTGCAAGCCAAATATGCCATCTACATGCTACAAAATGCCTACATATGGGACCATAGCATTAGTGTCATTCTAAAATCAAATTTTGTAAATGAAAAAAAAACAACTTAAAAAATGAACCTGTTGCTAAAAACACAACAACTTTTTTATACTGAAAATGGTCTTATAAAAGCAGTGTAGTAAGAATATTTATATTTAAAGCATGTGTTTTGGATTTGGCTGATTGTCTACTGAGCTCCCAGTGCTTTATAGTACTTTACAGCCCACCCTTTTACACAGCATGATGAAGAAAGGTAAACTTTGGTGACTTGAATCTTGGAATTTTGTATTGATCTAGTCACAATGTTACAATTATTTTTGGAATCTTGATTTCCTATTCCAATGGGGAAAAAAAATAGCTAAAGCCAATTGGGGATAGAAAACCTAATTCTTAATGTGTAGTCAGAAAGACTTCTGATACTAAAATTTACCTGTGAAACTTTGTCAGCAATAAAGATTTTTTTTTTATAGTACAGCACAAAGTTATATATTATTCTAGTTTTTTTTCTTCTTCTGCATTCTCATTTTATTGTTAATACTTAGTCCAATATCTGAGATAAAACTGCACAGGAGTTTCCATATCAGGCAGTCGAAAGAGTATGCAGCTTTGAAAGACATGGTCAGCATTCTCTAATGACACGTCACAAGGGATAACTTCACTACTCTCAATTTTCAGATATCAGAACATGTGTTGTTTTATTCAGCCAGGTCCAGTTTGGAAGTAAAAAATTATATGCTGGTGTTGTCAGGATAGCTTGTAGTAGGCATATTTTTTTTACTTTTGGAAGAGTGCTGACCCATTAATTCTTCATGTATTATTATTTATTATCAGTAAGGGGAATGAAAAGAACTTGATGTTTCTTTTCTATCACTACTTAACACACTACAAGTTTCATAGTTGTTCACCCCTTGTGAGAAACTTCTTAAAATAAGTATATTTTGGTTGAAATATTTTAATAGTGTTCAAGTACCAAAAGGAACACGAGTCTGATTATCAAAAAAAAAAGTTTGTTAACTGCCGCCCTAATATTTACACTAAGTTTGACTATTGAAGTGACCAGTCAGTGTACCTGAGGTTGCTATCAGCTCCAGCCAGAAGTTGATAAAATATACTGAATGTGGGTTCACCCTCTGGACGTCTGACTACCCGAGACTTTTCAAACATCAAGGCCTGAGGAAACAGAAATAGAACATAGCATGTTTTCATAGAGACATTCAATGTCAAGTACAGATATAAACATCTTGCTGAACTATCTGTATATCTATTTGTTTTTTTATACTTAACAGCATTCTGAAATTATTTCTTGTTTATTACTACCTGTACAGATGCAGAGCCAATCTGGCCAGAATGGTCAAAGTCGACAGTAAATATCTGGGTGAATCTACTGGCATTGACATTCAGAGCTGTTCGGCTGTTGCCAAAGGCATGAAGCAATGTGTACACAGAGGCAAGCTTGTCCACTAGAAATAGAGAAAAAAAAAAGGAAGGTAAATTGAAGAAGTCTGACCACAAAAAAGTGCTCCTGAATCTTTAAAAAATTCTAAAAAGGAAATAGTCATGTAGTTTTTTTTATAAAAAAGAAACAAAACTGGTCACTTGATAGGAAAATACATTTTGAGAAAGTAAAAATACAATTTCAACTGAAAGACTAGTGACAATCTGGGCCACTATTGGGCCAAGAAAAATCTGAACATAAAAGACCATATTTTTAAAGGCATTCAAAAAACAGCACAAACTCACTGAATACTCACAAATCACAAAGTTAATGGTTTTGCTAAGGTATGAAAAGAACTTATTATAATATTACTATGTAATTAGCTTTCATATTTCTTTACATCCCCCAAGACAACTTGATAACTTTGGGACGTCCATAAAGTGTTCATTCCTTTTAGATAGATCTATCTCTATTGATGGGTTGGAACAAATAACTAAATAAAACTCAAAACCAACACTTGATCACAAATGCATACTTTCTTCTTTTTCTTAAAGGAACTACAAAGCTACCTGTGAAGACACTGTTGTTTCCTGTGGCAGTGATCAGGTACTGCATCACGTGCTGGGCATTGGTGGTCTTGCCGCTGCCACTCCTGCCCATCAGAACCAAGGACTGGTCCTTCCTGGTGTTCAGCATATCTCTGTAGACCATTTGTGCCATGGAAAACACATGCGGAGGCATATCTTCTTGTTTGCAGCCTTTCAGAAGTTGGATGATCTGAAAAGGCAACAAAGATTCACTATAGTTAGAAGTATAATAAGTTTAAAATGTCAAAATTAACATATTCTTTTTATCACAACAGTAATGGCATATAAACTACAACTTAAAACACAAAAAAAGGAAATAAATTTAGAGCCTTTGGGGATGAATTAGACTCTAAAGAAGTCTAGATTTAAACTGATGAAGGAAAAAGTATATATATATATATATATATAGATAGATAGATAGATAGATAGATAGATAGATAGATATAGATATATATAGATATATATATTGCTTTTTTTGTGACAAAGTAGGTAGTCAGTGATGGATTGCCTAACTTTTAACTACTAATAAATTAATAATAAACGTTAAAATACTAGAAAAGTAATAATTTTTCCCCACATTGAAAAAGGTGCAGGTATGCCATACCGGTGCGTATTGTCACAAAATTGCACTGTATTTATATATATAAATGAGTATTATGATATATAAAACTTGATGCAAAACATTATTCGCTAAATAATAAAATAATTGCAGGCAAATTTATATTGTTATACTATATTATATTAAAATACTATGTAAATATCAAATAATGAAAGACCTCTAGCTAGCACATAATATTTTAAAGTGATAATCGACTGACACAGGCTTATTCCACTCAGACTAAATTTACATAAAATACTGCATTTCTCCTTAATCTTTGGACCCATTACAAGCCATAAATATAATAAATATAATATTGATTATAGTGGAAAAAATTCAACATAAATACTATCTTCATTATATTTCTATGAAGAGTATAAATATAGATCTACAAAATAATTAATAGGGATGATATGATACTTGAGCTTATATATATCTTATCATATTTATTGAAATATGTTTATCAAAAAAATATCAAAGTTTGTAAATATTAAGAGAGATCACTAGTATCTACAAAATGTCTTCACTAGTTACCAATTCATGAGGCCATCTTTCTTTTCTTAAACTATGGTACTACCATGAGAATGGTTTTTTCCTCCTAATTAAGAGTCTCATCTCATAGCATATTTGTGCTGCCACGAATGTTTACCTAAAAAGTTGAGAACCAGTGTTCTGAGCTACTCCTAGCAAAGAAGAAGAGTTTATTTATTTGGTTTGTTAGCCACACCCACATCATTCTCAAGACAGTCATGACCTTTTTTTTTTATAAAGACATCCCAAAGTTGTTGCCCATTCCATGTCTTCAGTAATATTTTAAACAGGCCCCCTGATAATTCTTCTCACAAGTCTTAGTGGTTAGGTTAAACCCATCCAGTTTTTTAAAATGTAATTGGAGATTTTCATCTAATGTGGGTAACTATAAATATCTAGCTATTTGGTGTGTTTGGTTTAAGAGTACAGGAAGTGTTGACTAGATAACTAATTTAGAACTAATTTAGAAGGTATATGATAAATTTTGTGTAATTTTTAACACTGTAAATGCATTTGTTAAGCTCTTTTGTTTCTAGCACATTTTAAGAGTATAGTGGGCAACAGTGGTCTTTTAATTTAGTGTTTTTTACATTGTTTGGAATTGAAATTCTATAATAAAACAGTCTATAGCAATTTTGTGGGATTATGGGACCCAGGAGCCTTAGCCTCTTTAGCCCCCTGTATTTTTTGACTATCAACATCATAACATGAGATAATGTACTTAATAAATAGACAAGTCTTATGTGTGGAATACATGCAAATTGGTCCCTAATTTACATAACATGAATAGCAAGATCACATGGCATTGATTAATATTTAATGTAAAAAAAAATTGGGGACATTTGTATGTGGGGGCTCAGAGGGATTTTCAAATTTGGACACCCTTCTCATTCTCTCTGGACACCCTCTCATTCTCTCCTGACACCCTCTCATTCTCTCTATTTTTTCTTCTTGTATCCGAGCTAAATATTGTTTTAATTTCCAGCTGTTGTTTTTGAAATACTAATGTCAACATAAAGGACTTGCAGAATGGAAACATAATTTAAGATGAGACAGGGAAAAAAATAAGAGAACATATGAAAAAGTTCCAACTGGGGCACAGTCTGGCAGCAGTGCAGGAGTCAAGGCAACTGTAAGGGTTAGGACATAGATCTTCAAATGTTTCATTGGAGGGCAAAGCAAACAAATTTATTTGGGCAAAGAAGTGTGTGCATGTGTACTCTATTGTGGGAGGGGGGACTATTTTCATTTGAATCTGTGGAAGATTGAAAACAAACACAAACAAATGTTTGGTTTTAGTTTACAATTATTTAAAAGCAAATATCCCCCATTTTATTTTGAAAGAGGCAGACTTGTACTATAAATAAGATAACATTTTTAAAAAATACACATTTCAATAGGCTCATTGGTCTTAAAAAAAAAAATGCCCTTAAAACATGCTTCACATTCTGAAATACTGTCTTAAAATGGATCAAATATGTTTTTAACAATGACATGAAAATAGCAACAAATAATTTCTGACAACCAGTAATACTTGTCTTGACAGGAGAGATTATGTTCTATTCCAGTGGTTGTCTACACAGTACGACCACCTCCTTTCCACCCCAACCCATAAATCAATGTCAGTTTTCATGTGTATTGAGTACAAAACTGAAGAAAAAGAGCTTGTTTATTTGTTCATCTACTGAGAGCCCAATCCCATGGCTGTTTTCTGAATGAGTTTCATCGAAACTTGTATTTAATATTAGTAGAAGAAAGTAGAATTGGTTGGTAAAAGTGCTCGTCACACATTGCTCTTACTAAACTTGGCCACAAAGACAAACTAATGGAATGGCTACACTGTTCAATGTTATCTAACATTAAGACTGAAACTAACTACACTCAGTCATTTGAAGCTATGCTGTGTCCAGTGAAGTTATCAACATACACACAAGCTAGAGGAGCACATACCTTGTCTACATAGATGGGCAGCTGTTGTATGGGATTGACCACCACAAGATGAGGACCAGCGTATGTGTGGATGAGATTGACAGCATAGCGTTGTCTCAAAGTATGCAAGGCACTGGATTCATTCAAGTACCTCAGTACTGACAGGTCTTCTGCTCTGTCAAACTGCGGGGGATTGGCCTAAGAACAAAAAATAAACGTATAAAATTTGTTTTTGCTTAACTTCCATATAAACTTATAACATTCATCAAAGTAATACAGTTGATTTGTGGTGGCTTAATGGTAATGTATTTCCAAACTTTTTAGCGGTCTCTGGTTCATATCTTGGTGAAGTTTGATATTCTGAATTTTACGGAAGTCCACCTAATTCCAATGGGCAACTGACATTAGTTGAGGAAAGTAAAAGTGGTTGATCATTGTCCACATGATACGCTTGTTAACTGTCCAGTCACAGAAACAGGTGACTTTACATCATCTGCCCCAGAGAGCAAAAGGTCTAAGGGGAACTTACTTTTGCTAATGTAGTAAAAAACAAAATTGTACAAATGCAGAATGGCTGGGTATATATCAAACATAAATTGTTCTAAGACAGGATGACTAGAATGCAAAATAATGTTAGTAATAATAAAAATTCCTTCTTTTGTCAATAAAGATTCCAATCCTGAAAGATTTTCTTTCAAGACTGATTACCAAAGCTCGTCCTTATATCCAGTTGTTTGTCAAATAATACACATCACAAATGGCAACCTATTGTTACTGTTGTCAGCTCTCTGTGTGTACACTTTCTGACAACATTGGTGCCTCAAGCTGAACAATAATTGGTGGTTTAGGCACAGGAAGTTGATAGATGAAGTCAATAGATCCATCAAGTGGATGAAAACAAAAGACAACTAATCTAATGAATCAGGATTTACTCTAGGATTTTTTAATCTGACAATCTTAAGCAGAGCCGGATTTACCAAGAGGCAGCAAAAGCTACAGCATAGTGCCCCAAGAAATATTTAGAAATGACATATAATATCTGGACTTATAAAGGGCACAATATCTCAAATAGCATAGAGCTTTTTCAAGTCTAAATCAGGCACTGATCTTAAGCTAAGATAAATCAAAAGTACCAGAAAACAATTGGAGAAAAAAAAAAGAAAATGGTTCAGTTAATGAATTACCCTCAAAATAGCATGTGCCCTTTTCAGATCATGCAATCAATGGATGAAGATTGGGATTCAGAATTTCAAGATTCTAAGGGCACTCCTGAATCCAACAAACTCAAATGACTAGCTACTTCATCTGTCTTGTGGAATTTATTGGGGTTACAAATGTAAATGTCACTTTGTGCTTCTATACTGACCTTTTCAATGTCATCCTCATCAACTTCAATTATGTCCCCTGACTCGAGTTTGACCCTCACTCGACCCTCTGCCAGTGCGGTGCTCTCTGACTTAAGGAGGAACACTTCGGAAAAGCCGCCCCTGTGTAGTAGCCAGACTTTCTCTGTCTCCAGCCACTCTTTCTCCGACTTGACATCATCTTCAGACTTGGCCTGGTGAGAAATAACAAGACAATATGACAACAGGACATACTAAAGCAGCTGTTCCCAACCTTTTTAGGTCAGCAACCCTTTTTATGATTCTCCAGTATGTGGCAACCTCTTACTGTAAAAATCATAAGCCTAAGTAACTGATTTTCATAATTTTATAAAACAGTTCACTAATTACTAATCTATTTCTTATTTACCATTTTTATGTTGCATACTTATGAAACTATTTTTTTTTTTTTTTTTTTTTTTTTTTTTTTTTTGTAAATGTCATTTGACCCCCAAGGGGGTCCCGATTTACAGGTTTAGAACCCCTGGGCTAAAGCATTAATACTTTTCCTAAATTAATGATGACCTTAAGATATTCTTCCTGAGATTGGACATTGTCTAAGTAATATTACTGCCTTGTATTAGAGTTTCATTTCAAGAATGAGGCTTTAGGCTCAGGTAAAAGCATTGTAAAGCACAGCTGTAAAAAAGAACAAGTTTGTGATTTGAAGAGTAGATGAATATATGTGGAAGTGGAGTATAAATGTAAGGTCAGGGCCAGATTTAAGTATTTGGAGGCCACAGGGCAGAATTTTGTGGAATACCATACACTTTTTCAAAAGCTTCAATAAAAATATACTTTGAATAATAATACTAATATCTAAAAGCATGCCACATTATAAAAGAAATAGATAACTTGTACATTAAATTTAATTTTCCTTTGTTTAAAAAATTAAATCTGCATATTTTAGCAACAAAAAATGTAAATTTTTAGGGTTTAGGCAATGTCCGGAGTGTATTACAAAAATATAAGCACACTATAAGCAGACACTTTTCAACCATGACAGTGTGACTAATTATTTTCTGTAAAAGTACTAAAAAAAAAGTGTTAAGAAAAAAATTTGGTAATTTGCTGACCAGTCGTAATATAGATTTTTTTTTCTATGGGGGGGGGGGGGGGGGGCTTCTTGTGAAGTTTGAGTTTTAAATTCAGGCCATGTCATGTACTTGTGAAGTCCCGTGGGCTGTAGCCCCACCTGCCCTCCCTTAAATCCAGCCCAGTGTAAGGTTAACAAATATCATACACGTTTTAAGGGAACACCAGAAGTTGCATTGACAATGAAAAGGCATCAGAAACGATATAACATAAAGAGATTTGGACTAATGGAGTGCTCCAACAAAGAAGGATTTATTTGGGAAAAGATTAATAACTCAAGGGTTTGGAGTTGAGCAGTCTAAAGGCCGGTTAAATTTTTAAAAAATCACATGAGTATGCTCACTATATAGAAGACAGGTAATGCCAAAGAACATTTTAAATTTACTATGCATTTTTATATTTAATTGCAATAAGGGGGGGGGGATGCTAGTATGGTATAATTTTAATTTAATGTACTTCTAATAAAATATTTGCAATACATAAAATAAATAGATTACAAATCTATTTAATGATATTAAATCACAAATTTTCCATAAGATGGTATCTGGGGTAACCTACTGTTGTTGTTTTTTCTTAATTAAGCCTAATTGTACGATCTGTGACAGCTTATAGGTAGTAAATAACATTCACTATAGTATGTATAACAAATAAAGGAACGTCACTAGTTGTTGTAGTATAAATAGATATCTCATTTAAAAAATAGCCCCTGTTACAATTAATCTTTAATTGTTCATCAAGTTTAAGATCTATTTTTAAAAATCAATTTTATTTAAACTAACAACATTTTGCAAGTTTCTATTTATTTATTTTTAAATTCTAACACCCAGTTTGAAACATAAATAATTAACAGAAGTATTCTTTAAACATCCGTATATACAACATCCATGTTGAAATTTCGAAAACTAAATAAAAATGTAAATCACTCTAAAACTGTCGTCTTCAAAATGATGAAAATTAATTTCAGTTACAACATATAAAAACTTCTCAGGGTTGAGTTTTGAGTTTAGGCACATCGGCACAATTTAGGCCATGTCATGCCCGTAATCCTTTACGAATCACTCTCCCTTTACATAACAAGGGCTAAATTCTATACAGTTAAATCATTACAAACAAGGTCTATTCACAGTTAAAATAGTAAAGGTAGTAAAAATTTAATAATTTGGTAAAAATTTTATGTAAATATTACATGTTCACAATTCAAAAATCAGATTTTCGTAGACAACCCCACCTCCCGGACAAAGCCCAGTACCTTCCCAGGGTCGGCATTGTCGAATAGTGTTTTTAAGGTGTGTGTTCTAAAAAACTTATCCCTGACATACTGGTATCTGGGGCAATCAATGAGGATATGTTCCACGGTGAGGCGAAACTTCTCAACTAAAGGCAGCTCGGATAAGAACAGCAGACAACATTGCAAGACAGGCTCTAGACTGGAGCTGCCAAGAGGAAGAGAAGGCTGGGGGAAGACCAAAGCAAACATGGAGGAGATGGGTAGAACAGCAGACAACATTGCAAGACAGGCTCTAGACTGGAGCTGCCAAGAGGAAGAGAAGGCTGGGGGGAGACCAAAGCAAACATGGAGGAGATGGGTAGAACAGCAGACAACATTGCAAGACAGGCTCTAGACTGGAGCTGCCAAGAGGAAGAGAAGGCTGGGGGAAGACCAAAGCAAACATGGAGGAGATGGGTAGAACAGCAGACAACATTGCAAGACAGGCTCTAGACTGGAGCTGCCAAGAGGAAGAGAAGGCTGGGGGAAGACCAAAGCAAACATGGAGGAGATGGGTAGAACAAGAAGCCAAGATGGCAGGAGAGACTTGAGGGGAATGGCCCAGAACAGAGACCGATGGCGAAGCACTGTTGCGGCCCTATCCAGTTGGAGTGAAAAGTCAAGAAGATAGAAAAAAGGAAAGAGCCAGAGAGTGGAGACAGTTCTCTTGACACACACCTTATTTGTTAGACATTAGGAAGAAGTAGGAAACACTCAAATATCAAATGTAATTGTTGGATTCAAATGGACGAGGAGCGGGTAACTGAAAGAGAGGCTGCGGGAAAACACACAAACACAGAGAGAGAGAGAAACAGAGAAGGTGATAGAAAAAGAGAGAGAGAGAGAGTAGAGAGGGAGAAAGAGGAAGAAGAGAACGCAAGATGGAGAGAGTGGGGAAACAGATCCTGCAAAAAATATTCGATATAATAAAAAGGTAGATTGTCAATAACAAAACATAATGCAATTTTAAATAAATGGGAGGGGGGTATGAAACTTGTATTTTTTACTGTTGTAAGTCATTGAGTTGTTTCACTATGCAAGACAATACACATGCAGCTTCTAATAGTACCCCACATTTCCGCACTGGGTTGACCCATGACTTAATGTCATACAAAGGTGATTGTTTTATCTCGTCCTGTATGCTCCCCTAAGCAGGTAAGAGAATGACAAAACGCTACAACAACAGTAACGCCGAGTGAGCAACATTTCTCTCTAGTCGTCCACATCAGCACAGCGTGTTACACAAGACACAAACTATTTCATTAACAGTACTCTCCTAGTTCTAGGGTACACAGCTGCAGGGTACACAGATGCAAAGCCACGAGCAAGCTATGTGTGTGTAAAAAAAGGGGGGGGGGGTGCAGTTGTGTTTGTTTTAGTAAAACATGTCAACTGTAATGGAATGGTTAGGCTGCATTTGGAGACATCGTCAATGGTCACCCAGTAAAAACTATTTGAGTGCCACCAAAATGAAATCGCATTAGCCCGTCCCCAGTTGGGCTAACTTGAACCCTTCTACTGTGAAGTACTTCCATATACCTAGCTCTAAACCCACAAATTCTAATCCAAAACCCATAATAGCTGTGAAAAAAGAGTCTCGCATTGCATCACTAAAACTAAACACATGATTTTATCTCAAGCTTTTAGTGAAGGAAAAAGTCATTTAGTTATCATTAAGTCCCCTAAAGTAAGCTTTAAGCCTACATTTCAAAACGAAATCTTTATGAAAATAAATTTTAAAAAATACTTTCAAAAAAAGCTCATGCAATTAAATCAGTTATAGATCTAGAATAGCAATAATAAATCTGTGCGATTCAAATTATTTTTAGCAATTATTTGTATGTAGCGTATTTTCATGCTTTTAGCTTTCTCGATGCTCTATGATCCTAGCACTTGTTTAGACCAGTTGGGGAATAGAAAGGGGTATCTAGTGAATGTTATCGTGATCGCTTTTTTTTTTTTTAAAGTTGAACGACTTGAATTCGAACTCAAGGCTCAACCCTACTCAAGGGATTAAATCAACTTAAACCAGCACATCTGTCAAATACAATTTTTTCCCAAACAAAATAATTAATTACCAATATACCAAGAGTTAATTAACCATATTTTGTTGTCAGGTACAAGAAATAAGTGTGCAAAATTTTAACTTTATTCAAGATTGGGTGTGGGAAAAATAGCGTGTACAAACTTGTTACCAGACAGACAGAGTGACTTGATATAAGCTTTGTAAAAAGTCAAGCACAACATTAAGCCTAAATTTAAAGACATAAGACCAAACCCAACCCAAACCTAGTTTTAAAAACACAAATATGCATTCTGTTTGATCCCAAGAAGTACGCGAGAGGTGACTGTGGCAAGGAGGAGGTGGGAAGGAGGCAGTGTAGTGAGACGGGTGTTGGGGAGTCTTCCAGACTTGTACCGGGAGGTTCAAGATAAGAACCTGGCCTTACCCTAGTCAACGCAATAAGACAGGGGACACGCTGACCAGGTCAGGCGTACAGTAAGTCTTGACTGCAGGTCAACAGGAAACTGTCTCGATAAGAATAATATATAAGCCTGCAAACGTTGACACTCAGCGTCATTCAGTATTATAATCCACATGTGTCAATGATATAATAAAAAAAAAATCGATTTCCAAATCAAAACAAAGCAAGCACTAGAAAAAAAAATTGTTTAAAAAAAACCAAGCTTATCTAAGGGAAAGAACCGCTCATTAATGCCCATTATCTCCCTTTCTGTTATATAAAACTTGGTTTATTTTTTAATTGATCCGTGTATTGTCATAGACAATGAATAATTACGTAAAATTCCCACTTGATCCAAGAAAAGGAAATGAAGTTAAAAAACATGTCCAAATGTTCTATGTATCCATATATACATCCACAGTTTTCATGAAATAGCATTTATTCCCCTTATTTCGATATCAACAAAATAATTAGCCCCAAAACTAATGGTTCTTTTTATTATTATTATTGATTCATTTTATGTCACGTACAAAGAATGAATAATTGTACAAAGTTCCAAATTGATCCGAGAATGGGACATGGGATGAAAAATATGTTCAAACCTTTTACAAGACAGACAAACAGACATAGAGTTGATATAAGCTTTGTAAATATAGGCCCATATGAAGTAATACAACAACAATGTCATGATTGTAAGTTGTTGACATTTTGAAATTATGCAATTTTTAACCAAAGACACACACACACACTTTTCTACTTCACCTATCCCTTAGTCGGTTGAACCTTTGGGGCAACACACATGATCTGTCGAGCGTCTTTCTCCATTCCTCTCTTGCCTTTTACCTAAGATAACAATCTTGTATGGCCAACTAAGTGAAGAAAAGCGCTCGCAAGGCGGTCAAAGAAAACGCTGCAGGGACACCCTCAAAGCTTCTCAGAAGGCGTTCAGCATAGACACAGGCACCTGGGAGACAGAGGCACATGACAGAGCATCATGTCGTCGCGCTGTGAAAACTGGCGCACAGGTTGCTGAGGAAAAGAGAACAGCACTAAGAAGAAAAACGCCAGAGAAGAAAAGCAAGGCAAACGACACTAGCTCCAGCTGGAATAACCTGCCCAGTGTGCAGCCGAACATTCCGGACTCACATAGGTCTCACCAGCCACATGAGGAGGCATAAAACCCCAGTGCCAAGCTCTTAGCCCCCTGGATGACAAAGTGGTCATCATCGAACCACGATGGACGAACTATAAATAAGATAACAATACACAATCCCCAGGTAAAGTTTGCCATAAATCTTTGTAGTGTTTGACATCAGATAAAATTTCAAGACATGTTCTAGACTGGAACCCAGAGGGGAAGTGAAACCAAACATTGAGGAGGAAGTAAAGATGGCAGGATGGACACCCACCTGAGGGGAATTGCCCAAAGTCCGATGGCGAAGTACTGATGCGCCCTTATACTACAATGGGAGTCGAAAGGACTAAATCAAGTAATTTCTACCCCCCCCCCCAAACACACACACACGCGCACACAGTTTTTCAAGCATCCAAAAAAAAAAGACTTGTGATTGCATAGATTGTATGAGAACTCTACCTCTGACACCAATGTCATGCCCAGGTCGCAAATAACATATTAGCATCACGGAAGCCAAAGCCAAAAACTGTAAGGCGATTACGGAAGGGGCGGAGTTACGCAACATGAGCCGAACGTCAGACCAAGGTATTGACTTCCCGTGTTCTCCAGCCAAATCGATGTGGTCGTCAGGTCACAGGAACCTGCTGAGGTGTCCAGTTGTGGGAGAAATCTATAAAGATGGGAAGCCCTAATTGTTTACGATTAGCCACTGCGAATGAACGAGTTAATATAATAGACAGACTTGAGACTACAAGTTACAAAAACAAGGATGGCTCTGTTTACGCCAAACATCCTAATAGACGTCTGGGGGGGGGGGAGGTTAAAAAAAAACAGCACAACACATACATACACATTTTACAACGCAGAAGAAGAGAATCAGATCTGACATCTACTCTAGTGCAGTTAAATTGATTTAATGACTCTGAAAGACAAGTTTACAAGTCAGGTGTTTGTCGTGCGTGTGTGTGAGTTTGTGTGTGAGTACATAGCATCCGCTTCAAGAGCACATTTACCTCCTAATGTTCTTTACATATGTTGGACTGATCTAGTCCTAGAATAGTTCAGTGACTTAAAGCTAAAAAAAAAACACACTCAAAATCTAGTTTTTATCACAGTAAAGTTAAGTATCCCTTCCAGACCTAACGATCTATAGGGTAGATGATGTAAAGGTCGTCTGTTTCTGTGTCCCACGGTTAACGAGGGTGTCTTGTGGCCCCCTAGGTTTGGAAGTCAAGCGCTTAACCACTCGGCCACACAACAAATGAAATATTTAGGAAAGCAACAAAAATAAAAACCAAGATCTAGTAGAGAAAACCAAGCCAGAGAAGTGGCTAAACACTAAACAGTACAGCCGTTAGTCTTACATCTAAGAAAGTCTTGCAAATAGCAGACATCGCAATTCTGTACCTTCTGTAGTTCATTACACACGTTTTAGTTGTGTGCTTACAACAATGTGGAAATCTTTTCTCTGCGGAGTACAAGAAGCGTGTTTCCAAGGGCACAGAGAATCCAACCCAAAGACCGACACAGCACAGATCTAGTGATGTAGGACATCATTAAGACAACTCATTTGTAATTAAAGTAAAGTAATACGCATCAGAAAATAATAATTTTACAACAGTCTCGCTACTCCCAATTCGGAGAATGTGAATCAGTTCCACTAAATGGGATTCTTAATGTGCAGGCTCGCTGCTTCGCAATACAGAGAGGGTTCCACTAAACGAGGGGTGCTTCTAGATTTGTGCGAACACCAGCATGTTGTGTTCTCCAAGACGGTGGAAGCAAAACAAAACTACACGGCAGCTGAAGAGGTCTCGGGGATTTCACGTGCCCATATTGACAAGTCACGCCTGCATGCCCACTGGACTGAGACACTAGAACAGTAGGCTTAACGATTTTTCACCAAACACTTCCGGGTCGATCAGATGATATATAGATCTAATATTTTATTGCTACCTACAATGTGGTACCTTCGTGGAATATATATCTGCCTTGATACTATACACCTAGTCCAACAACTGTGATAGCTGCACTTGAAATGTTCTGAAAGATAACCTGATTGTTTACTCTTTCCAATAGATACCTAACCAGTGTATCATGCGTGCAACATTTGTGGGTTTTTTTGCAAAAGAATCTAGAAATTATAGAATGCCACCGTCTCAATAAACCCAGGTGGTGTGTCTAGAGAAAGGGGGTGGGGAGCTTGAACAAGGATCACGGTATGCATATGTGTGTGTGCGAGTGTGCATAGAAACAAATCGTATGCCAGTATTGTCCCACGGGACACAATAAAATTATAAAAGATATAATCTTACTTAATCCTCATAATAACAGTACAGTTACGTAGATTTATATTGGAGATTTTCATAAATGGCGGAAAAGCTATAAATAGCCAGCTTTTTTGGCGCATCCGGTGTACAAATAAAGGAAGTGGTGATGAGTTTAGTTTTTTTTTAATGATAGAAGATAATAATAATAATTATTTTTTTTGGCACCTTTTAACAATGAGAGAATCTAATTGTCTAAGCTTTTCTGTTTTAGCATAAAATTTTTTCCATTTGGAGGAAGCATTACATGTTCACTCTATGAGTTAAAATGTATTTAAAAATAAACAGGCAACTAACTAGCGGTAATAGAGGAGACTTGCTATGAAGATCAACTGCCATGCATTGAGATAGTAACTAACTAGCGGCAATAGAGGAGACTTTGCTATGAAGATCAACTGCCATGTATTGAGATAGTAACTAACTAGCGGCAATAGAGGAGACTTGCTATGAAGATCAACTGCCATGTATTGAGATAGTAACTAACTAGCGGTAATAGAGGATGTCATGCGCGCTTGTAGTTTTCTTTGCATTTACTATTGGTGTTTTAGGGTATAGGAAGTAGTTTCTTCTAAGTGCGTTTTGTTGTCTAGAAGATTGTGTGTGTGTGTTTACGTCATCCTTAGTTTCCGCAAGAGAGAGAGAGTTGCTTTTGTGAGCTGGGTAGCTGGTTCTTTGGTTCCCCTTGTAAGGGTACGTAAGTACATAGTTTTATTAAGTAAGCTGATCTTTCGGTACGGGTGTCGCTATTGAAAAAGTTCTTTCTTGTAGCGGCAGCGCTAGATCTAGGTTCTCTTTTCGTTTCAGGGTGTTAGGTTTGGGCTATGGGAAAGTTTGTCGTCTTTCTGCCCTTGAAGTTGTGTAGCAACTATCGGTGTTGAGGTGTAGGGAGTTTAGCTTCTGTTGGGCGCCGAGATGGAGTGAGAAGGTGTGTTACGGAAACCTGTTGGTGTGATATTAGACTAATTAGTATCAAATGCTAGCTTCACGGATATCGATGTACATGCAAATATGTTTGAAAATTACAATTAAGTTTAATTAAATATTGTTCCTGTTGACAACTGTTGTTATTCACTAAATGTGCAGTTGAATAACTGTTATGTAATGTTTGTAGTTTACATGCTAATATCTTTAGGTTCTTGTGTTACTCTGTTCAGGCTGGGGATACGGGACCGTAATATCATATCATACCCTAGCTAATCTGGAATCCCACCCTGACTGTCGTGCGCGCTTGTAGTTTTTCTTTGCATTTACTATTGGTGTTTTAGGGTATAGGAAGTAGTTTCTTCTAAGTGCGTTTTGTTGTCTAGAAGATTGTGTGTGTGTGTTTACGTCATCCTTAGTTTCCGCAAGAGAGAGAGAGTTGCTTTTGTGAGCTGGGTAGCTGGTTCTTTGGTTCCCCTTGTAAGGGTACGTAAGTACATAGTTTTATTAAGTAAGCTGATCTTTCGGTACGGGTGTCGCTATTGAAAAAGTTCTTTCTTGTAGCGGCAGCGCTAGATCTAGGTTCTCTTTTCGTTTCAGGGTGTTAGGTTTGGGCTATGGGAAAGTTTGTCGTCTTTCTGCCCTTGAAGTTGTGTAGCAACTATCGGTGTTGAGGTGTAGGGAGTTTAGCTTCTGTTGGGCGCCGAGATGGAGTGAGAAGGTGTGTTACGGAAACCTGTTGGTGTGATATTAGACTAATTAGTATCAAATGCTAGCTTCACGGATATCGATGTACATGCAAATATGTTTGAAAATTACAATTAAGTTTAATTAAATATTGTTCCTGTTGACAACTGTTGTTATTCACTAAATGTGCAGTTGAATAACTGTTATGTAATGTTTGTAGTTTACATGCTAATATCTTTAGGTTCTTGTGTTACTCTGTTCAGGCTGGGGATACGGGACCGTAATATCATATCATACCCTAGCTAATCTGAAATCCCACCCTGACAGAAATGGGGGCTCGTCCAAACAATATGTAATTGTCAACTTTGTGACCTCTGTGTCCTTGATTTGACCGTTAGAACCATCATAAGATATATAACAAATATGTAATATTTATGTATTAAATAAAATTAAATACATTTAAGCCGTTTGAGCGGTCTGATGATTTATGTACAGCACACGATATATTCGTTGGGCATCCCTTGTATTGTGCCTAATGTGAGTAGTTCCTATTTGTTCGGTAAACTTAGAGTGTGTAATTACTCTTTGAAACTATTGTAACTTGTTTTTCCATTTATTGTCACCAACGCCTGAATCCTCTGACTCTGAGCGGCAACGTGTGAGTGGATCGAGTGCCTGTCGACGGGATCGACCTGAATCTGTGCGGTTTGTTGGCTGGTGTACCGGAACCGTCCTGAAGTTAGAACCGTTGGTCTGTTCCAGTGGCTGTGGTTGCCTGTGGCTTTTCTCTTCTGCGGAGCCTGGAGTGAGGCGATTCCTTCCGACGCGGGATACTGAGCAGATAAGTCCTTGGCCCTGTTTTGTCGATGCGCCCGTGATTTCAGTTCGCCCGTTTTAATTAAGTAATGATATATATTCTGTTTCTCTCTATGATCTGACTTTGGGTTTTGTTAGTGATAGTTAGACTGTAATTATTAATTAAGGCTTAATATTATATGTAATGGAGACGAGGTTGACTCTAACCGCCCAGTTCATCAGTGATGGCCGTGCTCTCGGGTATGATGGTGAGAGGTTGGAGAGGTATGTGGCAGAGCAGAAGGTTGACTACGAGAGAGCTAAGAAGGAGGAGTTTGAACGAGAGACGGCTAGGCTTGAGCGAGAAGAGAGGTTGAGAAAAGAGGCGAAGGCTGAGGAGGAAGCCAGACTTGAGCGTGAAGAGAGGTTGAGAAAAGAGGCGAAGGCTGAGGAAGAGAGGTTGAGAAAAGAGGCGAAGGCTGAGGAGGCCGCTAGACATGAAAGGGAGGAGAAGTCTAGGCGTGAGGAACACGAGAGGTGGAAGGAGAGAGAGGCTAGAGAGGAACTCAAGAGAAAAGATGAACTGGAGTTGGCACGGCTTAAAGAGAAGTCGGCGCCAGAGGCAGGTGCAGTGGCAGGTCAGGCAGTTGAGGTGCGACAAAAGAGTGTCTTGGACAGGCTAGACAAGAACTTCCAAGGCATGAAGGAAGACGATGATCTTCTGGCGTACCTGACGCACTTTGAGGCCGTGGCAGCAAGGTGTAAGATTGAGAGTAAGGAGTGGTCCCTGCTATTGTCGTACAAGTTGACGACATCGCTCAAAAACTTTATGTTGAGGGACAGTCTGTTCCTTAGCGATAAGTATGAGGATGTCAAAACGGCACTTCTCCGCCACGCAGACATCAATGCGGAGACATGCCGCAAAAGGTTTCACCGGGTCAAACCACGGCAGAATGACTTCCGTGGGTATGTGACCGAATTGAGGACCGCACTTGACAACTGGTGCAAAATGGCTGAGGTAGGAAAGACAGCAGATGAGATCAAAGATCTCTTCATTAAAGACAGGATACTTGAAAATGTTTCAGGGGAGGTCTATCGACAACTTGTTCTAAACAAGCAAAATACTGTGGAGAACATGCTGGAGGTAATCGAAGGTTTTAAGGTAGCTGATTCGAATGTATCAATTAGTAAAGAAGAAACTGTGTATGTGGCAGCAGCATGTGAGCCTGTGATTAAGCAGAGTCCAGTGGTTAAACGAAAGGTAATTGTTTGTTTCAGTTGTGGGGAGCAGGGTCATAAAGCAGCTGAGTGCTCTAATGAATTTGTTACCCAAAACAATGAGACTAATGTTGAGGATGTAAATCCCAATGATATTGGCAATGACCTAGACCAGCGATCTAGACATAGATGACTAGAGGGTCGTCGCGATTCGGAAGGTCGCCGTAGGTATAAGTTAATGCCGGATCGCTATACAGTTACTATTAGGAATTTGCCATTCAATGTTAACTGGCAAAGGCTTAAGGATAGGTTTAGGGAGTTTGGTTTATTTGGTTTTGTGGAGGTATTAGAGGCAAATGGGAAGTCCATGGGTATTGGACATGTAAGGTTTAAGAACTTAGCAGACGTTGCTAAGGCGGTTAGATATTTGGACAGGTCGAAATTTGGTAGTAGAAGTATTGTGGTGGTCCCTCATCGTGTGAGCGCGAGAGGTTGACGTGATGATTAAGATAGTAATCTGGTCGCATCGGTAAATTTTGCGGGCTTGGTTTGATAGGCTAGCACACACATGAAAGTATTGCGTTACTATTTGGTTGAGTAATTGGTAGTAGAGTAAAATGTACATGATGAAGCTCATGTAATAGAGCATATACCACCGTAATAGTACAATCTTATCCTGTTTGAATTTAGCAATTGGATCTGGGTTACGAATCTAGTTGCATTTTCTGTCGTATAGGATGAAGATACTAATGCCATGCATAATTGTACCGCGGGGGTATAATACTAGCATTTCCTGTTCAAGTGTTTTTCTTTTTTAAAGATATCTAAGGTAAAGGAATGTTTAAGGCTTTAAGTGGTCTAGAGGGTTGAAAAAATGTAATACCTGAAATCTTTAATCGCTTTGAAGGTTTTGTACGGTAGGTTCGCCAGGGTACGCGGAGTTGTTTCCTTTTACCGATCTATTGGGTCGGGGTCGGTCTGTTAAGGTGCACTGAAATCGTGAGTGCGCGGAGGCTTTAAGCAGGGTGCAGGCGTATCTGTGTAGGTACCCCATTCTTCGTTTGCCTGATCCTTCATTGCCGTTTGTTCTTCAGACCGATGCTTCTGACAAAGGAATCTCCGGTATACTGAGTCAGTGCGTGAATGGTGTTCTGCATCCCGTCAAGTATGTGAGTCGCAAGTTATTGCCTCGGGAGCAGAGGTATTCCATCATCGAGAGAGAAGGTTTGGCTATCGTATTTGCCATTAAAAAACTGGACAGATACCTGCGTGGAAATACGTTTCACCTTCAGTCGGACCACAAGGCCTTGGCTTACCTTCGGAGCACGAACTTTACGAACCACCGAGTTACGAGGTGGGCTCTGATGCTTCAGGACTACACCTTCGACGTGTGTCACATAAAAGGAGAGGACAATATACTTGCAGACTTGTGCTCAAGATTGGTGTGACTCGCACAAAAAGACTATTTTATTATAGCTATTGCTTGATTTGTATGTATATATCTATGTAATATGTACTGCTTGTTTTTAGTATGCATTGCAATGTTATAATAGTTGTATGATGAATGTTGTTCTTTGAGACATCATCTATTTGAATAATTATGTCAGTTTGACTTTATGAAGGTTGTATTCTTCGGTTTCGGTTTTGGGCAATGTTTCCTAATTCCTTTTGCTGTCTATATACTTCAGTTTTCAATTTCTTTTTTTTTGAAGACTGGACTTGTCTTCGCAAGATCCAGTTAGGGGGAGAGGGGGGATGTCGTGCGCGCTTGTAGTTTTTCTTTGCATTTACTATTGGTGTTTTAGGGTATAGGAAGTAGTTTCTTCTAAGTGCGTTTTGTTGTCTAGAAGATTGTGTGTGTGTGTTTACGTCATCCTTAGTTTCCGCAAGAGAGAGAGAGTTGCTTTTGTGAGCTGGGTAGCTGGTTCTTTGGTTCCCCTTGTAAGGGTACGTAAGTACATAGTTTTATTAAGTAAGCTGATCTTTCGGTACGGGTGTCGCTATTGAAAAAGTTCTTTCTTGTAGCGGCAGCGCTAGATCTAGGTTCTCTTTTCGTTTCAGGGTGTTAGGTTTGGGCTATGGGAAAGTTTGTCGTCTTTCTGCCCTTGAAGTTGTGTAGCAACTATCGGTGTTGAGGTGTAGGGAGTTTAGCTTCTGTTGGGCGCCGAGATGGAGTGAGAAGGTGTGTTACGGAAACCTGTTGGTGTGATATTAGACTAATTAGTATCAAATGCTAGCTTCACGGATATCGATGTACATGCAAATATGTTTGAAAATTACAATTAAGTTTAATTAAATATTGTTCCTGTTGACAACTGTTGTTATTCACTAAATGTGCAGTTGAATAACTGTTATGTAATGTTTGTAGTTTACATGCTAATATCTTTAGGTTCTTGTGTTACTCTGTTCAGGCTGGGGATACGGGACCGTAATATCATATCATACCCTAGCTAATCTGAAATCCCACCCTGACAGAGGAGACTTGCTATGAAGATCAACTGCCATGTATTGAGATAGTAACTAACTAGCGGTAATAGAGGAGACTTGCTATGAAGATGCCATGCATTGAGATAGTAACTAACTAGCGGTAATAGAGGAGACTTTGCTATGAAGATCAACTGCCATGTATTGAGATAGTAACTAACTAGCGGTAATAGAGGAGACTTGCTATGAAGATGCCATGCATTGAGATAGTAACTAACTAGCGGCAATAGAGGAGACTTTGCTATGAAGATCAACTGCCATGTATTGAGATAGTAACTAACAAGCGGTAATAGAGGAGACTTGCTATGAAGATGCCATGCATTGAGATAGTAACTAACTAGCGGTAATAGAGGAGACTTGCTATGAAGATCAACTGCCATGTATTGAGATAGTAACTAACTAGCGGTAATAGAGGAGACTTGCTATGAAGATGCCATGCATTGAGATAGTAACTAACTAGCGGCAATAGAGGAGACTTTGCTATGAAGATCAACTGCCATGTATTGAGATAGTAACTAACTAGCGGTAATAGAGGAGACTTGCTATGAAGATGCCATGCATTGAGATAGTAACTAACTAGCGGCAATAGAGGAGACTTGCTATGAAGATCAACTGCCATGTATTGAGATAGTAACTAACTAGCGGTAATAGAGGAGACTTGCTATGAAGATCAACTGCCATGCATTGAGATAGTAACTAACTAGCGGTAATAGAGGAGACTTGCTATGAAGATCAACTGCCATGCATTGAGATAGTAACTAACTAGCGGTAATAGAGGAGACTTGCTATGAAGATGCCATGCATTGAGATAGTAACTAACTAGCGGCAATAGAGGAGACTTTGCTATGAAGATCAACTGCCATGCATTGAGATAGTAACTAACTAGCGGTAATAGAGGAGACTTGCTATGAAGATCAACTGCCATGCATTGAGATAGTAACTAACTAGCGGTAATAGAGGAGACTTGCTATGAAGATCAACTGCCATGCATTGAGATAGTAACTAACTAGCGGCAATAGAGGAGACTTTGCTATGAAGATCAACTGCCATGTATTGAGATAGTGTTCAAGTTAGAGCTCAGTTATATTGTATTTGGTTGGCCACAGTAACGTTCAGACCCACGAGTAAGAATATATTAGAACCAGCTAAGTGCACTGGTCTAGATCTGAGTCGTTTTAACTACTCCCGTTCCTAAATACCACTTGTGTTAGGTAGTACAGACGTAGTTAGTATGTACAAATGTGTGTACAGAACTGTACCTAGTCAGAAGTACAAGTCTAAGACTTGCTTCGATTACAACTATGAAGAATTTTTTTTTTTAAAGTTAAAAAAAAATAAATAAGCATGCAATGAAATGAACTTCTCACCCCAGAGTTCAAGGCCGACAGAACACTCTCGATGTCTAGAAGTTCCCTCATCGTCCTCTAGTAATTCTGTTCCAGAGATTCCTGGTAGCGACCAGTTCCATGTAACCGCCCACAACACACAGACCAGTACACAGTGTACACATGTACATTACACAATGTCCCCTATAGTGGCGACTACCAACACGTCACAACGCGGAGAACAATAGCAGACGACACAATAGAACAGTCTATCCACTATCACCATCTGGACACCTTCCTTGGTGTCCCTTTGGCACACAGTTATGTCCACAGTTCTTTTAATTATACGATCACCTTGACCGGAAGCTTGCCACAACATAGGCTAGAGATAATTGAGCTCACAGCGCACAGGGCATTGATAGAAGTGTCCGCAATATAGAGACACTATAGAAATATACAAGCAATGAGACTTCACTACTAGGGGCGCTATGCTCAAGGGCGACTACTAATTATGTATGAATACAAAGCAGGGCGAAGTCGTTTACTTCAAGCTATGTTCAGGTAGGACTACATCCATAGTTCAATATTTGAAAAATGAAACCAAAAAAAAAAAAAAAGTTCAAAACTAACACAAATTTAGTCTGAATTCCAAGCCCCAAGAAAAGGAAAAGAGTGTTTTGACAGACGCGTTGAAAGTTCTCGTCTGCCAAACAGAAACTAAACTAAACCACGTGTTTCTTCGACACTAGCAAGAAGTGAGCTAGGACACTGTCGGGCGCTCAGGCTCCAGGGATTATCATGCCAGAGACAAGATTCTTATGAATGACTTCCCTCACAATTACCCACATAGTACATGAGGAAATTCAGAAACTATTTATCATTTAGTCTAAATCAAAATGTAGAATCATTTAAGACATGAATTTATGTGCGTTTAAACCTGCCTATGCCGCATCAGATATCGATTACCATAATAGTGTGACGTTTCCCATCACTGATTATAAAAAGAGTTGGCCAAAACAAGTTTTGGCAAAGCATTTTCTAAACAACTTCTAAGCATCGATACCACAAGATGACGATTTGTACTTAACCTTTGACAAATATATAAACGTGTGACGAATGCGTTAACGTGAATGGACTTCAAGAAGATTAATGATTCGTTTCAAACGTTCAGTCCTCATGACTTCACACTCCTATCTCCTACAGTGTTAACTAAATATATCTTTTTTCTTCCCCCCCCCCCCCTGGCCAGACTTACAGTCCAGACTTGTATTTCATTCAACTAGCAAACTAGAATTAAAAATGATTCACTTACTGTCAGACCACGATTGAGAACAAACTATATTGAACTAGGACTATTATGAAGGCACATCGGCACTTATTATTGAACTAAGCTGCATACTGAAACGTCAGTTAAGTCGTTAGTGTCACACAATTACTTCACATGGTATACTATTCCAGGCAGAAGGTACTAAAACATTAGATAACTAGATAGGAGTGTCGTATGCTGAAAGCAACGGATCGTCTTTTGGTCACGTGACGAGACGTAGGTCCAAAACAGAGAGAAAAGAAAAACCCGAAGCCAAAAAAGGTTGAGCACAGTTCTTTGAATGCCATCAAGTCCGAGGAGCAAAGAACTACAACTCCTTCAAACTCCCGCAGCTCGCCGCTACATTACAAACTATTCTCAGACGTTGAAGAAATAGAAGGAACAAAAAGTGTGTGTGTGGAGTGAGAACTCCAGCTCACAGTCTCCTCTTCTAACAAAGCTGGGAGTACAAAAAAAAAAAAAAAAAAAAAACTGCTCACGGTGATATTTTGGTTTTACCTGAGCGCCTTTTTTTTTTGTTTTTAATATCTGTGTTTTGTTTTTACGTTCAACCCGAAAGAGTTGGGGTTTTTTTTGTTTATGACTAGAGCTTAGATCAGTGTTTCCCAGCCTGTGTTCCGCCGCACCCTTGTGTTCCACGAGGCCTAAATGGGTGTTCCGCGAGGCCTAAATGGGTGTTCCACGAACTACTGGATGAATAAACTAGTAGGCCACCACGTGAATACATTTCTTTAAAAAAAATAAGCAAAAGTGTTCCGTTAAATACTCAGAATGTGCGAAGTGTTCCGTTAGAACAAAAAGTTTGGGAAACACTGGTTAAGATGAACATTCAAAGTTACATTTTTAAAACACACATGAGCTCTCAGTCACAATTGTTATATCCCAACTAACAGAAATCTAAAATCTTCTTTTGACGGAGAGACACAATACACTGTATGATACGATATAGTCACATGGCAAGTGTATATTACATTCAACAGAAGTATGGAATACAAATCTTTGTTCAAAAGACACAGCGCAGTGTATGATATGATACAGTCTCGTAAACTATGGGACTGGATTAAAAGAGCTGGATGTTTTGACTACAGTAAAGTTCCCCTTTTAGCCATTGCGACCTATGGGGCAGATGATGTGAAGGTCACCTGTTTGTGTGGCCCATGGTTAACGAGAGTCACATGGCCAGCACAACGACCAGCTGCCTTTACTTTTCCCCAACTAATGTCAGGTACTCATTAGAGATGGGTGGAATTAAAGGCGTCCTAAAACCCCAAAACTCAAAATCCCAAACTTCACCAGGATTCGAATCCAAAACCCTCGGCTCAGAAGCCAAGCGCTTTACCACTCAGCCACCGCGCCTCCTATTTTGACTACATGGGGGGGGGGGGAGGGGGTATATTAAAGTATAGCCGCCTCAAAGGCTTTCAACTATACAAAATGTAACCTTAAATAAATATTCAAAAAGTCCCAAACATTTTAGATTTACCGAAAAGCTAAATGTATACCTAATGAACTTACATGAGGTGACCCTGAACAAATTTCTGAATGATTTAGAACTGACTTGCGCTGACGCCTTCACATGACTGTAACTCCTCTTCTTTACTTCAAACAATCAACTGCTAAGCTAATTGATATTTGTGTAAAGAATTAAATGGCTTAAAAAATATTTCTCAAGTGACTCTACCTAGTGCCCTAATGGAGGTGTATGCACACCTTTCCTAAGTATTGCGGAAGTGCCGCTATCAGTTAAAACATCTCAATGGTTTTAGTCTTCACGCAGATACAAAACATAGTGAGTCCCTTGGGAAAAACATGCATTGAAAGAACTCAAGAGAGAATTTTAAAAAAAACCTCTGAAACTAAACCAGGCCACGGTAACGAGCTAAGCAGAGAGCATGAGGCCTAGAGATATATTTAGTTCAACTCTGCCAAGGTGAGCGCTTATTCAAGAGCAGGAAGAGCTTTATCACCTCACAATCCACACAAAGAAAAAAATACAGCCTGAAGGTGGGCTGCTCTTATTCATGCTTTGGTAATAAACGTATGCGCTCAAACATTTTAAACAAGTGATATGCAAAAATGTAAAACCTATTCTTACACTATGTTTAAACATGCTAAATTAAACGTTCATAAATTTTGTTTTTTATGACAGCTCATATAATAATGGTATGGGGATTGAACTGACGGTCATCGCGTTATTGGTCATTGAAACAAAAATTGGCCAGTATGATGAATGAACTAAAGACATTCGCGACACACTAACAACTTAGCATGGAAAATAAGTGTTGAAAAAAATAATCACAGTACTAGTTTGGAGAGGAGATTAAAAAAAATGCTCCATACAAGGGTACCTTGGGAAGAGTCCCGCAGTAAAAAATGCTCCATACAGGAGTACCTTGGGAAGAGTCCCGCATACAGTTGAATGGCCAAACATTAGAACAAACACTGTTGACTCATTTCAATACCTAGATCAACTATCACAAGAGATGGAGGGTCAATAAAGAGAGAAAAACTCCCCTTGAGCTTTGGCATCCGCCGTCATGAGTCAATTGTGACAAATCTATCTCGTAAAATCAAAACTTCGTTAGTGGTCACTTTACTACTATGCGGTTGTAAAAGTTAGACACTGAACGCTAAGGCTGAAAGAAGAATCCAAGCCTATGAGAGTAAATGCTACAGAAACATGCCAGGAACAGAAAACAAATGAGTTTGTACATTTACAAGTCAACATTCTGGCTGGCAAAGAAGATATACTTCTCAATACTGTGAAGAGAGACGGAAGCAGAGCTGATTCGGTCATGCTGTAAGATATGACTCAAAAACCATAAGATAATTCTTGGTACAGCGGAGGGAGCACGAAGAAAGGGTCGTCCAAAGAAAAGCTGGCTGGACAATGTGATTGACTTGAAAGAATGGACCTGACTCTCACTTGATATTCTGCTAAGAACTGCTACTGACCGGAAAGAGTGTGAGGATTCGGTTATGCGAACTGTCACAGCACCCCAACATAAAACTAAAATGTTATTTAACCTTGATTAGGCCAATTATAGAATATGCATCCTCCGTTTGGGACCCACAACTCAAGAAACCATTAAGAAACTGGAATAGTCGTAAAACAGAGAAATGAGATTCATAACCAATGAATATTCACATTTGATTAGAGTATTAGAGTAACACCTTTGGTAAAATCATTAAATTTAGAAAGCTTTAGGGATAGAAGGCTTAAAAGTAAAGTAGCAACTATACATACAACACTGAACTTCAAATACAAAAACAAAACCTAATAAAATACTCAGACACAAAGATAAAGGCACATTCCTCGTTCCATATGCTAGGACACATTTGTACAAATGCTCCTTCTTCCCAAGTGCTCTATTAGAGCATGTAATGGGTTGCCTGAGTCTGAGTCATAAGTCATAAGAAGAAGTCAAGGCACAAAGGAGATGAGACATATGACCAGCTCTGACCTACTTATTTAAGAAGACCATTTTGTATATGTCAGATGGTCATAACATAACTGTGTACACTATTTACAAACCTCACATTTGATGCTTACCGTATAAAAATGTTGCTTAAGAAAAAGACGAATCCCTCTAGCTACGGACTGACTAACAAGCTTCCTCTCTTTACGGCGTCTCATTGCCAACTCGAGTTTTGTGCGGGAATTCCCACAAGTCAACTTCCTTTTTCATTTTGTCTTGCAGATTTCCAATAAACATGAATCGGATTTTCCCGTTAATTTGGATTACGGTGCACATTTCAAAAGAGGTAAAACTTATTGAAATTTCATTTCACGATGTGGGGCACATAGCAGTTGGCTGCAAACCTGTTTTGTAACGTAATGGGGAAGCTGACCACGATTTCGGGTCAGGAGTACGTGTGCACAAAAAGACACACGTGATATTCACAACAGAATAAATGGAGGTGCGGTTGCATGAGAGGTAAAGCGTTAGGCTTCCGAACCGGGGGTCTCCTCTATCATTTTTCTACTTTACGTTATTTAAGGAAAGAAAATACAGTAACACAAAAAAGAAGTAGTAATACGAAGAAACGTGGGGACGACGTAAGGTAACCTTAAGAAAATAGTGGACGAAGAGATTTAAAATAGATCAAATAAACTACACCAAGGACGTTATCAAGAAAAAAATACTGTTGCCAACTGAAAAACATCAAAAAAATACTTTTTAAAAAAAAACGCTTATACGAAGTGTAATTGTATCAATTAGTTTGGATCAGTCATGTAATTAAATTTGTAATAGATCTAGACAAACAACAATAAATCTGTGCAATTATTAATGTTATTACCAATTGTTTTTGTGTAGCGCAATCTCATGCTTTAAGCTTTCTCAATAAGTTATGATAAAATCACTTATCTGGGCCATTGGAAAATTGAGGGGAGGGGGGATGAAGAAAGAAAGGGATATCTGAGTGGATTTTACCTTAATTGGTTTTTAACAGCGTTTACACACAAAAAAAAAAGGGGGGGGGGGCAACGACCTGAATTGGAACTCGTGGATCACGCCTTTTCGGGTCGACGTGCTAACCACTCTGCTAGTCAGGTACTTATGACTAAAGAAGATTGTATATCTATATTCTATTTGTTTCAATTTAGAGCGACGACCTATAAAGGGGAATAATTTAGCCTATACCACCACTTAAGTCAAGTACTATTTCTTCCCTTGTTCAAGATAAAAAAAATAATTACAAATAGTTAAATAACTAATTTTTTTTAAATATTGACTCTTTTGTGATTTTGTGATTTTGGGCACATCGGCACAATTTAGGCCATGTCGTGCCTGCAGTCCCTCAAGGGCCACTCTCCCTCCACACAACAAAGGTCAAATTCTATACCGTCAAATAATTAAAATCAAGGTCTATTTACAATTAAAATAGTAGAGGTAGTAAAAATTTAATAATTTGGTAAAAATTTAATAATTTGGTAAAAATATAATGTAAAAAGTACAGAGTTTAGAAATCAGATCTTCGTAGACAATCCCACTTCCCGGATAAAGCCCAGTACCTTCCCAGGGTCGACATTATTGAATAGTGTTTTTAAATTAGTGGCTCTAAAATATTTTCCCCTGACATCCTGGTATCTGGGGCAGTCAATGAGGATATGTTCCACGGTGAGGCGAGAGTCACAATACTCACAAAGTGGGGGCTCTTCTTTCTTCAGCACAAAAGAGTGCGTGATGTAGGTGTGGCCAATCCTAAGTCTAGACATGGTCGTGCTACCACGCCTTGTCAGACCCTTAGATGTGGACCGCCACCTGACATCCGCCACAATCTGCCTGAGTTTATTGTGAGTCTCAGCCTCCCATCGATCCTGCCACTCTTGGTAGATGGCAGTGGCAATACTTTGTCTCAGGTCTGAGCAGGGAATTTGAGTTCCTGATACCGCATGATTTAGGGCTCTCTTTGCTTCTCTGTCTGCGGCTTCGTTTCCCTCAATGCCCACATGGGAGGGGACCCAGATGAAGGTGACATCCGTATGGTCGGCTGTTATTTGGTCCAACAGCTTCAGACTCTTATGTACCAGTGGAATGTCAGTCTTCATCCGCCCCAAAGCTTGCAATGCAGATTTGGAGTCGGAGCAGATTATAAATTTCCTCCTTTCTGATGCTTTGACGGCCATAAGTGCAAGCGATATTGCATGCAATTCGGCCGTAAAGATGGAGCAGCCATCGGGGAGTCTACGGGAGATTGTTTTGTTCCGAAAGGAGCAGGCACACGCGACCTTTCCATCCATTTTGGATCCGTCTGTGTAGATGGTGCCACAATCTCCGTAGCTCTCTTGCAGTTCCCTAAAGTGGACTTGTAGTATGCTTGGGTCTGTATTTTCTTTTTTGAAATTAAGGAGGGATAAATTTAATTTGGGTTTATTCATTAGCCAAGGAGGATTCTGAGGGGTTTCTATTTTAGAGATTTGGTTAATGGGTGGGGTTAAATTTTGGATGGGTTCTCTCATTCGAAGGCCTAACGGCTGTATGACGTTAGGCCTTCGATTGTATAATTCTACCTCTGTGGGGTTAAATATGGAATCGAAAGCAGGGTTCGTAGGGTTGGATTTTAGCTTGACTATATACTGCATTGCAAGCTTTTTCATTCTTATATCCATGGGGAGTTCTCCAGCCTCCACATGGAGGCTTGGGATAGGTGATGTACGAAACGCGCCGAGACAGAGACGCAGGGCAGCATTTTGTATTGGTTCCAGTATTTTTAGGTACGACTTCCTTGCTGCTCCATATATTATGGATCCGTAGTCTAGCTTGGATCGAATTAGACTCCGATATAGCAGCAGCAAAGTATCTCTGTCAGCTCCCCAGTCCGTATGGCTGAGCACTCTAAGTATGTTTAATGACTTTTGGCATTTTCTCTTAAGTTCCTTAATGTGGGGGAGAAAATTAAATTTGGAATCTAGAGTGAGGCCTAAAAATTTTGTAGTTTTCACGACAGGGATCTTCTTTTTGTGTATAAATAGTGATTTGTGATTTGTGATTTTGGGCACATCGGCACAATTTAGGCCATGTCGTGCCTGCAGTCCCTCAAGGGCCACTCTCCCTCCACACAACAAAGGTCAAATTCTATACCGTCAAATAATTAAAATCAAGGTCTATTTACAATTAAAATAGTAGAGGTAGTAAAAATTTAATAATTTGGTAAAAATATAATGTAAAAAGTACAGAGTTTAGAAATCAGATCTTCGTAGACAATCCCACTTCCCGGATAAAGCCCAGTACCTTCCCAGGGTCGACATTATTGAGTAGTGTTTTTAAATTAGTGGCTCTAAAATATTTTCCCCTGACATCCTGGTATCTGGGGCAGTCAATGAGGATATGTTCCACGGTGAGGCGAGAGTCACAATACTCACAAAGTGGGGGCTCTTCTTTCTTCAGCACAAAAGAGTGCGTGATGTAGGTGTGGCCAATCCTAAGTCTAGACATGGTCGTGCTACCACGCCTTGTCAGACCCTTAGATGTGGACCGCCACCTGACATCCGCCACAATCTGCCTGAGTTTATTGTGAGTCTCAGCCTCCCATCGATCCTGCCACTCTTGGTAGATGGCAGTGGCAATACTTTGTCTCAGGTCTGAGCAGGGAATTTGAGTTCCTGATACCGCATGATTTAGGGCTCTCTTTGCTTCTCTGTCTGCGGCTTCGTTTCCCTCAATGCCCACATGGGAGGGGACCCAGATGAAGGTGACATCCGTATGGTCGGCTGTTATTTGGTCCAACAGCTTCAGGCTCTTATGTACCAGTGGAATGTCAGTCTTCATCCGCCCCAAAGCTTGCAATGCAGATTTGGAGTCGGAGCAGATTATAAATTTCCTCCTTTCTGATGCTTTGACGGCCATAAGTGCAAGCGATATTGCATGCAATTCGGCCGTAAAGATGGAGCAGCCATCGGGGAGTCTACGGGAGATTGTTTTGTTCCGAAAGGAGCAGGCACACGCGACCTTTCCATCCATTTTGGATCCGTCTGTGTAGATGGTGCCACAATCTCCGTAGCTCTCTTGCAGTTCCCTAAAGTGGACTTGTAGTATGCTTGGGTCTGTATTTTCTTTTTTGAAATTAAGGAGGGATAAATTTAATTTGGGTTTATTCATTAGCCAAGGAGGATTCTGAGGGGTTTCTATTTTAGAGATTTGGTTAATGGGTGGGGTTAAATTTTGGATGGGTTCTCTCATTCGAAGGCCTAACGGCTGTATGACGTTAGGCCTTCGATTGTATAATTCTACCTCTGTGGGGTTAAATATGGAATCGAAAGCAGGGTTCGTAGGGTTGGATTTTAGCTTGACTATATACTGCATTGCAAGCTTTTTCATTCTTATATCCATGGGGAGTTCTCCAGCCTCCACATGGAGGCTTGGGATAGGTGATGTACGAAACGCGCCGAGACAGAGACGCAGGGCAGCATTTTGTATTGGTTCCAGTATTTTTAGGTACGACTTCCTTGCTGCTCCATATATTATGGATCCGTAGTCTAGCTTGGATCGAATTAGACTCCGATATAGCAGCAGCAAAGTATCTCTGTCAGCTCCCCAGTCCGTATGGCTGAGCACTCTAAGTATGTTTAATGACTTTTGGCATTTTCTCTTAAGTTCCTTAATGTGGGGGAGAAAATTAAATTTGGAATCTAGAGTGAGGCCTAAAAATTTTGTAGTTTTCACGACAGGGATCTTCTTTTTGTGTATAAATAGTTCAGGGTCTGGGTGGAGTCCCCTTAAATTACAAAAATGCATACTAACTGTTTTGGAGTCCGAAAATTTAAAACCATTATCGTTTGCCCAATTTTGAATTTTGTTTAAGCATAACTGTAATTTTCTTTCTAGGGTGTTCATGTTTTTCCCATAAGTAAAAATGACAAAGTCATCAACATACAAAGAGCACTCTATGCCAGGGGACAGAGCATTTATGATGCTATTTATTTTTATGTTGAACAGGGTGACTGACAGAATGCTGCCCTGGGGTACACCCATTTCCTGGTCATGAGTGTCAGAAGTGGTGTTGCCCACTCGAACCTGAAATTTTCGGTCTTTCAGGAATTCCCCCACAAAACGGGGGAGATGTCCCTTAAGCCCCATAAGCTCCAGATCACGTAGAATGCCATGTTTCCAGGTTGTGTCATAGGCCTTTTCTATATCGAAGAATACAGCTACTAGATGTTCTCTTCTGAGTAATGCATTTCTGATACAAGCTTCCAGCCTTACCAGGTGGTCAGTTGTTGTCCGCCCTTGCCGGAATCCGCACTGGTAGTTAGAGATCACTTTGTTCCTCTCCAGGTACCAGACCAGCCTACTGTTAATCATTCTTTCCATGGTTTTGCAGATGCAGCTTGTTAGTGCTATTGGTCGATAGTTAGCTGGGTCAGAGCCGTCTCTTCCCGGTTTAGGTATCGGTATAACTGTGGCTTTCCTCCAGCTGTTTGGGAAAGCGCCTGTTTGCCACACACAGTTATAGACCCCTAGCAGGACTGCCAATGAGGGTTCGGGAAGGTGCTTGAGGAACTGGTAATGGATTTCATCTTCTCCAGGCGCTGTGTCATGTGACTTGTCTAGCGATTCCCTCAGTTCCTCAAGCGAGAACGGTTTGTTGTAGTCTTCATTGTTTTCTGACCTGAAATCAATGGAGTGTCTTTCCTCCCTGGTTTTGACTTTTTGAAACTCTGGCGTGTAATGTGCAGTGGATGACTTTTCTGCTATTGAGGATGCAAGGCAGTCAGCTATTTCTCTGGGGGACGTGACAGTTCGTCCTTGGTTTTTCAGATGCCCTATTGCATTTGATTCTTTCCCTTTGATTCGCCTTACTGCCTTCCAGACCGCTCTAGCAGAAGTTTTGGCATCCAGACTGCCGACAAAACTTCTCCAGGAATTCCTTTTGGCTGACCGTATGGTTTGTCTAGCCTTTGCTCTAGCTATTCTGAATAGCTTTAGGTTTTCCTGGGATGGATTTTTTATAAATGCAGCCAGTCGTTTTTTCCTATCGCCAATAGCACCTTTGCAGGCTGTATCAAACCATGGTTTGCTAGGCCGTTTTGGATTTGCGGAGGTTAGGGGGACAACTTTCCTGGCTATACTAAGTAGCTTGCTAGCAAAGGTATCAGCTGGGTTCTGCTCATCGAGGATATTTTCTGTAATATCCTCTGAGCATCTTTTTTGGAATTCTTCCCAATCGGCCTTATTCAGTTTCCACCGCTGAGGTCGTCCCAATGAGGGGAGATTGTTAGCAATGATGATTGGGAAGTGGTCACTTCCCCGTAGATCATTGCTAACTGACCATTTAAAGTCGTCCAGAAGTCCAGGGACGCATACGGTGAGGTCAATGCATGTGAGAGATCCAGTTCCTGGGTGCAAGTAGGTCGGTGATGCATCATTAAGTATGCATAAATCATGTTGGAGGAAGATATCCTCCAGCATACGGCCTCTTGTGTCGGTATTGTTGGAGCCCCACATGGTGTTATGGGCATTGAAATCCCCAAGGATTATGTAAGGCCGGGGGAGTTGTTTCAATAGGTCCTCCATGTCTGTTTGGTTTAATGGAGCGCCTGGTGGTAAATACAGGCTGCAGCAAGTGATAACCTTGTGAAGGGTTATCCTAGCTGCTACGGCCTGTAGTATGGTCTGTAGTTCAACCCTCTCATGGGGGATGCTATCCTTCACAAGGATACAGACTCCACCTGATGCTCTCTCTGCATCCTCAACATTCTTGCTGTAAGCACTGTAGCTTCGGAAGCTGATGCTATCTTTCAGAAATGTTTCCTGTAGACAGACAGCTACAGGAGTCTCAGAGTCCATCAGTAGCTGCATCTCCTCATAATTGGCCTTGAGGCCTCTGCAATTCCACTGTACAATTCTGGAATCCATGGCTTATTCTAGATGACCTACTTGGAGCTATTTGGCTTTGGGAGGCCCCCGGAGGGGTTTCCCTTAATTCCAGTGACCTTGGTATTTTTATTCTTGGGTTTGGATGGAGAGGAGGACAACCCCCTTTTGGGGGAAGTCTTTCTCTCTGGAGAGGGGAGATCCCTCTGGTTAGAGCGGAGGTTATTTCCTCCTCGCTCACCTCGGGCATCCTCTCCGCTTTGATTTCTCCCCTTAGGGAGTTGGTCAACCTCTAGTTCGGTAGAGGTTGGGGTGTCTGACTGGTTTCTCTGAGGAGAACCTGTGTCAGACATGATGTCTCCGGGTTCTCCCGAAGTATTGGTTTTGACTAGCTGCTCAGTCTCCATGCTCTCATCAGCGAGCACAGAGAACCTGTTCTTTAGCATGACAACAGGGCTTTCTTGTTTCTTCAGAGGTGTGTTCTTTGGCGGTGTTTTCTTCTGAGTTGGAGGAGGAGGAGGGGGTGGTGGGGTCAATGTATCCGTCTGTGTGGCTATGGATCTTCCTATCTTAGCAACAGCCTGGGCATAGGTTTTTGTCAAGCCGAATTGGCCTTTGGCTAGGGCCAATACAGCCGATTTCGCCTGGCTGAAGGTACATCCATTTCTTGCCTTGTACTCCTGCACGGCAACCTCCTGTTTCCACACAGGGCAGTCCTTGGAGTAGGCTGAGTGGCCAGCGTGACAGTTTGGGCATTTGAACTGGGCTGTGCAGCCCTTGTCCTCATGACCTTCTCCAGCACATCTGGCACACACAGTGTTCCTCTTGCAGACTGCCGCGCCGTGTCCATAACCCTGGCACTTGAAGCACCTCATGGGGTTAGGTATGTAGGGCCTCACTGGAACTCGTAGGTATCCTGCCTTCACATACTCTGGCGGTGTCCTAGTTCCAAATGTGAGGATAATAGTGGCGGTTTTGACCTCCTCACCATCCCTGCGCCTGGTAATGCGCCGGGCATGGGTGACTCCTTCAATGCCCTCCACTATTTCCTTCTCGGAACATTCCAGTAGGTCCCTAGATTACACCTCTGCTGGTGTTCAGACTCTTGTGTGGCATGACTTCCACTTGGAGATCACAGAGTCTTCTGCATCTTAAAAGCCCATCGGAGTGTATCTTGCTATCAACTTCTACTAGAAGTTCCAAAGACTTGTGTAGCTTAGACACACTCTTGGGCTCTCCCACTACTGACTTAAGTCCCTTGTAGATGGCAAAAGGGCTCATCTTTGTCAGACTTTTCCCCTCCTCTGTGCACCTAACCACCAGAAATGATGGCCAGGTAGCACAGCTTTTTGTGGCCTCCTCCTTTCTGTCTTCCATGCGGCGTCTCTTGCCCAGACATAGGTCTGGGGCAAGTAGTTTTTTTGAAGTTTTTTTTTCCATGGGTGTTATATATTAGTTCGGCACCTGTGCTCCCCACCCGCCATCGAGTCCAACAAGGGGACGGGCCATTCGGAAGTCCAGAATGAGCCCGCCAGGGCTACACAGGTGCTATACTCAGTCAGCTACTGCATCGGACATGTGCCCGATACAGCAGCTCCCTGATTGACCCTCTAGCCACCGCCCTCCAGCATAGGTCTTCGACCTATGCCGGTAGCTCGGCATGACCAGCCGGTTGACCCAGAGCGGGCCATCTGGGCCTCAGGTCTAGGGGAACTTGGAGCCAAAGTATTGTGTTGTGGTGGCTTATCCTCAGATAGCCATCACTCAAACACCAGGATCTCTTTATCCCCCCTTACCCGTCGCAGTCCACGGCAAACGGACTGGTCTAGGACGTAGTGAGATATTTAGAGATAAGGAGACAGAGTGATGATCAATGAAGGCAGATTGAGGAAAGGAGGAGGCAGACACAATGATAGAAAAGAAGTAGAGCACTTTTGAGCTCCAAAAGTGCTAAGGAAAGAGGAGCGCAGTTTAACGTCTTGTCTCGGGACGCGACTCTTTTGTTGTCATTTGGGAGAAATAACTTGTACAAACTTTTACCAGACAGACAGGGTAAGTTGATATATAACTCTTTGTACACAATTACTTTGAGCTGCAAGTGGAAGACTTAAGAAATGGGACTGTATTATGGGAACAAGTCTAATCGAGCCATTCTGTTAACGAACATGTACAGTAGACTACAATGGAGGTAAACAACGTCATTTGTTACTCGTCTGTATTTCATTAGACCCAAATTGTACCTACAACACACAGCACAGAAGTATCCTCTTGTCTCTGATGTGCGTGCGTGCATGCGTGCTCTGTTTTAATTACCCTACAAAGAGGCAATAACACTATATTGGGGGGGGGGGGCGGGGGAGTTGAAACAGCGTTTAGACTATGCAGATCTATCAAGATTACCTGGTTCTTACCTGTATGAGTACTGCACTACCGCGTCGAGAGCTCGAGGTCCGAGGACTAGTGACCGTACCGTTGATACTTCCGGTGCTATTATGCACAGAACTGTGCCTGGAAGACAGGCTGGATTTCCTGACACTGGCGGACATGGCGCCAGGAGATGTGATGCTGTGTTAAATAGCGCCCTCGACTAGCCGTTCCAAATGACCATTTTACTACGTCACAGCGTCCGTTGATTGTCTCCTAGGCCCATTCCATGTCTCCATTGAGTTCGAAAGGATGGACGAAAACTTTGTCCCGATTCAGTTTATGAACTCCAGGGGGTCAAGGAAACACACTAAAGGTCAACTTGCTGACCAGAGGGAAGTCTAGACTGGAACAACACACCTCACCAAAGTCCAACATTGACACACTCTAGACACATCATTGACCAAGTCAATAAAAATCACTGGCCAGGCTATGATTTCTACACACACTAGAATCGTCACTAGATTAAACGAAACAGATGAATAACTGCTATCAAGAACGACAGAGTAATGTACTAGATTAGAGAGTGAGACAAAATCAAGTCAGATAATCAAATTTAGCCTAACAATTGAATTTGAGCAAAAAGATGAATTCCACATTTCGCGACAAGTACCCAGCATTAACTCAATACAAACCCGGCACTTCATACAGATGGTGCTTAATTGAAAGACTATTCGCTGTACATTTGACAATAATCAACTAAAGGGTAATAAACTTAAGAAGAATGGCTTGGCGATAGAGATAATATATCCGCCACCTCCCTTTTGATAAACCGCCATGCCGTTGCGCCCAGGGATAACGACACAGTATCAGTGTTAACCTTCATGTAGACATGTGGTGATTAAAATATTACCATCGTATCATCAAGGTGATAATGGTAACACGTTTTAACGTGGTATGGTGTCGAAAAAATAAGGCGACCCTTCCACAACCCCAGGACAGATCAGTTCCTAGCCAGGGTAGTCAAGCTTTAGCTCAGAGAGGAGGAGGTCAAGACGGGGCCATAAAGAGGTTATAATTTAAACTTGATGGTTTAAAATGGGATGTAGGGGGGGGGGACGCTCATCAATTCACCAATGGCTATTGGGCAGATGAAGCTCGTCAGCCTAGTACGGCAATTCATCTAAGAGAGGGGTACTGTGACTTCAAACCCCCGCTGCCTTGCGGTACTGAGGCTTCAGGAGACGACTTGGAGGATAAATCAGGAGTGAAGCCCCTTAGGCGTTGGGAATAGCAACTATGACATTCCTTCCGGCAGCTTCTGCAACTTAGCTGGTGCCAAATGTAATGCGACGCGCTCCTTTGGATCTCATCAGCATGGTCGAGAGAGGGACCATGACGCATGGGCTACCCATGACCCCTTTATCTAAGGCCCAGGAATGCGCCCCGGAGAGGTGCTACTGCAAAGCGGCTAAAACAACACGGGAGACACCAAAACCAGTGACTCATCTGGGCGCATCCATTGCCTTTCGAGACAAAAGGAGCCATATTGGGAGAAGACCTTTCCACTAGGCAAGGGTCGAAAGGACATCTCCTAGAGACCTTCTGGAAACTCTGAAACAGGGGCGTGTACATATTTTCGTGATAAATCTGGAGATGGGTGAACAGGTTTGTGATACTAAATGTGTGTAAGTGTGTAATGTCGTGTCTAAAAGAAGAGAACAAGCGTTGTTAAAAAAAAACAGATAAATGTATGTAACTTTTAAACAAATGTAAAATGTCTGCCTAGTGCAATAATTGAAAGGGAGAGAGAGAGAGAGAGTCAGAGAAACACAGATAGAGAGCTATACAACGAATGTTGAGATAGAACGCAGTTTTTTCCACACAAACAGTCCTGTTTAGAACAATGGCATTGCACACTAGCACACACACACAATGTCATATTAGTTTACAACATCAAGGACTGACGTAAAGGGAGAGAGAGAGAGAGAGATGCATTACTTTTAGACAAGACCATGATAGAGCTTATTTTAAAAATGTAAGGCCAACATCCCAAGTTGTTTTCGACATTCAAGTTGGCCACATCAAGCAGATTGAGAAAAACATGCCTCATTGACACAGACCACAGTCACTTATTTCCCTTCCTTATGAAGACAAGAGATCTTTATCTCTTTTCAATACGGTCTTCCTTTTTTGTTTTTCTTCTATCACATTCCCAGTGGCTACATTCAAAGATTGGTATTAGACCTCTTATAAACACTTTGGGTAAAGGAGAGATGGTTGTTATAGACACTTCAGGTAGAGATGGTTGTTATATAGACTTCAGGTAGAGATGGTTGTTATAGACACTTCAGGTAGAGATGGTTGTTATATAGACTCCTGGTAGAGATGGTTGTAATAGAGACTTCAGGTAGAGATGGTTGTTATATAGACTTCAGGTAGAGATGGTTGATATAGACACTTCAGGTAGAGATGGTTGTTATATAGACTCCTGGTAGAGATGGTTGTAATAGAGACTTCAGGTAGAGATGGTTGTTATAGAGACTTCAGGTAGAGATGGTTGTTATAGAGACTTCAGGTAGAGATGGTTGTTATAGAGACTTCAGGTAGAGATGGTTGTTATAGAGACTTCAGGTAGAGATGGTTGTTATAGAGACTTCAGGTAGAGATGATTGTTATATAGACTTCAGGTAGAGATGGTTGTTATAGAGACTTCAGGTAGAGATGGTTGTTATAGAGACTTCAGGTAGAGATGGTTGTTATAGAGACTTCAGGTAGAGATGGTTGTTATATAGACTTCAGGTAGAGATGGTTGTTATAGAGACTTCAGGTAGAGATGGTTGTTATACACACTTCAGGTAAAGATGGTTGTTATAGAGACTTCAGGTAGAGATGGTTGTTATGTTTACCCTGCTATCAGAAGAGAACACAATAACAGACATCTCTGCATGGGATTGAACGAAGTGGCAGGGAACTAGCACTCAAGAACATCTGCGCCTCGTTTGTGTTTACAAGACAATGCCAAGAGAACTTTTTTTTTAAACAAATGACAGTAACATAATTATATACAAATCATCAAGAGAGCAAAGACCGATGTTTCTCTTTCCATGATCGTATTCAGATTTGGTCTTAACAAAATAAGTGCCACTAAGCAGTGATGCCCAGCCTACGGCCCGCGTACCATATCCTGTCTGTGATGCGGTGCTATAAGCCTATCGGAACTTGTGCTCTTAGTGCGTAATGAAGCCGCGGAGGCGATTTGTTTGCGCTGATGAGGTCTGTGACTGGCTTGTCGGACTGTTGTTGACTTGTAGCACCAAACTGCTAGCCCGTGTTAGGCGTAGTATATACTTAACTTGTGAAACTTTCCCAACTTCTTAGTGAACAGTATTATGTGCAACGTGAATCACACCATACACAAAATAACTTGAGACGAAATAATCATATACATTTGGTATTTTCAATAACATCTAACTACAAAAACACGTCTTTTCACTCTGGCATTCTGGCGTTGTCTGTAGTACCCAAGACTGCTGACGACAATGCGGCTTATCTTGCATCATTTACAACCAATCGTTAACCTCTTTCTACCGTCACACAGACATTTATATGGCCACCACTTGGAAACATTTAAATGGATAGAACAATCAAACTAAAGGTGCATGTAGTAGTACCATGAGCAGAGAGATCCAATTGTTTGAGTACACCAGCCAAAGAACAAATGGATGGTGTAGATCAGTGATTCCCAAAGTGGTCAATATAGACCCCCAGGGGTCTACGAGACAAAAAAAAGTTTGGGAACCACTGGTGTAGATCAAATTAGTTTAACCCGTGGAAGGAGACGGCGCCACAACAGAATGTTAGACTAAAGACTACTCCCCCCACCCCCACTGACTTGTTAAACACCTAAGTCCTAATAAATGATTGAGTCAGGTGTGTGTGTGTCGCAAGTGTCGGGCACACGACAAGTCGTGGTACGGAATAAGCCGTCGACTTATAGTACAATTAAGTCAGAGGATCACAGACAGTTTGACCCACAAAGTCAGTTCAGGGCGCCTCACACTATTAAGTCATAGATGTGTGACCAATGACTAGAACATTTTAATAGAGCACGGCTACGATTTTCGTTATACACCGTGTATTTTAAAAATTCTCTATTTTCTATTGTCCACACATTCAATATACAACTAGAAAACAACAACACAAGAGGGAAAACTCTTTAGGCGGTCGCTGAGGGGGAACTCCTGCTTATGACGTAACATTTCACAAAAATAACTAAATCGCATTCCTAAAAATGAGAGATCGATACCATCCTTCATAGGTTGCTGAGAACGTAATTACCTTCACTTTTGAAGGAACGTCTCTAATTTACAAGATAACAGACCTAACGACAAAGTTACAAAGTTACACTCAAGACTTTCCCACAAACATCTTTAAATAATTTACAAGATAACAGACCTAACGACAAAGTTACAAAGTTACACTCAAGACTTTCTTAAAATAATTTACAAGATAACAGACCTAACGACAAAGTTACAAAGTTACACTCAGACTTTCTTAAAATAATTTAACAAGATAACAGACCTAACGACAAAGTTACAAAGTTACACTCAAGACTTTCCCACAAACATCTTTAAATAATTTACAAGATAACAAATCTAACGACAAAGTTACAAAGTTACACTCAAGACTTTCCCACAAACATCTTTAAATAATTTACAAGATAACAGACCTAACGACAAAGTTACAAAGTTACACTCAAGACTTTCCCACAAACATCTTAAAATAATTTACAAGATAACAGACCTAACGACAAAGTTACAAAGTTACACTCAAGACTTTCTTAAAATAATTTACAAGATAACAGACCTAACGACAAAGTTACAAAGTTACACTCAAGACTTTCCCACAAACATCTTAAAATAATTTACAAGATAACAGACCTAACGACAAAGTTACAAAGTTACACTCAAGACTTTCCCACAAACATCTTAAAATAATTTACAAGATAACAGACCTAACGACAAAGTTACAAAGTTACACTCAAGACTTTCTTAAAATAATTTACAAGATAACAGACCTAACGACAAAGTTACAAAGTTACACTCAGACTTTCTTAAAATAATTTAACAAGATAACAGACTAACGACAAAGTTACAAAGTTACACTCAAGACTTTCCCACAAACATCTTAAAATAATTTACAAGATAACAGACCTAACGACAAAGTTACAAAGTTACACTCAAGACTTTCTTAAAATAATTTACAAGATAACAGACCTAACGACAAAGTTACAAAGTTACACTCAAGACTTTCCCACAAACATCTTTAAATAATTTACAAGATAACAGACCTAACGACAAAGTTACAAAGTTACACTCAAGACTTTCCCACAAACATCTTAAAATAATTTACAAGATAACAGACCTAACGACAAAGTTACAAAGTTACACTCAAGACTTTCTTAAAATAATTTACAAGATAACAGACCTAACGACAAAGTTACAAAGTTACACTCAAGACTTTCCCACAAACATCTTAAAATAATTTACAAGATAACAGACCTAACGACAAAGTTACAAAGTTACACTCAAGACTTTCCCACAAACATCTTAAAATAATTTACAAGATAACAGACCTAACGACAAAGTTACAAAGTTACACTCAAGACTTTCTTAAAATAATTTACAAGATAACAGACCTAACGACAAAGTTACAAAGTTACACTCAGACTTTCTTAAAATAATTTAACAAGATAACAGACCTAACGACAAAGTTACAAAGTTACACTCAAGACTTTCCCACAAACATCTTAAAATAATTTACAAGATAACAGACCTACCGACAAAGTTACAAAGTTACACTCAAGACTTTCCCCACAAACATCTTAAAATCCAATTTTTTTATAATATCATATATTTCGATGCTTTAGCAATTGTAAGATGTATGAAATGTATTTCGGTCTTATTAAGCGTATAACACAATTGGTTAAAAATTCAAACTATCCTGCATGCTCTATAGACGAAAGACACGTTACGAAAATTCTTTTTGACCACCAAACTGCCTCCTGGTATCGTGTCACCGAATACATCAATAGGAGATCACTCTTCTCTAGCTCTAGATCTAGATTAACTCCGTGAAGCCGTGACTACATTGCCCCTTGTTCTATCATTTTATTCCAGCTACCCTACGACCCCATGGTATCAGGTAAGTGGGCCGGGGGGAGGGGGAGGGATGCTCATCTACCTTGTTAGACTGATTTAAATGATAGGCCAGGACATGAAATTATGCAAGAATGTGTTTCAAAGAAGAAATCATCGCGGGCTTGCTCCGCTGAATACAAACCAGAAACGAGATATAAGGAGGAGGGTGGAGAGAAGCCACGAACACAGGGGGACCCTCCAGTAGTACAATAGTCAAGATAAGTCGACAGATCAACATTAAAAGGGAACTTTTCAAGCCACTGAACCATGGAGTCACTACAGTAAGTGGGTACATAGTATCACAATAGCCAGCCGCAAAAACTGTTTCCAACACGACTCGAACCATAGACCTTCTGTTCCGCAGATAAGCGCTGGCTAACCCCAGAAGAGATTTCAACTGAATACGTGGATATACATTAAAGAAATGTCACGATCTGAAATGCTGTTTTGTTTTGTTTTTGTTAAATATTATCGCAACATCTCTCCAGCAAATCTGAACTTAAAGAGGATGGATACCGTATAACACACCTTGATGATTGTACTTCAAATGTCAGATTCGCTTCCAACTCATCTATTGCGGCGTAATTAATTGCTAAGCCATTACACGGCCAAGCTTGTCGTCAGATCTGCGGCTCTAACATTAGTTCACTGGTTCACAATTTGACAAACGAAAGCCTTGAAGAATACAACTAGACATAATACGTGCCGACACTGTCCACTTCTAATCTCCCTTCACACCAAATAAACCATTAAAAAAAAAAAACAATTAAAGTATGAACTAGTCAAGAGATTAAAACACGTCACAAGGGTCAACAACACTATCTCCATAATGAAAGTAACACTAAAAATGAATCGATGACCAATTTTTTCCCCTATCTTAAGGAAACCCGTTCAAAGCAGACTTCGTGTGCTGTTACAATAAGTTACTGTAAATATTAGTTTATACAATTCTAGATGCATATCATCTCATGGAACATCCTTAATATTCGCCTCATTTCAAAAGAACTGATTTACCTAGTTACATACACCTTGAAGTTCCTCTAATGACGAGGGGGGGGGAACTTTCACTCGGAAAAAATTGAAACTGCAATGAGAAATAATTGGGGAAACCGATAATATAAACAACTAGAAATAATGCTCACTTCCACTGTAGACTATCCACAATCAACGAACAGTACTAGCCACAGCACAAACGCATATCTCGAGGACACGAACAATTAAAACAATCCAAAACAAAAAGACATTTGGTCCCTAATAATGTTCCTAAAAGGGCCGCAACTCTGAACCACGTGAACGCCAGAAAGGGGAGTGCACACCGCTGACATTCCATAGAGATTCCCTCCCTTCATTTTTTTTTTTGTGTGTTCGCACACCTCAGTGTCACTGCGGCAACGTGTCACAGAGCACGGCACTACTATGTCTTCACCTCTGGACCAACCTGACCTCGACCAAATTCCCAGAAGGGGGGAGGGGGGGGGGTAGGCTGAGGATTGCTTACCGCTAAACGGCATTTGTCTATGTGTACGGCGAATAACGAAGTATTCAATCCATAGTTTAGCAAGTGCCTCAATACGAGTGGACATGGCCTTCCGCTAATGTGACATGTTTCGGATGTTCCTTCAGAGTTGAAGATAGTTTACTTCCTAGTCCAAACCTCCCGCAGGACGACGGGGGATGGGAGCGGGCAGGGTTTGAACCCTCGACCGTTGATAAATCCGAACGACAGTCCAGCGCGCAAACCGCACGACCAGGCAGCCATCCTTATATATCAATGAAACGTGTACCCTATCAACTTTAAATACTTGAACGAAGGGAAAAAACATGCAATAAAAAAAACTTTTTAAAGAACAAAGCTTATGTAATGGAAAGAACCGCTAATAACTGCCATTTATCTGAAAGTTGCAGGATTTAGCTCCCTTTCTGCTATTCAAAACAACATTAATTAATGAGTACTAAATGATTAATTAATTGGTTAATTTATGGATTGATTCGTGTAACGTCATCGACTATGAATAATTATGCAAAAGTTCAACTTGATCCGAGAATAGGAGGTGGAAGAAAAAACATGTTCAAACTTTGTACCAGACAGACAAAAGTGAGTTGATAGAAGCTTTGTACCAGACAGACAAAGTGAGTTGATAGAAGCTTTGTACCAGACAGACAAAGTGAGTTGATAGAAGCTTTGTACCAGACAGACAAAGTGAGTTGATATAAAGTGAGTTGATATAAAGTGAGTTGATATAAAGTGAGTTGATATAAAGTGAGTTGATATAAAGTGAGTTGATATAAAGTGAGTTGATATAAAGTGAGTTGATATAAAGTGAGTTGATATAAGCTTTGTAAAAAAAAAAAAGGGGGGGGGGAAGTATGTGAGCTTGCCTTAAGAGCCACGAGTGAGCACTACAGGAAGTGGTGAGAAATCAGTCAAACCAAAATCGCCCCCCCCCCTCTAAACAGCCCCCAATCTCTAGCGTCGTGTCATGGGAAACATCATCTCGAGTACAGCAAGTACTCTGCATGGAACTAGAGATATAAGAAACTGTCCGCATGTGGGTCTTATGAAGTGTGTGTGTGTGTTTCCAAGGTAACGATGATGAAAGGGAGCTTTAGCTTTTGGACCTCGTAGAATGATGAAACCACGAAAAGGTCTGTCACAATTTATGTTAAGTGGTCACGTGGGTGTTAGACAGGTGGCGACCCGGAGACTTGAATAACTTAAGGACGTGTTTTTGTAATGAGTTAGATTTTATTTGAATATCATTTCATTGTATTACTACTAAATGTACATCTCAATTTGTATATTGTTAATAAAAGGTACATTCACTTTGTTTAAAAAGAAGTTTGTAGGTTTATTTTTAAATGCTTATAAGTTCTACATTGCAGATTTAATACGCCTACATTGATTTAGTTGTACTATTTGGGGCTAGAATCCAACGACCGACCAACAACAGAGAGAGAGGGTGTGTGTGTATGTGTATATGTGTCATATTTTAGAATGAAACTCTGGAGTAAGACACGGCAGAAAATCTGGGGATATTTGTCTTTAACATCGGCTGGAATCGAACCCAGGTCGCCCACCCCAACAATCAGCCAACATCCGGTTTCAAAACACAGAGAAGCCTTCCCTCTAGACTCTAGACTAACTTCAGCCTAATAGTAGAACAAAGCACACTGATCAATAAACTCGTATCTGGATCAATCGAAGCGCCAACGGTGGTAATAAAACTTGACACTAATCAACTGATAGTCAGTGCATGAAGTGTGTATGTGGGACGGCAGAGAAGTACATACTACATAGGATGGATATATATAATTTACTCTTCCTTTAGAAAAACAACCGAGGAAGGTTCAATTCAATAAGAAATAAAAACATCATTAAAAACTAAATTTGGTTCGGATTACTTTGAAATCATTTCGGCACAATGTAACTAGGTAACATTTCCACCCAGCTACGGGCAAGCAGTGCACAACATTCTACAGTATTTCTATTTGCTGATCAAAAATGTCCAGGAAGGCTTAAAACCTATTTGTATCTTTCTGGTATTTACAAAGCTTATATGTAACTCATTCTGTCTGTCTGGGTGGAATCTTTGTACATATTATTTCTCACACTTTCCATCCTTGTCTCAAGCTAAAACTTTGCAAAATTATTCATTGTCGATGACAACACACGAATTAATTATTTTTTTAAATCAATTAGTTGATCAATTAGTCGTTATTAGTTTTGTTTCCTATAGACATACTATGCTTAGGAGAATTAAGCCTTGTGTAGAGAATAGGATTCTTCACCAAAATTATTATACGTTGTATTATACCTTATAACATTGTTATAAAATACGTTAGAGACTTGTTTAGACGATAAAACCTATTTTTTTAAATAATTGTATAGCTCAGTGGCTAACGCGTGGTTCTGCTCTCGTCAAGCTACGTTCATGCTGTACACAATATTTTGCTGATCAAAAAAAAAAAAATATTGTCGGGGAGGCTTATAACACACTTGTAGCTTTCTGATATTTTTTTAATGACAATTTTCTGGTCAACGCTATACGTGTGTGTTCACAGCGTGGCCGCTAGGATGCCCGAGAGTCTCCAACCTCTTCCAATACTGTCTCCCACACAGCCACCCAAGAGATCTGATCAGAACGCACTGAGCAAGGTATTGTACTAGTTAGACGCTAGTTAAATCTCGGAACACTAAAAATAAAAGTAAATAGTGACAATAGTATGCCACAACAGAAAACAACCCCCCCAAAAAAATCAATGGTTTCGTACTTGCGAACAAGCAACAAATTTACAGTTTCACGCGATTTGTTTTGCTGAAAAATTCCAATGTCCTCTGTTTATTTATTCATAGTCTGTGTTCATTGGTAGATCCTTGTTTTTTAAAAATACCTTTCCAAATTAAACATAGTCTTTCCTCCATAACCAAAATATCGAGGGCACGTAACTCCAAAAGATTTCAGTTTACACGTTAAGCTTTTTGTTTTCTCCAAGAAATGTATCTTTATATTAGTTTGTTCCATAGAGTGGACATGTATGTACATTTATTCCTTACGAATCATAACCGTTCGTGGCTTTCTCGGGCATCAGATGGTCAGTTCATATCTCAGCTTTTAAAATGTTTCATTTCAACCCAAGAGAGACAACACGACCAATACTAAGTAATTACTCCACACAAGTTGTTCCCCTTGACGTTGACCTGACTCTGGCCGGTACTTTGTCCACCAAGGTACTAACCATTCAAGTGACTGGAGAGGGAGATCATGAAGTCCTAGTAATTGCCCATGCTCGCATTGTGTAGAGACAGAAATAATGTTGTGAAGTAGTTAAATAACAACCTACAAGTTATACACGCAATCTCTCATCAAACCAACGTATTCAGGAACAAAGAGAACATAGCTTCATAGAGAAACATTTCCTATTTACTCCATAGCATTAGGATGGCTGCCTGGTCGTGCGGTTTGCGCGCTGGACTGTCGTTCAGATTTATCGATGGTCCAGGGTTCAAACCCTGCCCGCTCCCATCCCCCGTCGTCCTGCGGGAGGTTTGGACTAGGAAGTAATTATCTTCAACTCTGAAGGAACATCCGAAACATGTCAAACATTTTACAAAACAAATACAAACATTAAAAAGATCAAAAAGATGTTTATGAAAAAATCCAGTCCATGTATTTGAAGCTGGTAAGTTAAGTGGCCTAACTAGTAATTACACTGTCTTATAAGTAGACCAAATGGTTTCAAACTCAAGCTCTCTAACACAATTCAAGTGCCATCCCCCCTCCAGTAAGTAGAAAAAGAGTAGCACTTCACGTCTCATGTCAGCTAGTGTACAACAGTCAGACATTTCGAACAAGAAGTTCTTGTCAGTGTTATGCCGAGTAAGTAGCCTTTCGAGCACAAAAGTCTGGGACCACACAGGAAACATCAAGTCTACGGTGCTGGTCCAATTGTCAGTTAACAATCTGCAATTCTGAATAATAAAGATATAAAACTAAAAAACAAAACTCGTCTTTTGTTCCACAACCTTGTACTTACAAGACCTAACATACCAACTAATCCCTGTGTTTAAGACATGTCACTCCTTCACAAAGAAAAATCTGGGACATCTTGAAATTATGGGATTATGAGTTTAGAAAAAAAGTGTCTGTAAAAATGATATACTTAGTTATATCAATCTCACTGTATCATTATTCATATTCTTCTCCAATTCTTGATGATTACTACTAAATGTACCTAGTGAGGCACAGTGGCTGAGCGGTAAAGTGTTGGCTTCCAAATTGGGTGTTCGGAGTTCGAATCCTGGTGAAGACTGGGGATTTTCAATTACTGGATCTTTGGGACCTCTGAGTCCACCCAGCTCTAATGGGTACCTGACATTAGTTGGGGAAAGTTAAGGCGGATGGTCCATGTGCTGGCCACATGATACCCTCGTTAACCGTGGGCCACAGAAACACCATCTGCCCTGTAGATCGCAAAGTCTGAAAGAGGAATTTTACTATAATGTACCTTGTACAACCTTTGTCAAACCAGACATTATTTTCAGGCTATCAGGTACATTGACAGTTGTTTTTTTTTTGCTAATCATGTAAACTAAATAAGTGCTTCAAGTATTCAATGATCATGGAGAATGCTTACCATGTTACCATTTAAGGAAAATATGGACATTCTATAGAATCCCAAGACTATGTTTATAGTAGTCTCAGACTAACAATAAATGTTAATACCGGTATCACAAATATATTGCGATTAAAGAAAAGGTTTATGGACTTTGCAAACAAATCATTTGTACAACAGTAGGGGTTAAAGATGTCGTTAAGCAACCTCTTTAACTGTTGACCAAAAGAACAGATGAATTTATGACCTTGAAGGGGGGCGTGTGGTTTAATGTATATTGTTACACTTTTTTAAAATGTATCTATTTCAATTCTTTATACCTATGTGTGTATTTCAGCAAATCTAGGAAGTAGGTCAACTGTAACCAGCAGCAATACTTGCCCAGGTCATGCTCCATATGTTTACTGCTCTATATAAGTACACTACAATAAGGACATAGTTGAGATGTTAAGGATATATGAGCAGACAATGACAGGTAGGCACACGCACACACACAAGGTCCCAATGATTCAGCCCTTACAATAACAAGTTAACTAGAACACCATTAGACAAGCGAGACAGCAGTGTATTGTGTGGACCGAAGAAAAACGTTTTATCTATTAGATCTAGACAACTTTGACATACAGGGCTTGGACTAAATGTTTGATCAGATTTACATTATATTACTTATGAAGCTGTATTCCTAGAGTTCTTTCTCCAAATACTACATGTGTAAAACATGACTCACAAACAGATAAGCTGCAGGCAATCATCTTGAAACTTGTACAGAACAACAAAAATACATTTCACCTCAATCTTGATCAGCCCAAATTTCAACAATCCTGACTGCATTCTATAGAAAACAAACTTAAAACTAGAAAACATATAAATAACCAGTAAGAGGTTTTCTGGTATTTTTGAGGCTTCAGCAAATCAAAGCAGAAAGGCATCCCATTATCCTTTTGAGGATTTCTCTCCGCAGACAGAAGTGGTCCAGACAGAAGTGGTCCGGCAGGTCTTCACCCCTAGTCCAGTCTGAAGGTTCCCCAGTGTATGTGACCGTTACTGGGTTGGCTCACACCCACATGTAATGTGATGAGCCCACTGTCTCCTACTATGAAATGGCTGAATGACGCATAACTAAGGGAAATTTCTCCACATTCCTATGTGACTGCCTTTTTTTTGTGGAAGAACCTCCACTCCAGCTCCTGCTTCTAATGGGGATCCCATTGTGGAATGGTGTGGCAGCTTTTTTGGTCTGGGGTACCACATCTTTTTAAAATTGAAATTTCAAAGACTGAATGTTGGCCATCTTCAATGATGAGATAAGAACCTGAACATTAGTTGGGAAAATGTCACCCACATATCAGCTCCCACCTCTTTACAAAAGTGTCAGTTAGAAATACAGTCTGGAAAAAGCAGTTTACAGAGTCTGCCAGTATGTAATATTATGAGCTTCAAACTGTCCCAGGTTTGCTGGATCTAAACAATACAAAGTAAATAAACTTGCTTAGGCAGATTATAGAGGGCATGTAAAAATTAGTGACTCAAGTCAGGATGAGGAAGTTTTAAGAATATTCAATAATTCAAAAAACAAAATGTAACTATGAAGATTTGACAAGTTCACACTTATGGAGGGTGCAGTACACTGTACTGGTATATACAAACTATGGTCCAAGAAATAATAATAATTTGAAAAAAAACAAACAATTGGGATATAAAAACAAGCAAAATAGTATAAAAATGTAAATAAATTTTGTTTTTAAAAACGTATATAAGGGAAAGAACTGCACATTTACAACAACATTATCTCAATGCTGTAAGATTTATTTCCCTTTGCCTTTTTGTATACCAAAAAAAATAATTAATTACCTCTAATTGATTGGGTAGCTTTTTTAAATTATTTTTTTTTAATTCATGCTTTATTAGGACCAATGAATAGTTGTGCAGCAAAGTTTCAACTTGATCTGAAAGTGGGAGTAATAATCTGTACCAGAATTTGTACCAGATAGACAGATGGAGGGAGTTGATATTAAGTGTAAAAAGTCAAGCAAAAGAACTGACTGTGAGTGTGGTATTAGAGAACATGTTGGAGATACACATTTCAACATTGTCATACACGTCGCCCAACAACAAATCTCTTCAGCCCCAGACATTCCAGATTTATTAACCCACCTTTAGGTCCTTGCTAAATACTTTTTTTTTTAGCTCCAACCAAAAAATGGATCATTTAATAAAAAAGAGATTGGTGGAATTAGATTAAGCTTTCCTTCCAACTTTTACATAGTCATATTATTACATCAAGAAAAATGTTTTAAAAACATTTGTTACTGTATAATATTACTAAAACTGATTTTGAAGGCATACCCAAGGATTTAACATAAATATTTTAATGTTTAACTCATGTTCACTTTTATGACACAAGCATATAATAGGATATTTCAGGTACACACACACATAAATACACCACTGAAGCATGTGTGTAAAATGTGTGGAAAGTCAATGCCTACTATTGATATTTAACTCACCAATTGTTTATAGCGTAGACTTCCAGTCCTTTTCAAAGTTCCACTTTTAGCAGCATCCTCCTGAATGTCAGTAGTGGTGCCATCCTTGTTGGGCCTGACACTCAGTTCTATAAGCTCTGGGATGGGCTGGACTTTCAAGGTCAGTGTGTCTGGAGATTTCTTAATAATGTCCACAATGTCCTCCCTGGAGAGACTCTCAATGTTCTCCCCATTCACCTGTCAAAAGGACACAAAGTTTATACAAAAGTGCTTAGCTTTCATAATGAGGGGTCTCAGATTTGAGGTTAGGGTTAGGGTCAGGTTTGTGTCCAGGTGAACAATGACATTTTGAATTTTTGGGACGCCCCTGAGTCTAACCAATTCTAATGGGTATCTGACATTAGTTGGAGAAAGTGGCTGCCTGGCCATGTGCTATGCGCAATGGACTGTTGTCTCAATAGTCCCAGGCTCAAACCTTGTCCCCCCCCTCCAGCATGCCCTGTAGCAAGTTTGGACAAGGATGTAATAATCTTCCACTCTGAAAGAAAGTTAGAAACATTTAAAATAAAACAAAAGTAGGGGCAATTAGTTTTTGTGCTGACCATATAACACTCTCATCTGTCCCATGGATCGCAAGGTTTTAGGTACTTTACTTACTATTTAACATGTACTCAAAACAACTTCATTTTAAAGGTTTGTCAAAAACAGAAAAAAAAATCATACAGCATACCTCTACAAGACGATCCCCTGGTAACAGACCTGTGGGATTATTAAATTGACCACTGCCTGGTTCAGCAAAGGTGACAACACGGGGCGGTCCACCCCCGTGTTCTGGTATCAAACCTTTTCGCAAGCTGAAACCAAAACCGCCTGCCTGGAGCCTGTGGACCACAATTTCCCTGATCCGAGGTGCCCTAGCAGGACTGATAGGAGGTAGTTTGAGCTTGGAGGAATAAGGTTCTGCTTTCACAACTTCCTCTTCTTCCTTGTATTCTTCAGTTGGTTCTGGAACACTTCTCTGTGATGCGACGGGTACGGTAGTAGTTTTGGCAGCTGTCTGAGCTGTGAATAAATCTTCATTACGCTTGGTGTTTTCCTGAAGCAGCTTGGAGTCATCAAGGTCTGAGTGCTGGAATGACGATGAATCAGCTTTACTTTTCAGTATTCCCTTGGGTTTTGGGAGAACAGCAGGCGGAGGGTTTTTCGATGCCACAGCCGCTGTTGGTGGTGCAGGCATCTGATGCCGTGGCAGGGGTTGGGGTCTTGTCAGTGGTTTTGATTCTTTTGTGGGACTTGACCTGTTGGAAGAGGTTCCATCTCCACTGCTTTCACTTTCTGTGGGGCTGCAGTGGTCCTGGTTTTCTCCAGACTTTCTCAGAGACCTTTTCTTGTCTCTGTCGCTAAACCTACGCAACACGCCTCTCTTCATTTCCTCTATCCTTGACATTTCCTCTGGAGTCATGTTCTGCCGCTCCTTCTTTTCTTTCTCTTTCTTCTCAAGTTTTTCATCCTTTTCTTTCTTTTTTTTTTCCAACTTCTCCTCTTTTTTCTTGTCTTTATCCTTATCCTTTTTCATAAAATTAAACATGATTGATAGTGCGAACGGTGATAAATACTATCAAAATGGCAGTTGGTCTAGGTCACATGAGCACTGAAAAGAGAAATAAATAATACATAAAACAATTATAACAATGCATAATTTATTAAGTAATATCATAAGGCATTTTCGCTCAGAAGGAAATAATATTAAACTGAATATCTAACATATTTACATAACCCCCTCCCCCCCCCCCCCCCCCCCAGCTTTAAAAAAAAAAAAAAAAAGATGTGAATGACATCTAACACTTTGTGGGGGGTTTGCACGAGACCTCTCATCCAAGAAGTAGACATAGTAAAACCAGCTAAGACAACCAATAGCCTCCCCTTCCCCCCCACACACACACTTGGAGCAAGTCGCAATGACTCACACAAGTTTCTGGGCTTTAGTTTTTTTTTATGGTGAGTGATTCAAGTCTATTTATAGATATAAACACCCAAGCCAGAGCCATATGTCAGATACTGGAAAGAAGGTGAGCAGTTTGAAGAGACAGGGAGATAGAAAAGATAGAGAGGGGAGATGGCTTGTCTCATCAAACTTTCATTTTCATGAGTCTTGTATCATTATAAATAGAAACCCAATCTTATCTATATGTTTCATGTTCAGCACTTCTGTTAACAACAAAAAATGTGTAAATGAGAAGTTGCAAAGGGAAAAGATCGTCTACCCAGACATAAAATGCAACAGAACATAGATAATTAATTAATGCATTAATTTCCTATAAAGAAAAATATATTTGAAACATAACCTTGCTGTCCTTTTTTTTTTAAACTCAGAAATGTGATGCTATGATAAAGCGACATGATGCTACTTGTTAAAAACAAAATATTTATTAATTAAAATATGGAAGTTCTGTATGAAGAAATTTGAATATATTTATAAATATTTTTACCAGAATGAAAAATTTAATTAAGGAGATTGACAAGCGACGGCTCCTGACACTAATTCACATTTTAGGCATAAACTATGTTTCTTGAAAATATTGAGCAATGCAAAGATTTTCTTTTTTTTTCAGCCTGCTTGGTTTCAACACATTATTTATAATGTTCATGAAAATATAATGAATTATTGAAGTGGCTCAGACAACAATCCAAACAACAGAAATGGAAAAAATTTTAGAAAGTCAAAAAGTCCACAGAGTCTGGAAGCACATGAGGCACCCTGATCATGCCACTCTGTGGTGAAGGCTCCCCAGGCCTGAACATGCTATTATAACACAGTGCATATGCTGCAATGTTCAGATCAAACTATTCACGGTGCACCCACTGCTGGAAGGAAGAGGAAACCGTGTCTTAGATTCTTTTCGATTGCACCAGACTTTCTGATATCCATTTCGATAGGTCTAGAAACCCACAAGCTCTTGACCTGTATGGTGAAATATGTGTAATACACACAACAGCTGGGTCTCTGTTCAGGGTTTTTTGCAAGAGACTTGAGCCTATCATGACCACTTAAATGGAGTTTGATGACTGGGGGGGGGGGGGGGGAGTGAAATTTAAAAAGGAGAGATTTATTTATTGAGAAAATAAACAGAAACCTAAATAAAATATCTAACAAACTAGATTGCTTGTTTCATCCCTCTATCAATATTTCCATACATGATGAATTTTTTTCTTAAACTTAAGATACCCCTGTAACGAAATATGTTTCCCTAATATGCTCTATTAAACCACAGCAGTTTATGACCTAACCGAAACAGAATATAACTCCAGAACCAGCTGTTTTTAATACCCTTCCTAGCTGCATGCTTCACTGTGCACCATGTCCAACTAGACAAGACAAAATAATCATACTTTAGCTATAGAATTAGAAGACACACTCAATCTTGTGATCCTATCTCACCTTCCGCCCCTGCTCCTTGTTATACCTGCTGTGGTAGGAAGATCCCTGTCACAATGTAAATAATTAAAGCAAGTGTTCCTCTCCTCAACAAAGATATGCAACTGATAATACAGTCTGTGGGCTTCAGTACAAACAACAATGTTATGAAACAAACTCTAATGTCCTCTTAACTCATTGTGTGCGTGTGTGCTCTGAGCAACAGATTGTACACTGTGCTATGCCTGTGTGTGACATTTAGATGTTGTACACTAATACCAGTGCTAATTGTTCATGTGATACAAGCAGCTTTCATTCATTAGTCGTTTCACACCTGCACAACATACACCAACATTTAAGGAACAAATATTTCTCAATTCAGTACATTATAACTCCCTAAGAATAGGGTCTCTTCTTCCACAGAAGTTTGAGACCAAGATAAAAGACTGACTTCATAGGACAGTTCCACTGGCACCACCACCTCCCCATCCCACCTGAAAGCCCTAACTCATTCAAATTTTCCAATGTTAAAATTGAGCAGATTTAGCAGCATGTTATCCACATCTTCACCATCTTCCAATAGTCTTTCACTAATGTGCATCTCAATGTTAGGTGACATCTCCATTTCCTTACTGGGCAAAGGTCGAGTTTTCAAATTTGAGACATAATGACCTGTGTAAGACGATATAGTTTAATGGGTACCTGACATGTTGCTGATCATAATAATATTAACAGCCAACGGAATGAGATTGTTATAATTGACTTGCCAATTTTTTTATGATGGTCAAAGAATAAAACCTAGGGTTATAGGTTGTTGTTTTGGGGGGTTTTTTGTTCTAACAATTGCCTAAGCAATCTTCATGATTTTTTTTTTCAACTATACTGATGGAAGTGTTTTCTGTTGCCAATGATCTTATTTGCAGCATTTCAGATCAATTTCTCACAACTATTTTTTTGTTTGTTTATATTATATTACCAAACCAAGCAGAGATGTTGAGATTCTCGTTACAAGGCTCATTACCTTGCATGAAAAATTTAATAGTTTACACAATACTCTTTCATTTGTTCTTTTATATCTAGTCGATGATGTGAGCCCAGTCCCCATGATATATATTAACATATACATTTTCCATAACAACAGTAAATTGATTAGGAGACAATAATGCCTGAATGATAAACAATAGTACTGGGTTTTAATTCAGGGGAATTCTTGACTTTTTTTTTAGGAATAAAGACAATCATCTATCACCAACTAAACCAGAACAACTGTATATAACACACAAAATATTTTACTTGCTCTATAAGGGTACCTTTTAATATGAGCTTCCTTCAACACCGCCAGAACAAGGTTATATGCTGAAACGTGCAAGTAAATTCGTGTACCCAACTCTACTGGGTACCTGACTTTAGTTAGGGAAAGTAAAGGTGCTTGGTCATTATGCTGGCCTTATGACACCCTGCTTGCTAACCATTGGCCAAAGAAACAGATAACCTTAACATCATCTGCAAGGTCTGAAAAAGGAACTTTATTTCAAAAGTACTTAGTATTTAATAAAAGAATATCTACATTTCATATATTACTAAGCTTAATGTGATGTCACACCTAGCAGATCTAAAGAGAACAGTGAAAATACTTTTGTCTAGAACTTTTTTAAAACAGGTTATCCAAACCTATTATCATAATCTTTCTTAAGACCCAACAGTGACCTCCTCAACTATCTTTTATCATTAAGATAATAAGTGACCTTTAACCTCAGCTTATCACAGAGTAAACTTTCAACATGATCACTCATTTACAAATTTTACTTTCAAAATCACTATGAAACTATGCAGGTGGTTAAAATAATTGTGCAATGAATGTAAAGACCGAGCCATACACAAACAAAGCTCTATACACAGAATCAGGAAATCATGTAATTTTTTTTTGTATTGTGTCGATGCTATTGTGTAATGTTATTGTTTAGAAGAGAATCACATGACATTTCTGCAATTCAAACATGAGATTTTCACATTCACATTTAAAAGAGAAGAGACTGTTAAGCTGAAATATGTTTCATCCAAAGAGGGAAAAAAAAAAAAAGCAAGGATCAACAACTCCAGCCCATTCAGTTCAAAACTTTGCTCTCAGAAATAGCTCTCCGAAGATAGTGGAAGGCAAGGGCTAAAAACAATATTTGATTTGCAACAACACTGTGTAGAGGGAATGGGTATTTTTTTTTGTCTTTTTGAAAACAAGTTATTCCAAGATGCATTTTGATGAAACAATGTCATTTAGTGTTGTAATTTACTATAAAAGTTATAAACCCTTATCTTCCAAACCAAAAGACAATAATTTAATGATAGACTAAAGCTATGAAAAAAAAATTTTCTATAATTATTGAACAGTACCTAATGATTGCACCAATGCAGCATGAGGAGGTGAAAGAATAAAAGGTGAAAAAAGTAAGCATTTGTAAATATTAAAAAAAAAAAAAACAACTTTTAATGTACCATCTTTGTGCACCTTAAAAGCCTTAGTAAATTTGTTAGCGATGCTAAATAGCACTAAATGGTAGAGAGATAAACTCTAAATAGAGAAGGCATTATAGTTGCTCTTATAAGATAGCTAGACTTTACCTTTGTCTAATTGGATCTGAGGCTAAATGGCATAAACCAGTTAATAACCTATCAAGGGGGCTCGAGTTTTAAATCCTAATGTAGACAAGGAATTTTAAATTGAGATTCAAACTGAGTAATAATTACAATATATATTTGGAATCCTTCTCCCCAACTCAGGAGATTGGGCCAGAGCAAACAGAGCAAGTTTATACCATAAAAGAGGAGGTGTACAAGTTTCAATATAAATAAAAAATGGTAAAAGATTTTTACTAAGTAAGTTCAACATACTTTAGTTAACTCAAATAGTCCCTAACAGATTAAAGGACATGGGGAGGTAAATTTAAAAAAGAAAATTACAAAGATAACATCAAATAAAAAGAAAGAATTGTTATTTAAAACTGATATAAAAGAATGTTTCTATTGAGAGTTTTGTTCTGCACTGCATGGAAGGGGGGGGGGGGGGGGATTAATGTATGGGTAGCATTGTTCTGACCACAGCTTATGCCCAAGCATTCAATTTCATCATCCATCAGATGATCCATAGTTGCTTCCCAACTGATGGAGGCCATATATATTATAAATGTATATTGTATTTGTATGTGTGTATGCTTTATTTAAATATAGTAAATATAAGTAATTTACAATTAGTGTAAAGGTATTTATATAAGTAATTTTATTTATTTATTAGGTTAGCATCTATAACATAAAGTATACAAGTAATGACAAAGGGGTATTTTAAAGAAATAAGTTGTAAGTGCATTTTCATTCAAAATTTTAAAGGAATAGTCTATATTCACTCATTGACCATTGAAGTATCCTAGGTATCACAATTAAAGGCTGCATCAAAAATTAAGAGATTAGAGACAGGATTACTACAGCGATTGGACCCCATGATAACCTAACTATTGTAAAAAAAAAAGATCTTCGGGGCTTGCAAAGACCTTGCTTCAGGGAACAGTACCAGGAAAAAGAAGAAGAGGCAGACAGAGATAGAGATAGGAAGACAACATAAAAGAATGGACGGGCCTGCCATTAAAAGAGGTTCTATCCAAAGCAAATGACAGAGAGTAATGGAGAAAGATGGTCTAACAAATCTTGTGTGGTGCCCCAACGGCCCATCAGACTAAGGGATAGTATCTAGGAGGAGTAGGACGATTTACAATAACAATAATTGTAAATAAATCATTTTCTGTATTAATTATTTTGTAATTGTAGTATCTATTTGGATAACTGATCAAATCAAGATGAATAATTAAATACTAATTGTAATTGTAGGCATATTCTTGATTATTAGAACTAGGCTAGTGACATTCTAGCTAGATTTTAAATCTAAGTTCTAACTCTAACAAATCTAAGACTTCTAACGAAAGAGTCTCAGACTTATGCATTATAGTAAATGTTTATTCTAGAGTACATTTGATTAGATCTAGAATTACTAGAACTTCTAATCTAGAATCTTGTCTACAGACTACTAGATTATTAGGTCTAGAATAGATTATTCTAGATTCTAGATTCACTGTCAATGGTGTTACTAGGTGAACTTAAGTGTCGGCATAATATAATATTAATTATATTATAAATTGCCTAAAAGAGATGTGTACAATTTTCAATTTAAATAAAAAATGGTAAAAGATTTTTACTCGTGTGGAGTTTTTGATCTCCCATCAAGCGCCTCCCCAGGTGGCGGATAGGGGAATGCCCTCCAGATATGATGGGTACCGGGGAAATAAAATACCCGGGGTGGACCAAAATCAAACCTGCTGCCTTGCAGGAAGTGGAGGGATCCACAAAGGCTAGGGCACCTTACCCGAAAATAAAGGCAGCTACCTAGAGAGCTGAAAGGGGCAGCCCCCCAGATGGTTATGCACAGAGCTAAAAACTCTGTCATATAAAAAAATACTGTTACGAAAGCTAAACCACACAAGAAAACCCAGACAGATCTCAACGGAAAACGACCTAGGCCTGGAAAAGGACATGATTTTTGTTTTGCGACATGGAACGTGCTAAGCCTTTATAGAGCAGGTGCGCTACCCCAACTTACTGAAGTGTTAAAGATACCCCTTGTAGCCCTACAGGAAATCAGATGGAAAGACTCGGACATTCTCAGAACCAAGGAGTATACTATATTTTATAGTGGTGGAAGCACTAACAACTTAGGTACAGGTTTTGCTGTTAAAAAGGAAATGGTAGGTAATGTCATTGGATTTAAACCTGTAAGTGTAGACTCTGCTCACTACATTTGAAAGGAAAATTCTTCAACATATCATTTATCAATGTTCATGCCCCTACTGAAGATGCAGATGATAACACAAATGATGGACTGGAAAGAATTTATGATGAAGCACCAAAGCATGACATCAAAATAGTCCTAGGAGATTTGAATGAAAAAATTGGAAAGGAACCAGCATTCAGGCCAACAATTGGCAAAGAAATCTTACATGAAGAGACCAACAATAATGGCATAAGATTAGTGGATTTTGCATCAGGAAAAGGAATGTCTATCAGCAGCACAAAATTCCAACATAAGAATATTCACAAGGTTACCTGGATCTCACCTGATGGCAACACCCAGAATCAAATAGATCATATACTCATAAATAAGAGACATGGATCAGACATACTAGATGTAAGAAGTTTCAGAGGAGCTAATGCTGACTCAGACCACCTACTAGTAAAAGCTAAACTTAGACAAAGAATAAGTACCATACACACAATTACCAAAGAAAGAGAGCACAGCAATATGATAGTAAAAAACTCACAAAGGATCCACTTGTTGCAGAAACTTATAGAATGGCACTCCAAACGCAACTGACAACATTAGAAAAGGACAGCGAAAATAACATAAATGAGCATTGGGAAATAATCATGCATGCTATCAAATAGTTGGATTTAAACAAAAGAACAAGAAAATAGGGTGGTATGATGATGAATGCAGACAAATTATAGAAGAGAAAAACAATGCTCGAATGATAATGCTACAGAGAGAAATCAGAAACACTAGACAGCAATACAATGAAGCAAGAAGAAGGGCCACAAAAGTTGTGAGAAAGAAAAAAACGGGAAAAGTCCAAGATTATTCAAATTGAGGAACTAGCAAAGGAGGGAGACAGAGGAATGTATATGAAAATTAAAGATGAAAAGAACGGATTTCAGGCTAGATCACACATGTGTGAGAACAAAGATGGTCAGCTTATTACAGAAAACAGTAGGGTAATTGAGAGATGGGCTGAATACTTTGAGGAGATCCTAAATACCACTGAAGATGGAGACAATGGAGAATATCAACTGCGACATGGGGGACCAGATCCCTTAGTGAAACCACCAACACTCATTGAAACATCAGAAATAATTAGGACCATGAAGAATCACAAAGCACCAGGAGAGGACCAAATCACAGCAGAACTAATTAAATATGGAGGGAAAGACTTACATTCCCAAATACACAGACTAATTACAAGAATTTGGGAAGAAGAAGTAATACCAACAGAATGGGAAACGGCTCTTATAACCCCAATACACAAAAAAAGGATCCAAGTTAAAGTGCTGTAATTACTGAGAAATCTCTCTACTAAATGTGACTTATAAGATACTGTCTAGGATTAAAAATTAAGAGGCTTGGAAAATATTCAGAAGATATCTTAGGTGACTACCAATGTAGTTTCAGACCCAACAAATCCACAACCGACCACATCTTCACACTAAGATGTATACTAGAAAAATGCCATGAATACAACATACCAATCCACCAACTCTTTATAGACTATAAAATAGCTTATGACAGTATCAGAAGGAAATACCTATATGACACTCTACAGGATTTTGGAATACCCAACAAGCTGACAAGACTTATACATATGACATTAAACAACTCAAAAAGTAAAGTCATAATACAAGGAGAACACTCACGGGAATTTAGGATTAAACGAGGATTAAGACAAGGTGACTCACTTTCCTGCATGCTTTTCAATTTAACACTGGAGAGAGTTATAAGAAATATACACATACACAGGAGGGGAACTATCACTAACTACTTCATAGAGAAAACACGGGTACACAACCAACAGGGACGATATACAGCCAACCTCTACAATACCTTGCTTATGCCGATGACATTGCCTTATTGGGTAAAGAAACCTCTGACATTGCTAGAGCCTTCACACAACTAGAAGAAGCATCTCGACCAGCAGGACTTGAGGTTAATGACAGTAAAACCAAGTACATCGCAATGACAAGAGACAATCAAACAGAGGGACAACATATCAAAATCAAAGACCACGAATTTGAAAACGTCCAAACTTTCAAATATCTAGGAAGTACTATTAATTTAAAAAATGACCTACTAACAGAAATAAAGGAAAGAATAGCAGGAGGCAACAGGGCATTTTATAGCACCCACCATTTATTTAAGAGCAAAACAATTTCAAGGAAAACCAAGAAAATAATATACAAAACCATAATAAGATCAGCAGCAATGTATGGAAGTGAGACCTGGACACTGACTAAGACATCTGAAAATTTACTGAATACTTGAGAAAGAAAAATTCTTAGGTAAATCTATGGTGCCATACAGGATGAAACAGGGTGGAGGACAAGCACTAATCATGAGATGTATCAATTGTATGAAGACCCACCAATAGTGACGGAAATAAAAAGAACAGACTACGTTGGGCAGGTCACCTTGAAAGAATGTCAGACAACAGAGGAGCAAAAATCATATACAGGCAAAAACCAAAAGGCAGGCAACCCAAAGGCAGTCCCTGAAAGCGATGGATTGGCGATGTGGAAGCAGATCTGAAGCAGCTTGGGGTTAGGGCATGGAGACGAAAGGCCCAGAAGAGAGATCTGAATGGGAGGATGTGTTAAAGCAGGCCAGAGCCCTCCATCGGCTGTAGCGCCACAGGGATGGATGGATGGATAAGATTTTTACTATATAAGCTCAACATACTTTAGAGACTTGTGACTATTATATTATATACTACTATGGTCTTTATGTCTGTCTATATAGGGTACTATAATAAGCCTATAGTATAGTATGTCTATATGGAGATCTAGTGACATAAGATCTAGTCTAGGTAGATGATTAAGAATTAAGATTTATGACCAGATAATAAGTTGAAAAGTCTAACTATAATTAATAACTCTAAGAATTTATTGAGTTATTTTATTATATTTATTAAAATTAAGAAAAAATGAAAGATAGTCCACTAGTGATGAGATGGATCTACTTACTAACTTAGACTTAGAGTCTTTCTCTTAGTTATTTATTATTATAACAATTAATATTATTAGTTTAGACAGTTTAGTCTTATTCTTATTGGACTCTTAATAAAAAAAAAAAGGGAAGTGTATTAAAATAATGAGGAAGTTATTATTTATTCTTTTTCACTACATGGCATTAACATCTAATTTTTCGACTTCCTTACGGGTCGAAAATAACAGTTTTTAGAATCTATCTATAATGATACTGATAGTTATCTTTGGCCTGTGGCTGTATCAGTGTATGAAGCCGAAACTGACCTTTCCGGAAGTAACCACTTTCATTCATCATTTTTCTTTTGAAGACTATAATACAGATATCTAGATCTAGACATGTAGATCTAGATAGTAGTTCACAACTAGATCTAATTTGATATTAAGATATAAAGTCACAAATACCTGAAATATACAATGAAAAATGAAAGCACTAACTTAGCCTTCAGAAATCATTGCCGTGAAAACAAAGGTGCCATCGCACTTTCACTTTAATAAAAGTCCAAGAGAGATGGCGGAAGTACACAACTCTAGATCTATATAACAACACTCTTCTGTTTTAAAAACAATTACAGCACTTAGCCTAATAAATAGTAATGACCTATTAAAATACGAAAAATAATCTCATTTTATACGTTATATCATTAATATAATAGACCTTTTCATATCAACATTTAATCGCAAACCCTAGATTATAATAATATTTTTCTCTTTAAAAAATAGGTTACAAGAACACCCAGCGCCTATCGGTCTAATTTAAAGTAAAATACAAAGTGTTAGTGTATGCTACTTCAAACCTCCTTTTAAAAATTAATCTAGTTAGGTTCATAAGAAGACCTTTTGACTATTGATTCATTATTGGACACATAATCGATATTGTGGTTATTAATGTGAAAATATTAGACATTTATAACGCGCACCTAGATCTCTTTAATATTAATTTTGTGATCATTATAGGCCTATCATTATAACTATATTATAGAATTATATATAGAAGTCTAAGGGCAATGTCTTCGATTCTGAAGATTAAGGATGATTGCATTGTTTCACATGACCACGCAAAACCAGTTGCAACATGTCTATGTCGTTTCCAGTATAAGTTGATCTTTATAGCGCTTACGGTGGTCACATCAGTTACCACGTCCTCCTATAAGCTCGCCAAACATCGCCTTTGGCAAGCGGTCGTCTACCATGCGTGATAAGTGTCCGACCCAGCTGTCGAATGGTAATTAGTGCTTCTATAGGCCTACTGTCCATTCCGGCCTCCAGCAGAACATAGTTATTTGTAAAGTATTCTTACCAGAGCGTGCCCATCAGCGTGTGATGAGCCAGTCAAATGTATGGTGAGAACTTCATTGATCTTTGTTGTTGGGTTTCATTTTGAGGCGACCACAAGTGCTGTTGGACTTTGCGAGACGGTTGTCTATTTCTTTTGTCAGTGACGCAGCGTTGGACAGTGTGCTGCCCTGGTAGGTCAAGTGGTCAACAAGATTAAGGAGATGGCCATTTACGTTGATTTTGGTGACTTCTGGAGCTTGACCTTCGTTTTTTTTTTAAGCTGATGAATAGACCAAACGAGGCAGCAGCCTCAGCAAATTCATGGATGCAAGTTGCAGCTTCTGTTCGCTGTGTGCAAGAAGGGCGCAATCGTCTGCATAGAGCAGCTCAGTAGCTATCATCTCTTAAATTTGTATACGGGAGAGCAAGCGCCGTATGTTAAATGTGTTGCCGTCGGTGCGGAACCTGATGTAGATGTCCTCATGTAGGTGTCGCCACATTTTATTTAGCATTGCCCCAAAGAACATAACAAAGAGTGATGGGGAACGAACACAGTCCTGCTTCACACCGTTCTCTATAGAGGTGTGAGCTGAAAGGTCACCATTGTATCTGATTTGACCTTTTAGACCCTCATGCAGTTGCTTCAGATATATACGCTATATTCTATTTGTCAGACCCAAGATGAAATGGATGTTAAGAGAATTGCTTTTTTATAGGAGGTAAATTCACTTTCCCGCCGACTTACAAAACCGCCCATTAGGCCTTTAATTAAACTATAAGGAGAGTCCATGGTATGTACCCTGACCAGTGCAGTCCCATATTTCGCTATATTTAATTCACCATATTCTCTCATTTAAAATTGGTTGCTAGTGTTGCCTTTAGATGTGTAATATGTATGCAGCGTTTAAACAAAACCGGTATTTATTTGGTAGCTTTTTTTTTTTTTTGGTCAATTTTGTGGTCTCATAGCCTATTGTGTTCTTGATAGCTTTCAATAGTGTGGGGTTTTGTTTTCTTTTTGTTGTCTATTGCATTTTAGTCGTCTCATTGCCCTGTAAGTCACTGTGATGGGGCAATTTAATTAGTTGACTTATTCTACATTAAAAAAAAAATAAATTAAAGCACAAGTGCGCAGCGTGGTGTGAATGTCAGCCTGGGTTTTCTTTATGTCTTCTTCGCCTGTCCTCTACCAGGGGTTTCCTCTGGGCCTCAAATGTCTGCCCGACGGCCATCCCCATAGCTCTCCAACTGTCTCTTTCAGAGTCCATCTGCCCGCTAGCTACTTTCCTCTATGCCAATGAGGGAAAAATGGTTCCCGAGTTGAGCAGCAAAGTTTATCAACACAAAAAAACACCAGGATAAAAATTGATTTCTTTATTTTCAATTTGTGTTTTTTTTTCTTCTCTCCAACATTATGTAAGTAGGGCTTTACAAAGTCTATGGACCAGAGTATAAAAAATAAACAATTATTCATTGCAACCAATTTGTAACCATTTTAAATTATATATTAATTGTATAGATTACATTTCTTAATTATAAGTCATCAATTATTAACTACATTTAACAAATTCAAATAACATTTTTTAAGGCATTCAATTCATTATAATAATGTTAAGCTACGGTAGTTATTTCTTAGATCAGGGGCATGCTGGCTGAATGGTAAATTGCTTGGCTTCAAATCAGAGGGGGGTCTCAAGTTTGAATCTTATCTTATCTTATATAATACAGACGTTACTTCAAAAAAAAGAAGATGATTACGTCCTATGCGTCATGCATTTAGTCATGCATATTAACCAATGACTTAAATTCTGCCAAATCACTGGTTTTCCTGGCTAGCTTAGGCAACCCATTCCATGCTCTAATAGCACTAGGGAAGAAAGAGTATTTGTACACATTTGTCCTAGCAAATGAAACTCAATGATGACTGGGATCTTAAATTTCAGTATTTTTAGGGCGCCCCTGAATCCACCAAAATCTCATGGGTATGTGGAATATGTTTGGACAGTAAAGGGGTTGGTTATTTTGCTAGCATCTGCCCCCATAGACCTCTGTGCGGCCATTTTATTTCTTGGTAATAAGTGAATGAGAGTTGCCACTTGTAATAATTTTTGACATGCCAAATGAACTAAAAATATTTTCTTCAAGTCTTATCAAAATCAATGATAGAAAGTCGACTTATGTCAATATGTTTAAGACTTTTAAAAATACTGAAACAAAAAAGATACTGACAATAATGAAACAGTCTATAGATCAAAATGTATTTATCTCTGAATGTACTTCTAGATCTAGTTGTTCTAGCATCTAGTTAAGAAAGATACATATGGAAGGAAATACACCCCTTCATCTAATCTAATCTTTGTTTCGCAATAATATGTTAAAAATAATAATAAAGTTAAATATCCAGGTTTCAGAAGGGGAAAGATAACAGGGAAACTAAAGAGTGGCATAAGATTTGGTATAATAAAGCTCTTGCAATTCTAAATACATAAAAGGCTAGTGGTCAAGCAAATTGACAATATAAATATTATTTTAAATGGTCATTTTACACTAAATATATTTATTTACATTTGTAATTTGGCCGTCAATTATAAGATTCTGTACAACAACCAAAAGACACTGAAGTAAATTTGAGTTAACATTAAAACCAGTGGAGTGCAATAAAAAAAATGTCAACGTTAATAGTGTAATCTACATTTATAGAAAGAATCATTGCTAGAAATAAAGTCTTGTATTGAGTCTAAGAAATACAGAACAATTCAAACGTGTTCATTATTATGAAGAACCAGCTCACATCTACTAAGGTAGCAACTTTCTTTCCTTATAGCTCTATTCAAATCAAGGTCTTTCATTCCCTATATTTCTATTTAAATTGAACTATTTTCAGAGCATGATTATAGTCGAAAGACTAAGAACAACAATTTTCTGATGTTAAATGCGCATCTGAAATGAAAACAAAAAATGCTGCTGCAGAAATTAAACATGAAGTATAATATTCAAAAGCATATTAATATAATGCATAACAGTTTTTTTATAGACAAGAAATATTAAATACTATAAAATATCACTTCCCACACAGATCCATGACATCATAATTCGGACATTTATGGAATCACTGAACAACAAAAACAAAATTGTCTGTTTCATGTTATGCAAGTAAACATGTTACACAGTGGCTACAAATTTGCTTTATTTGCCTTGGCATACTGCATCTTGGCAATGGTTCTCAAATGTACTTCATCTGGTCCATCAGCAAGTCTCAATGTTCTGGCAGTGGCGAAGGAATGAGCTAGAGGCAGGGTGTGGTCTAATCCTGCTCCACCATGAGCCTGGGTTTAAACAAAGTAAGGATTGTGTGTTAGCATGTTTAAATACACATACACATATATTTACATTCTGTCACTTTGTATCAAATGCATCAATGAGTAAACCTTTACAAACTCACTGATTTGACCAAAACAAAAAAACAATTACTTTTTCTCACCACATGTGGTATCAAATAAATGTTTCAGGGATGTTCCGAAATAGTAAATCAGTGTAGAACCCATATCAACAAGATCATTTGCAACATAGCAGTATGTCTTAAGTAAACAACCCAATCCAACCCAGCTCTTTTCTTTGAGGTTATTTTTTTTTAACTAAGTACATATTTTTAAAAAAAATAGGCCTATTGTATTATAGACAGTCAAATTCAGTTAGTCTAATCAGAGGTTAATCAGACCACCAGTTAATCAGGTCAGATTGCCAATTAAACCAATCACCAGGTAATCAGACCACCAGAATGGTGCCTGGTCATGTGGTATGTGCTCTGGACTGTTGTTTTGATGGTCCTGGGCTCTAACTCAGCCCAACGTCACCCCCCTCCAACCTGTAAGTTATTTGGACCAGGATGTAATTCATTACTGAAGGAACATACAAAACATGTAAAACAAAAATTATCAGACCAACCACTTATTGTAGTATCAAGTCATATAAAACCAAAACATTTGAGGGAAAAAATAAATGATGTCATTAGGTCACCTAGCTCATAGAACTAAAATGATGATTACCAAGTGTGATCTGATTAACCTGAATCAACTGCATAGTATCAAGCTATCAAGTTAAGAGACCTTTTACATTTTAGCCTTGCCACTCTTAGCATAGATAGATCTGGCCAGGCTCTGCAGATGTACTTCATCAGGCCCATCTGCTAATCTCAGGACACGAGCCCAGGCATACATCTTAGCTATAGGGAAATCATGGTTTAGACCCCCACCACCGTGGGCCTGAAACAGAAAAGAAGCAAATATTCTTTGCCTATGCAATTACTAGGAATAATTAGGTGCTAAAAATGTGATGAATGATGGAAGTGTGCAGCTAAAAAAATGACAGCTGAAAGATTTAAGGATAGCTTTATGAGACCAGTTCCATCAACAAACGTTTTTTTCTCCCACAAAGATTTAAGGGAACCATTAGATTTGTATGATTCAATTTTAGTTTTAGTCTTCTGTCCTGACATGTCACCAAGTAAAATGTTTTTACTGATGGTGCTACTCTACTCAAATGTGAATAATCATTTGTTATAAATCACACAATTCTACTTTACAAACCAGGATCACGCAACTACATTAAGTGCTCCTATGTCTATACCTAGATACCACTAGCTCTCATTCCCTCCTCATGGCGTGAAACTGTGAGTGTCAGAGTCACGAGATACAAATAAAGAAGAGTGGCCAGCATGAAAGAGTGGCCAGCATGAAAGAGCGTCCAAACAACAAAAAGCTGAAAGAAGAAGCAGGCGTATCTGCAACTGACCACAAACCTTCCCATGCCATGTATGAGGCTGACTTTTCAAAGCAAGTATTGGACTTTGCAGTCATCTTCGAGTCCATAGGATATAAGAAATATGCTCATCTTCGATCACGAAGGAAGAGCTATATATAATACCTAAATAATAAACTTGAAAACTCATTTCTAACCAAAAGGTGAACAACAGTCATTGCTAAATTGTTCTGACTAAACATGTAACTTAGAGAATATTGCTAAAAAAAAACTCTAAATATTGAGAGGAATAAATGTTTATTTTAAAATGAAAGCTGTGTAGTTGATGAAGTTGTTAACAAATGTTTAGGTCACAAAAAAATGTCACAAAAAAAAGTTGCTAACATGCTTTGTAAAGATGTTTTGTAAATATCTATTCATAAAAGATGTGTTACCTGTATAGACCTGTCGATGACATCAAGTGCCATATTTGGAGTAGCCACTTTGATCATGGCAATTTCAGGGGCAGCCACCTAGTATTATAGATAAGGGGAAACAAATATGCTCAGAAGCTTCAAAAAAAATGTTCACAACATAAAAAGAAAAGTTGAAGTCACAATCCTATTTTATTAATCCTAAATTCCATCCAGTATTGTCAAGCTTATTATTACCCATGGTTGGTATGGCTTCAGACTTGATTAAACACTGAGTGATGTAACCAGTAACACATTGCTATTTCTATATATTTGTCATGTGCACACAGACAGTCAACTTTAAACTGACCAGCTGCTGCTTTTTTTTTTCACTATGTTTACTCAACTATGAACAGTCAATGATATAATCTGGTAAATGGAAATGTTTTAATACAGGAGATAAAGTGATTCAGTCCAGTTTTAGATATTTCCTAGGCAGTTTTTTTTGGGGGGGAGGAAGACACGCTAAGTTAATCACAAGTCAGGTGTGGTGATTGATCTCTCATGGTTAATGGTGGTACAATATAATAATACGTAGTAACCCCTTGTGGGTTTCTTCTCTGACATCCCTGCGCTGGTGAAACTCAGTGGAGCTCTCACAACAACTAGTTGATGGGGACAGAGGGATCTCACTCCTGGCATCTGGGAGAAGTCCTTCCCATTGGTCAAAAGGTAATTAATTAATGATCACAAGCTGAAAACAAGAACATCAACAACATTAGATATCTCACCTTATTCCCATAGAGATCCATCATGTAGGCAGCCTTAAGAACCAATAGTCGGCACTGTTCAATTTGTATTCTAGACTTGGCAATGTCTTGTTGAATAGATCCTTGAGCTGCTAAAGGTTTACCAAAGGCAACTCTGTTCATGGTCTAAAACAACACCAAGAAAAAAGAATTCCAGTGGTTTAGTCGAGAAAATATGAAACCAGATAAGATGCAAACTACACCTACTATTAATATACATTATGGCATTGAATGTGAAAAGAAACAAATACGTTGAAGTTTTTAAAGAATTGTAATAGGTGTTAGCTCAACATCTACCATGCCTTCAATCACAAACAGGTAACGGAACACATCAATATTGGGTGCGAGCAATTAAGAACACATCTAAATGCACCAGAATTGTAACTAGTTATGTTTGGCTCAACATTAAAGTGATTTACCTCCTCAGCCAACTTATTTCATAACAGAGATTTAAGCACAAGTATGTTTTAACTAGAGACAGGTATGTTTATCAAGAAAATAAGTAAAAAAGTTATCTAGGTAGATGACAAATAAGGGTTTTGTGCTACAAAGCATGAGAGTGAACACACTTTTCATTTCCAAAGGGCCCTCAAAGATAAACAGAGCTTGAGTAAGTGATAACTTAGGTGGTCCACTAGAGCTTGAGTAAGTGTTAACTTAGGTGGTCCACTAGAGCTTGAGTAAGTGTTAACTTAGGTGGTCCACTAGAGCTTGAGTAAGTGTTAACTTAGGTGGTCCACTAGAGCTTGAGTAAGTGATAACTTAGGTGGTCCACTAGAGCTTGAGTAAGTGTTAACTTAGGTGGTCCACTAGAGCTTGAGTAAGTGTTAACTTAGGTGGTCCACTAGATGCCAAACCCATTATAATATTTTTATTTTTAAAAATGCAAAAATTTGTTGGAATTATGAAAGAAAAAAAAAATAAAGTCAAGAAAAAATCTTGTTTTGGTTTAAAAAAAAAGATCACTAATAAATTAAAAGAAAATATGATGCCAGTTCATCACTACATGACCACATCATGGTTCATACAACTTTTGTGAACAAAATTTCTAGGCATTTTCCAGACTTTTCCCAGACATTTATCTTATGTTTTCCAGACTCACTATCAGTAAAGTGGAAGGCTACCTGCGCTCTGAACTGTCCGTATTCATGGTCTTGAGTTCAAACATTGCCCATCACTAACCCCATGTGGCACATGTACCCAGTAGTAAAAAAGCTTCTGGCAAAATAGATTCTTTTTTATTTCACTTCTAATATAAAATTCTTTTTTTTTTTAACTTAAGAACAATCATAAACCTTGTGGTAGGCACCCCAACAAACAATTCAATTTTGACTGTGAAGTTAGCCAAGAATAAGATCAATAAGTATTCTACATAAAAAGAATATCATTAAAGATCAGCTAATCTAAATGTGCCAGTAAATATTTAATGGTAATAGGAACTTGTTTAGCAAAGCAATAGTTACTTAACAATTTGAATAAGATGAGGCTATACGTACAGAGCTGATGAAGTGTTGGCTAGTGTGTCATGAATCAAGTCTAGTATCAATTCATAAAAGTTGCATTAACAAATTTTGAAAAAAAAATTAGATACTAAACTCAAATGACAGAATGGAATAAAAAGCTCACCCTATCAATCATCAAAGACAAAGCTCTTTCAGCATGACCTATTAGCCTCATACAATGATGGATACGACCTGGACCTAGTCGACCTTGAGCTATTTCAAATCCTCGACCTTCGCCAAGCAGAATATTTGAAACCGGTACACGAACATTTTCAAAAATGACTTCACCATGGCCCTCTGAAATAGAAAACAATGTCATAACAAGATCAAGTTGCTGACTTTTTTAACAAACTTTAAATCTATTTAGCTTATTTGAATAATTTATTGCCCGGATAACAGCACCACTTAAACTTGATCATATACTTGTGGATGTTCCTGAGCCAATCCATTATAATTTAAAAAATAAATATAAATACTGCTGCAGTTAAAATACATAAAACACTCTGACATCTGACACTCTGCTGCTATTTGTTCTTACAAGCTAATTTTATTTTGTCTAAAGAGCCAAGGTAAAGTTTCAAAGTGAACATTTAGTAAAATTTATTGTTGGTTTCATCAAGAATATTGGAATGAACAATACATTTATTTCACAAGGTTAACATCTAGTTCCTATGATTCTTTTCACTACCCAAACCCAATCCATATTTTTGGTTTTGAAAGCAGAAAAAAAGTTCTCCTCACCAGGTGCGTCATCAAATCCAAAAACGGTCAGAGGACGAACAATTTTAATCCCTGGTGTGTCCATGGGAACCAGTATCATAGACTGTTGCCGATGTTTTTCTGCCAATGTGTTGGTTTTCCCCATAAAAATACAGATTTTACATCTTGGATCTAAAGCACCTGGACAAAGAAGCATATCATAATCATAGGTTTGCTCTCTTTATACAAGTAAAAAGAAGAACAAGCCTTAGCTATGGAATACTACAGCTTAGCTCAGGACTTTCTCATGCTAGCAAGGAGGGAATCCCATGTTTAAGTTTAAGACCTTTAAATCTTATTAATAAAGACAGCACAAAGTGAAATGCTTCTGAAACTATACAAGCATAAAGTTTACCAAAAAAAAAGGAATTGAAAAAATTTGATCTAGGGGGGAAAACTTGTAACCAGTAAGTGCTAATAACATTACCAACATGATATATTGCATTGTTTAAATTAAGTATTTAAAGAATTTAAAAAAAAATCCTAAAATACATATGATCAAAATCTGCATTACTAAGATCCTTATTTTTAAGCATTCCATGTTTCTGTATTGATTCAGACCATTAGTCCAGATTAGGAAGTAAAAAAAACAAATATTGCAAGATGAACAAGATCACTTCAGTGATAACAAAATTAGGACAAGATCTTTTTGATGCATGGAGTTTTTGTTAGATTGAAGAATTAGCATTAGCTCTTTAGTTACCTGAAGTCCACCATTTGTGACCATTGATGATGTAATGATCACCTTCTCTTCTAATTGAAGACTCAATGTTGGTGGCATCAGATGATGCTACCTGTAGAGACAGATTCACGTATAGTACTTGCAAGCATTAAAATATAAAAATAAAAAACACGGAATGGGATGGTTGATAAAGCAAAGGGCATAAATTTGAAAGTTGCACGTTGAGTTTCTGACGAATATGGGATTTTGATTCTACATATTGACCAAACATTTCTATAAAAAAAAAATTAAAAAATTAAGAATGGCTAAGACAACCAATTTCTAAGGGTAAGCTTAGTATTTAAATTAACAAACACAAGAAATGATCTTTAATGATGGTCTTAAAAACATGTTTCTCATAAATTATTACTTTACACAGCAGTTCTATAAACTTACTGCTGGCTCTGTCATAGCAAAACATGATCGAATTTTCCCATCTAGAAGTGGTTTCAGCCATTTTTCTTTTTGTTCCTCATTACCGAACTTGACAAGTGTCTCCATGTTACCTGTGTCAGGGGCACTGCAGTTAAATACCTGAGGATTCACAAATGATTAAAGAATAAAAGTTAATTTCTATTGTATGATTTTGCAAAGTAGAAATTAAACAGTTTGACTTCAAAGCAACTTGATTTATTGCAATATGGACTTGATGATTGTATATAGTATTGTGGATAAATGGATGATAGAATCTGGGTTGTAAGGAAGAATTCTTTATTGATTTGTTGTGATTTCATTAGTTTGTGTGTTAGAGAGGAGTTATGGCCCTTGGGATAAAGTAATTGTTAGAGGACTGAGTGTTACGTCTTATTATGTAAAGAGACTATTTAGCGATACACCAACACCAAAACGACAAAATCATAGTTTATAAATAATTTAATCTGAATTAACACTGTAAACACTATTTTGTTTATATTCCTTCATTTTGGTTCTCTTCCCTTTCAACACGCATTCGCACCATTTCACATTCACACTACGATGCGCACGTAACACTGAGCTATAGATTAAACGGTAGGGAGGCAGTTTTTCTAGTAAGTTCTAGCTTGTGTTTTTTTCACAACAATGTATTTACAGTTTAGTTTGGTTATCTTTTTTTTTTATATATTGTCTTTTCTTTATTGATTCCTACAGCGTCTTGTTCTTGTTTGATTTATAGAAATTTCTTTTAATAAACCCTAAGGCTTTGTTTGATTTTTTGATAGTTTCATCAATATGGGGATTCCATGACAGTTTTTCATTTATTATTAAATGAATTAAAAAGTTGTAAAACAATCGTTTGAGATTGTTCTTTTTAAAGAAATTTTGGAATGTAAAAAATATTAAGATTAGCTAACAGTACATTTTAACTAATTTCTTATTAATTTACTTTTAAGATTTCATAGATAAACTGTTATAGCCATCACAAAATTTATAAAATTTTGTTTAGCATCTAATATAAACTGATCACCTCAGGTGCCAACATACACTTGCCCATCTCTTCACACAGGAATGCATACTCCAAGTTGGTCAGTCCTGCTCCATATTTCTTATCAGGGTCTGACTCAACAGGTAAAAACAGGTTCCATAATCCTTCTGCCTTGGCCTTGGCCTAAGGTTAAAAAAACAAACAATTAGAGCATAATTTATATTTTATTGGTAGCACACAATTTTATATTAAATTTACTCAAATTAAAAATTAGAATGAATGCTACACATCTGGCAGTTATGGCGCACTTCACAGTGGTGGGTGGAAAAATTGCTTACTTTTAAAAAGTCATCCTACCAATGCTCTTTCCTATATGATTTAAGACAGGGGTTCTCAAGCTGTGGGTCGCGACCCTCTTGGGGGTCGATTGGCGATTTGCCAGGGGTCGCCTAAGACGATCCAAAATATGGATTGTTATTGACTACTCATCTATTGCTGTATGTGTGTGTGCGGGGAGTGGGGTCGCGGCAGAGTGGGGGATTGTAAAAAAGGGTCGCAGAGCATAAAAGGTTGAGAACCACTGATTTAAGAGGATAAGCTTCATTACAGACCACACTGAGGAGAATTCAAGATTCTCAATAGAGATGGAGCAAAAGAAGTTCAAGCTAAAACATGGGACACAACCCTGAGTTACTGCCTTCATTTGGAAGGAGACATGTAATTTTATAACCCTAAAATGATGAGCAAAACCAGCCCTTGTGGAACATCACCAGAGAATGCTGACAATGTCCTTCAAAGCTGCGTACTATATGAAGAGGCCTGAACAAGACTCTGGCCCCAAAACCTTCCTATAGAACAAAAACAATACGGAAGGAAATGCCTGATCTGGAAACCACTGTGCAGTTCAGCTCAGATATAGAATTACTGATTTGAACCCTCCGACATGTAAAATGAGAATGAAGAAGAACAGTCCTAAAATGTGATAAGCCAACAGAACCTATACCAACTTGTATACAAACTAACCCAACAGAATGTCTCACATGTTTAACATCACAATACTTTCATGGCAATGAATGATACATTACTTTTGCGGCTTCTATTTCTGGCATTACAGTCCATCTGTCTCCTCCTTGAGCTTCACGCTCCTTGTGAACATCTTCCAGTGGCAGGACATGAGTCTGAATAAACTGTTTCACGCGTCTGTGTAGGTCTTGAACTGCTGGGGAGAGACCCTCAACACTCACAGCCATTAGTCCTAGACATCATGGAGGTGTGTGAATAATGGACAAACTGATTAAAAATAATTCACTTGGACCAAATGATTTAAATATACATCTGTAAAAAGACTTAAAAATACACCATAAAGAAAATAATTAATAGCAAGAAAAAATAATTAAAAAATTAGATTTATGTTAAAATGCACTAAAAAGTAGAAACTAATTTTTGGTTATGTCTCAATAGTGAAAATTCAAAGCGTTGGGTGTGAATTTTGCTTGAACTTGTACTAGAAAACATTTTCTTATTTTTGAACATTATGCTGTACAGTACATAGCTCACACTAATTCTTTCTGCTCAGCCTCATGGTATGTTCTTCAGACATTTATCCAAATTGTCATTATTTCAGACCTTCTCCATCTTAATCACATGCTACCCTGCAGAAAGTTTGTGCCATCACTAAATAATCACCATTTCCAAAGAAACATCTACATCATATAAGTCTTGTCAATGTGTATCAAATAGTAATTCCCTTTACAAAGCAGCAATTCATGTTACATTTAAAGTTATGAAGAAGTTTTTCAGGTCAAACTCTTTAGTATTTCATTGATATACTTATTACTTTATCAGTTAAGTTATCAACATACCAACTTGAGAAGAAGCACTTGAGCCAGAAGTCAAAGATCGAGACAGTGTAGACATTACAGGTCGTCGGCCAGTGAAGCTCATGGTAGAAAACTGACGTGTCTGTGTGGCACTTGTATTTGAGGTGGCAACAGTCTTGTTGGGCTTCAAGCTGCTCTTGGAGGCAATGCTCCAACCAATATCAGCCATTACAGAAGCGTAAGCACCCACACGCTTTGAGTTTGAGGAACTTGACTGACCTATTGCATCAAAAAGAATGTGAAATGAATTTAAATTCTTTGAAAAGAAAGACATTTGATTGTCATCACTGTGACAATTTTTAAAATAACAAAAGTTTAGTCAACAAATTGGGTGATGTGAAGTTGCTCTTTCAGACTTTACAGCCCAGAGCACAATGATATTAAGCTCATCTATTTGACGAATCACATTTATTACAAGAAACTAATGTCAGGATATCCTAAAAAGCTAATCTATTTCTATGGCCTACAGTTACCAAGGCTGTCATGTGGCCAGCACAATGACAAAACACATTTATTATAACCTACTAATGTCAGGACATCCTAAAAATCAAGTTAAAAATCCCAGTCTTCATTTAAAGTTGAATTCCTGACTCTTCAGTTTGGAGTGTGCTTTAGCACTCAGCTAAAATGCATGTATTTTAGTCTTGAAAAAAACCCAACAACTTTTAAAGTAAATTTAATATGAAATTTTGAGTTACCAATAAAATATAAATTATGCTCTATTAATTTACAAAAACTTTTCTTTCTTTAAAAAAAAGAGTTCTGCTCAAACATACCTGATATTGCCCGCTTGTAGACACCTTGCAATATTGCAGCACCTCTAAAGAAAGAATAGGCCACATAGAAGTCCCAGTTGTCAATGGGTGGTTGTTTAGTGAGGAGGCAATATTTATTCAAGATCTCAGAAATTGTGGGAAGACCTAGAGACTCTAAATCTTCTCCCACCAAACCTGATCTCAAAAAAAATAATTTTTAAATTAAAATATTATAAGATATTAAATTAAAAAACAATATCATGGAGCAAAAATTTTATACCGACAAAAAACAAAAGGCGGACCATAAATACGATGGATTGACGATGCAGAGGCAGACAACAACTTTGGGTTTTGGGCTTTGAGACAAAAGGCTCAAGAGAATTCTGAATGGAAGGAGGTGCTGAAGCAGGCCAATGCCCTCCATGTGCTGTAGCCCCACTGGGATGGATGGCCAATGTATCATAATAATATGTCAAGTTTTAGCTGATTCCTTGAAATGTCACATGCAAGCAGTAAACTTTCATGGAGACAGTAAAATCTCTGCTGTATCCAAAACTTTGCCAAACAACCACAGAGATCTTTCAATTAAATTATTTACAAATAGCTTTAACAATTTGTTATTCAGTGCAACCTTCGCTGAGTCTAGACATCTAAAAGTGATGTTTTGCAAAATAGATCAACTTTTGTTTTTCAGCACCTCTAAACACAACACATTTCCATTAAATTACCATCTGAACAAAATAAATCCCACACACCTACCCCTTTGAAGACACTTTCCATCCTTATGAAACCATAAACCATATCCTCTTTAACTCTTTCTCTCCGTAATTATTTTAAACATTCTGGTGGAATCAACGCTCGTATTGTCAGTTAGGAGAGAAAGAGTTAAATGCCAATTCCTAATCTACCTTAGGCAGACTCTACTACCACAACAGCCCAATATAACCAACACTCTGTATGGCAGTGCTGAACAACTGAAGAGAACAGCATACTGTTTTTCCTTGGCACAGTCTGCAACAGAGCTCACAGCTGAGCAGCAAAAACATGGCTAGAAGAAGAAGCAGCACCTCTAAAAAAGGGGAGGTGGAACAGTGCACACTTAAGGAGCTACTATGAAACAGTTTTCCTCTGCCTCATCCACAGTTCAAAATAGTGTAAAGCAAACTGATAGTTCCAATGATACTTAAATATCAATGCAATTCTTAAAATATTAAGTGTTACACACACAGTGTTACAAACTTTCAACATTCTTTGGAAATAAACATATAGAAGAAATTCAAGAAACTTTCCAAAAGCAAAATAGAAAAACTCATGACTGACTATTTGTAAAAGAAACAGATTGATGAGCAGACTGTCCAAAAGTCAAATCCTGTAATCCATGAAATAAAACAGTATGGCCATTACTTTCATTATGTAAAGCACAGAGGAATGTTTTAACAGGTCATAACAATAGCACAGAAAATAAGCCAAAGTTTTTCATACTGGCAAAAGCTCAAGGTCACAAATAGCAAAAGGCCAAAGTAGGTTCTAATCTAACAAAGATGTTACACATATTATCATGAGCATTTCAGTATCCTATCAATGGTTCATCTTAAAGACTAAACCAGTGATATGTCACACAGTTTTATGTGATGGATGATTGATCTAGGGGAGGTCTTGAATGCCTTAAAAACTAAATGTATGGAGTTAAAAAACTTAAGTGATTACTATCTAAACTTACTTTGGTAAATCAGAAATTCTACTAATAAGACAACCGATATAAAAAAAATTTTAATACAATAATGATCTATTTAATCATTTTAAAAATTAGTTCAGTAATACAAGAGACAAAGTGTACTGTACTGTCATATATGTGGAATCATTTCCTCTGGGAATGATAAGTTAAACAATTAGTTATATTGAAGGCCTTTTGTTTTCAGAAACTCTATGATTAATTCTTAGGATTGTTCATTATTGTCCAAAGAAAGGAATTCACCTAGCTCTTAGGACAAGGAGAATAACTTTACTTTTTTTCCTATACCTTAACTCTTTCTCTCCGTAATTATTTACCACATTCTGGTGGAATCAACGCTGGTATCGTCAGTTAGGAGAGAAGGAGTTGAAAAGGTTCTTGAAAATAAAAGATTCTGACTAACTATATATTTTCATGTATTTATATAGGTACTTTGTGGTAATTAGAGATATATACTGCAAACCATTTTATGCTTAAATGTTAACATCTATGATTTTTTTCTAATAGTTCATCTAATGAAATTACAGAGTCATAAATGACTCACTTTAAAATTGTTCCCTAAAAATAAAAATTAGTTTTAAAAACTTTGCATTTCATATTTCTTGTTACAGGTAAACTTTAAAAAATGTAAAAATTTAGAAGTAATTTTAATTAACTCATGTAAGTTTTACTTGATTTTACTTAATATAAACTTGATTACAATAAAATTTAAGCACCAATTTACCTGCCGTGAGTGGACTGTCTGGTGGAGAGTAATATGCTAAAACACTGTTTGCCAAGTCAATCAACGGATCCCCAAGAGTGGACAACTCCCAATCAATAGCAGCAATGACCTCTGATCTTTCTGTGTGGAACATTAAGTTGTCCAGCCTGAAGTCCCCATGGATGACTGAGACTTTTTCTTTTTCTGGCATGCGATCAGACAACCAGCTCATCAACAATGGCATTGAGGGGATTTCATGAGTCTTGCTCAGCTCATACTGAGTTGCCCAGCGCTTGAAGTTGCGTTCACAAAACTGTCCTAAAGAAAGTGTTTAGATTTCTTTGACCAAGGTTTATATTATTACAAGAAAGTGATCAAATTTCACTGGCCAAGGATTATATTATTATTCGACAAGTATTGTGTCTCCTAGAAACTATGACATCACAAGAAGTTTCTAATCCTATTTTATCTGCACTAGTCATTTCTCAGCAAATAAATTAATGACCCCTTTGCAATGAAACAAAATACTAGTGAATAGCATCATACTATTAGCAGTTTTTATTGTTAACAAGCTTTATGGATAGGTCACTCACATATCACTATATTGATTTGTGGCACAGAGAATATTGTTTATTAATGGAGCCGTCTTGCATATTCTCATATGTTGATTAATTAGGTAGCTATTCGAACATTGTGATGGACACATTAACAACAGGGCACCACATAATAAAGAAATAAGAACTCATAATTAGGTTACCTTTCTTGCCGTAGTCAGACAGACCTACTTTGTCTATATCCACAGAGTGAATCTTGCTCAGAACATCAACCATAGCCATTACAATTTCCCTTCTGCTTTCCTTTGGTACTTCAGGTAACTTTATGCTTTTGAATATTCTCCCTTCAAGATAATCCATCAGATAAAACTGTGTGCCTAGAACACTGAAGTTAAGAAAACAGTAAACAAGATTGCAAATATGGCCTTCCTTGTATACCAATATGTAATTAAGTATTTAAAACATAAAGAAAGAAAAAAGTTTGAAAAAGGAACACTAGATATTAAAAATATTAAATGTTTAATTTAAAAGACACTGAATGTTTTCTACAGTTAGTTTTACAATGTCTTATATCTGAGTATTTTAAAGACTGTAGTACGTTACTTTGGAAACTTACACAGCACTGAGTCATTATTTTACTATATTTAATTTATATTATTTTTCTTTTAACTGCTCTTGTATAGGGCATCTTTCAAGCCCAGTGGGAGTATCTTTGTATGCGAGAAGTTTTCCTTCAGGTGCTTAGAAACACAGTTTGTGTGGAAATCTAACTGATATTCGACCCCTGAAGTTGTCCGCTCAGGCAGGTAAAAAGGCAGGTTTTAATATACAACCCTGTTACAGATACTATTGTATAGTAAGTTCGAGTAACGAGATGAAACCACAGGATATGGAGATTTATTAATGTTATAATTAATATATTGTTAATATTCAAATGTATTCAATGACATGAAATTATGAAGATAGGGTTCAATATGAGCTGTAAAACATTCAAACTTTATAATGGCAGTGAAACATTCAAACTTTATAAAAGCAGTGAAACATCAAACTTTATAATAGCTGTGAAACATTCAAACTTTATAATAGCAGTGAAACATTCAAACTTTATAATAGCTGTGAAACATTCAAACTTTATAATATTAATGAAACATACACACATTATAATATAAATGAAACATTCACACATTATAATATTAATGAAACATTCAAACTTTAGAATAGTGATAAAACATTTAAACTTTATAATAGCGGTGACACATTTAAACTTTAGAACAGCGGTGAAACACTAAAACTTTATAATATCAATGAAACATTAAAACTTTATAATAGCTGTGAAAGTTACAAGCTTTATGATAGCAGAGAAATATACAAACTTAACAATATTGATGTTATAAAAATGTTCTCTATTGAAGCAGAAAAGAAATGGCCTTCACCCCTGAGCAGTAAATCTAAGACTCAGCATACATTTTTACTTGTTCTAATTCTATCTTTCACACTATGCAGAAGAACTAGACATAAAAGTTCTTTAGTCACCTTTCATCCTGACAGAATGCTATCATGCAGGGCACTGGAACCTTATCTTTACCAACTGCTGACATAACTTTATATTCTCTGTCCACAGCATGAGCAGATGGGAGTAGTTGACCTGGCTATTTTGAAACATTTGATTTCTAATGTTACTCTTTGACATTACAAGGTACAAATAGACATTTAAAAAAATTTAATTTCATAACATTGTCACAAAAAGTTGTACTTACTGGTTTCTTTCTAAGAACCATTTTCTGACCTCCATAGGAGACATAGTAGGTTGGGTTGGACTGGCCATGTTCAAAGACTTTCACTACAGGTGGCGCTATAACACAAGACATAAGAAACAAAGTGTGTTGGGTTTTTTTTTAGATTAAGAAGAATATGTATATATATTTATAGAAATGATTAAATTAATTTAATTCAAGAATTAAAACTTTTAAAATGTTTAGATTATTAATTTAAAAAATGTATTGAAAAAAAGCCTATTTAATAAAAAAAGAAAAAATTTTGGAAGAAGAGGGAATCAGACAAATTGTTGCCACTGGTGAAGATCCAAGAGAGTGGTAATCTATCCCTATAATAAAATACTAAGAAAGACACAACGATAAAGGCCAATTCCTCGTCCCATATGCTAGGACAAATTTGTACAAATACTCCTTCTTCCCTAGTGCTATTAGAGCATGGAATGGGTTGCCTCAGCCAACCAGGAAAACCAGAAACTTGGCAAAATTTAAGTCATTGGTTAACATGCATGACACGTAGGACATTATCATGTTCTTTTTTGAAGTAACGTCTGTATTATATAAGATAAGTAGTTTAATGGATTCAGTTGATGATCAGAGCTTGATAGCAAGCAGACAGGATTCAACAAATGGCCAACAATTTGGCAAAGTATGCTTGCCTGCCAGGCTGCAAGATTAATGAGAAATTAAGCCTTAATATTAATTCCAAATTTGACCTACAGATTAATCTCACAGACTTTATAAAAAATAAATACATGAATAAAACCCTAGAAGTAAAAGGCTCAGAATGTTAGAAAAGTAGCAATGCTACAAAACAGGAAGTTGTAATGATGTTACGAATCATAGGACAAAACACAAATTGCTCATTCTGCTAACCACAAAAGAAATCAAGCACACACAAAAATGATGATTAGGCCATAAACTCTTCATTGAGATTGGCCATTGACTTATAGCTCCAAACAAAAAGTACAGTTGAACCCATGTAGGTTTACTATATTTTTAATAAATAAATATAAATAGTTTGATCAAACTTCTCTTGTGAACAAAAACTCAATATAACTTTTATTACAATATTCAGATTTAACTTGAAATTAGATCTAGATCTAATAGTAATGAAATAAACTCATATTTAAACTAACAACAAAAACACGTCTTTACTCTTTGTCATGTCTCTAGATCATCTTCTGTTCTTAACATCTGCATTATGACAAATCAGCTAATATTCCATCATTCTACACCACACAGCCACCAACCAATCAACTTACCTCTCATCATCACCTAGGTAACACACACACACACATTCCATAACACTCTTTTCACATGCGTGGTCGAGAGGCTAAGTGCGCTTGAACTTGGCTTGTCTTGGCTACCTAGAAGGGGGCTCGAGGTTCGACACCCAACTCGGGCAGAGTTGCGTTTACTGAGCGCCTAAAGGCAGCACGGAAAACCAACTCCTAGATACCCCCTCCCCCCCCACTGGTCCACAAATGAGATTGGACCAAAGCGCTCTGAGCATACTATAAGCATGAAAGTAGCGCTATATAAAAGCTATAATAATAATAATAATACATCGACCTAATCTGCATTGCGATGGGCAACACAGGGTAGAGTAAGTAAAGAGACCAAACAGAACATGGAGAATATGAATGAGGAAAGAGCTCTAACAATCTAACAGGTAGAGAAGAAAGAAACAGTGCTCACTTGATGATACTTTGAGTGCCAGAGATTGTAATAAGATGATGTTGATTACATTATATTATGTTGTACAATTTATTGAAAAGGTCTCTTACAAGAATCCTGCAGACCAAGTGACTTGAGATAGTTTTCCAAACTTAAAATATTTATCTCAAGGTGTCCTGGTATGTGAGTAGTTCCAGGAACAAATTGTCGAAGGCCGTAACCCAACAATTTTTCTAAATCTGAGATTGCTTGATCAGGGCTAGTCACCTATCAAAGGAAATTAATTAGTCATACATCATTTATATATTAACATTTACTGGTCTTTAATATTTCTTAAGAAGTTGGCAGCCAGGTCATTTAAATTTTAGCTAATTTTCATTATTTTACAAGAAAACAGAAAAGTCACATAAAACAAATCCAGATGATTTTTATGTACTATTTTATTTATGACAATGAAAAATTGTTCAGAACATGATGACTGAATGTTCATTTTCGAAAATGTATATCATAAATTTTTGAAGGAGTTGTGAGGGTGTAATCCAGTTTAGCATGAGTAACTGACTGTGAATAAGTTTTACAGTAGAATACTGGAATACACCTCCAGGTGTTTTTCTGGCATTGTAAACACTGCAGCCTTTGATATTTTTGTTTAAAAAGTCAGTTATGAAATGCTGTCTTTTGTTTAGACCCTGGTTGTGATCTAATGTTGACTATCTACCCCTAGCTATATTTGAATCTTCTGATGCTGTGAAAAACGATCTTGGTTGATTTCATTTTTTGTACTTACTGGCTGTAAAAATTGAATGATGATCATTTACTTTCTGCCGTATAAAAAAGTAATTTAACTTTTAGGAATAAGGAAGTGAAACAAAAATTATTTTATTTTGAAATTCAGTTAAATTCAGTCCTAATTATTATGGCTCACTGGGTGGGACATTGGACCAGAATGGGAAAAACAAAAATGTCCCAAGGACATTTGACTGGAAAGCACTCAAAATAAATCTTATGGGATGTGAGGCTGAGTTACATACTGACTTGGACAACTAGCAAGAGGGTTCAAGCTTGAAACTCTAATCAGACCAGAATTTTAAACTGAGTTTTGACACTAGCTGAGTTGTTGTGTTTGCTGAACATTTAAAGTAGCACAGAACTCCCCCCTCTCTCTCTAGTATAATAAGTATCAAAACACTTTTAGTGTATAATATGTATCAAATCACTTTTATCTAATATAATAAGTATTGTTTTCATTCATTCAACTGATAACAAGACATGAAGCTTTATAAGTGTACAAACCAAACAATTAAACAAGAGTATTTCCTACTTTGATAGTTTGTATGCCCAACAGTTGAGCTGCCTTAAGGTTTTGGCCCAAGTCATCTAGAAAGACTGCTTCTTCTGGCTGCACCTGCAGCTCCTGGAGGCATGTCTGGAAAATTTTTGGATCTGGCTTGTGATTACCAACAATGCAGGATTCTACAATCTGTAGAAGAAGAAAAAAGTAAAAAAAAAAACAAAAAAAAATTATTTATAAGGCAGCTGGGTTGATATTAATGATATCAGGTACCAATCAAAACAGCCTAGAATTGCAATACCAATCCTTTCAATTTTAAGTTAGCATTCTTTTCCTATATTTACAATGTCCCATTTCTACTGAGCTGATGGAATTTGATAAAACATAGTTCCTGCGGCACTCATTTAGGTAAGTAAAATAAAATAAAAAATATAAATATGATTATGATTTGATTTTCAGCACAATTTAAGTCATGTTGTATAAATAAATAACTCTCAATAGTGAGAAACAGAAATAAAGAATGTCCAATTGTGTATGGTAAGTAAAGATACCCCTTTCAGACCTTGGAATCTATGGGTCAAATGATGAAAAGGTCATTCTGTTTCTTAAGTCAATAGTCAACAAGGATGTCATCTAGCCAGCACAATGATCAAATCCTTTCAGACCTTGTGATCTATAGGTCAAATGATGTAGTGGTTATTCTGTTTCTATGACCAATAGATAACAAGGATGTCATGTGGCCAGCACAATGACCAACCAATGTTACTTCCTTGATGCATGCCAAGTACCCATAAAGGATGTGTCTGTTCACAATCCCATTCTTTAAAAGGATTTGAACTTGGTCCCCTCAGTTCATAAGCTAAGTCAAGCCAAGCACTGAGTGATGTTTATAATCAATTAAATAAAAAATTGAATTACTGCAGAATAATTTATAAAGTGATGTGAGGTCTAATATGGTAACAAATCAATATTTTATCTATTTCTCTGAATTCACTTAACTCCAGAAAATGTGAGTAAATTTAAGAGAAACAGGTTCAATCATAAACAAAAAAAACCCACAAATTTAAAGAAAAATAAAATTTTAACATACAGAGGAGTTGACTAAACACTAAATTATAATTTCACCATAATATTTTCTAAAAAAAAAAAAATTCATTTTAACTTAAGACATTCACATTTAATTCAAAATCACCACCTCAGAACATCTATTTGTTTTGTTAACTTGCATAACATTTAACAACAGTGAGTTGTTGCTTTTTTGTACTGTGAAACAAATACTTACCACATCAAATAAATTTGTATCCAGGGGACATAGCGTTTGCGTTTTCCTATCATCCAGAAACCAGTTGTTAGTTAGAAGGGCAGTTTTGATGCCTTCTCCTTTAACACACTGTATGGCATCAATCATTACAGGAAATGGTGAACCAATGCCTTTTCTCATCTCATTTACAAGAGATGTTACATCAACATTCTTACCAATCTGAAATTTATAAAACATTGAGAGGTTAATTGGTAACAGCAATAAACTTTTTCCGATGGACAACAGTATTTTAATTTTAATGGCATTTAATAGACAGTAATTACAAGGCAAGAGAAAGAGATGACGTCCTAGAAGCCCCTGGCAACATGAACTAGAGGCAGGCACTTTGGTTACACCTGGAGCAAGATGGAAAGGATGGTCCAGGACAGGGGACTATGGAGATCTACTGTTGGCAGTCCATACTCCAATAAGGGTGAGGGGCTGTAAGTAAGTAATGAAATTACAGTGAAATAAGTGATAACTAGAATGCTAAAGACATATCCAAAAAAAATTCTTAAAAAATATATTAAAAAAAAAAAAAAGCTGATAGTAAAATAGTTTATAAAGCTGACATTTTTTGACTACGCAAGAGATGAAATATACAGCAATAACTAATTCTGTGAGTGAACATAAAAGAGGCTACTTCTTAACTGTACCACATAGCTTTGTTTTATAAATTTGTGAATTATTAGTGTATCTGTGTGTGAGCCTATTCCAATTACTTTGATTAGTTGTATTAAGATTTTTCATTAACCATATCACTAAGATGGATTTTGAAAGAAGTTTTATCTTAATAAGCAAAGAATGAATCACTTGACAAGAAGAAAAATTTGATTTAAATCATATTTAATTATTTATTATTTTAATACTTCATTTAATTATAAAAATTTTATTTATAAATTATGAGACAGAATAGTGATAACATTAAATACACTAACATCTTTTAGTTACTTAAAAGCCAAAGATCAAATAAAATATGATTTAGTGGCCATAAAGCTGATATCATGTTCGATTTTACATATTAAGGATGTCCCTCCAGGGTTTAAGGTCATTTTAATCTAACCAAACCTCCCACAGAACGCCATGAAATGGTGGTGGGCTGGGTATGAACCAGGAAAGATTGAGATGATAGTCCACAGTGCGTACCACAAAACCACCCAACACTGATTAGTGTGTAAATATATAGTGTGAGTTGACATCTACTGCCTACCTTGACTGATAATTCTTTGCTGAAAGCCTCTGAAAATTGAGTTAGGTTCAGTTTCCCCATTTCTAGTTGACCCCATGCGCCTTGAGAACCACTGCTAACAATAACCTTTGTTACACTGCCTTTCTGTAAGCCATTAATGTTCTCAAAATCTAAAGAAATTGTAAAAATAAGTCAAAATATTATGTAAAATAGTTCATGACAAATGATTTGTGTCAAAGGTAAGTTTCATTTCAGTAAATCTTTTTTTGTTATTACACAAAAACAACCAGATTTAACAATAAAAACATTTTATATTGCAAGTTGAATTGCATGTTCAAGTAGTTTGTACTTTGGACTGTTGCCTCAACAATCCTGAGTTAGAAGCCTGCCCAATGTCAGTTTCTATAGCAGAAGATTTGGTCTAGGGTGTAATTATCTTCATTTCTGAATTAACATCCAAATTATAAACAAACAAGTATTTTAGTGAAACTCGTATAATAAATATTAGACAATGTAATATGTAATAAATATCTTGACCAATAAAAAAGAAAATTTGTAATAATCTTTTTGAAGCCTACCAAACAAAGAAACCAACTTCTCCTTACTACCCTACCCTCAAGGTCTACATCAGATACTTCTCACTGTTCTTATGCATTCATCTTCACAACCCATTTAACTGAAATGATTCTATGAACAATTTGACTTTAAAACTCATACACTCATTCTAACACACTGCACATACTCATTGTTACACACTCACTGTTGCACAAACATACATGTCCATTCATTCCCAAGCAACTGTATGAACACTCTCACATATTCATAGTATAAAAAGTTGACTAAGTTTATCAGCACTGAAAAGCAGTAAAGTAAAAAAAGGAAGGTTTCCCCTTACAAACCTTGTGATCTTTGGGGGCAGATGATGTAAAGGTCATCTGTTAACAAGGGTGTTATGTGGCCAGCACAGCGATCAACCACCTTTACTTTTCCCCAACTAATGTCAGGTACCCATTAGAGCTTGGTGGACTCAGAGGCGCACAAAGATCCTGAAATAAAAATACCAGTCTTCACCAGGATTCAAACCCGAGACCATGGGTTCGGAAGCCAGGTGCTTACCGCTAAGCCACAGCGCCTCTGAAAAGCAGGAAAGCTAATTGGATATTTTAAAAGATTTATTGATGATAAACAAATTTGCAAGCAAGTGATCGTAATGCCCAAATAAAAATCATTTTCTTATTCTGATTATTATTATGACACGTTCGTAGGTGGTTTACAGCTAAAATGATGGTCTACAATTTGATTTTAGGTGGAGTTTTGAATTTTTTTTTTTATATTTAAAAGCAAATTCTGAATCCATAGAGTTATTATAGGATACCAGAGATATATTAGAATAAAAACAGTAGGTCATGCACTCAATGCCATAGTTAATTAAAGGCAACAGAAAGCAGCAAACATTTTCTCCCATGGATGAAGACCTTTATCAAATGAAAACTATCTTGAAAATACAGTGTTATGACAAAATAGAAAACACCAAACTGTGGGAGATCGGTAGACAGATAAATATAGAGGAGCAGATCTTACAGAGAAAGTGAAGATGAATTGGTCACGCCTATAGAAAAGATACCAACAACAGAGCTAGGCAGGCCTTAGAGTGAAACCCCAATATACAAATGCAAAGGAAGACCAAAAAGAATGTGGTGACTCAGTGTATAAGATGAAGCAGAGAGGACAGGAAAGAGCTGAGCAGCCATAAAAAAAACTAGCAAGAGACTGTGGAGAGTGGCATGTTTTTACTGAGGCCTATGTTCCACGAGGAACACAAAGAAAAAATGATGATGATGATGATGGACAAGCCCTGCTGACTACTGTCAAAAATGCAAATAAAAACTAATTGCCATATCACAAGCTCCTCAGGGCTTGCAAAGACCTTCCTACAGAGAACAGTGGCCATATCAGGAAAAAGAAGAAGAGGCAAAGAAAGTGATGGGGAGACAACATCAAAGAATGGACAGTCTTGTAATGGAAAGAAACTCTACTCAGAGCAAAAGACAGAGAGGAGTGGAGAGAGACAGTCGACAGATCATGTGTTGTGCCCCCAACTTACATCTAGTTTGGGGGGGGGGGGGGGGGGGGGACAAGGTGGCTGAGAGGTAAAACCCTTGCCTTTCAAACCAGGGGGTCTCAGGTTTATTATCACAGTGAAGGCTGGGATTTTGAATATTTTGGGACTTTTGAGAAGCCTTAGAGTCCACCCAACCCTAATGGATACCTGACATTAGTTGGGTAAAAGTAAAGGTGGTTTGTCGTTGTACTGACCATATGACACTCTCATTAACTTTCTGACACAGAAACAGATGACCTTTACATCATCTGCCCTATAGATCGCAAGGTCTGAAAGGAGTACTTTACTATACTGTGAATACAATAAAGGAAAAAAAAATCCACTGACCTCTGAACATGTATAATGGAGAAGGTAGTATCACACCTCCCATGTCAAAAATGACTGCTTTGGGTAATTTTTGGTTTGGTGCATTAGTAGACTTCCTAGATGACACTGCAGCTGGAAAAAGTGCCCTGGAACTAGATGACATCTTGCTGAGTACTGAATGAGCTTTTAGCATTCTAAAAAAAAAGTTATTTGTATTACAGCTGACTGTAGAAATAAACAATAGCATAGATGTCATAGATCTAGGTCTATATAGTATATATATATATATATATTAGATTTGGTTATCAATTCATTTTTTAAACTCACAGTACAAATCAGTTTTGCCCTTACAAAGTGCAGTGTGAACCAATCAAAATGGATATGATTCAAATTTATTTCAAGATATTTGCTATGTAAACTATGTTAGATCTATATAAATGTTTGTTAGACACATTTCTTATTCCATGCTACAGACAAAACACACAAGTGCTCCATTAGAGTTAGGGCATAGAACCAGGAATGGGTTGCTTTATTGAAACTTTATTTGCAACATTTACCAGATCTAGATATCAAGTTTTCTATATCATAGATCTGTTAGAGATATAATGATATATAATATATAGATCTAGATTATGTCATATTATGAATTAGATAACAATTAAGATAGAATCTAGAATTAGAATAGATTGAATAGATCTATAATTTATTCCATACTATTGATATTGCTATCTTAATCTAAAAAATTAAATCTTAAGTAATAACTTAGGTCTTAAGTCTTATTAATTATACTATAGTCTTATACTTATACTTACTTATAGTAGTATACTTATACTACTTATAGTTTATAGATCTAGTATTCTAGTAAGTACTAAGTTATAGTGTATCTAAAATCTAAGTTTAGTCTAAACTATGTTGATCTAGATTCTAGATCGGTCTTTCTCTTAATTAACTCTTAATAAGTCTTACTTATGTCTAATCTTTAATTTTATCTTAAGTCTAGACTAGATCTATGCCTATGTCTAGTATTTTAGTAGTATGATGTTTGTCACAAGTTTGTGTAGTGTAGGCTGTAGTGACTGTAGTGTAGGTCTACGCGGCATAGTCTTACTCTTAGACGTCTTAGTCTATGATCATGATGAAAACAGATGATAAGAATTAAGAAAGTCTAGTAAGTAAGTAAGTATGATCAGTTATGAAAATAAAATTATTTTAAAAAATGCCTAAGCCGGCTTAGCCTTAATAATTTTTAATAACATAGTGTAAACATAGATACCTAGAATCTAGATCTAGTTCAGATCTAGAAGTTGAAGTGTAAATATAGATTTAAAATCTAGATCTAAACCCCATAGACATAAAAAAAATTGACCATGGTCTGGACTTTGATCATCTTAATATTCGCTATTTAATAATATTGCAGTCTGAAACACTTGATTCCAACTTTCGTTTTCGCGATGAAAATAAAAATATGCCAGATTTTAACAGATGTATGCCAATTCTTGTTTGCATGAATTTATTTTAAGCTCACTTTATTTATTTTTACTTGAACGCATATTTTATGTACAAAGCACTAATAATAATAATAATAATAATAAGGCAAGTCTTCGAGTCCGAAGATTAGTGAGGAATGCAGTACTTCTCGTGGCTGCGCAGTCCCAGCTGTGACCTACATATTTTGTCACATCAAGGGCAAGCGTAACCATTGTCAGCGGGTGGTCGATTTAGATTTTCTTTTCGCCGCCTGCGTTTGTCCTCGGCAGCAGATTTTCTTTTGGTCTCAAATGTGTATCCCGCGGCCTTCGTGAGTGACCTCCAGCTGTCTTGTTCTGAGGCCGCATGCAACCAGGTGCTCTCTATGTCAGCCAAGGAAAGTTGACGCCTAAGCTGGTCTTTGCAGCGTTTCCATGGGGCGCCTCTGTTACGTCGACCACCTTTTAGCTCGCCGCATTCGCACCGTTTTCCACTAGCTTAAATAAATATAATATAGACTGGCCGATAAAAGAGTTTTATGAAACGAAAATTTGTGACTTGCAATTTTGTGTACTTTATTATACAGCCATAGACACAAATAAATATAGACTGGCCGAAGGAAGTAACTACATGTAACTTGAAAACATGTATATCTATTGTATTCGGATTTCCGAATTATGAAAAATTGCATGATCTTCATTCTTAGAGATCAAACAAAACTACACTGTCATCTATTTGTCATTAACTATGTTTTGACTAAAAAAATCTAGATTAGATCTAGAGCTAGATCTACTTAAAATTGAACGAGCATTAATAAGTGAGTGTGTAAAAAATGAAAAAGCGTGTGTGTGTGTGGCCTTTCTTAAACTTTACAACGTTTCCATCAACTCATTAACTCTTTCTCTCCTAACTGACGATACCAGCGTTGATTCCACCAGAATGTGGTAAATAAATACGGAGAGAAAGAGTTAAATCTTCTAAATCTGAACATAATTGAAGAGTGTGACATTGTAGCAATATTATGTTAGGCCTTCGGCAATGTCGTACGTAGGGTATTTGATGTCCTGTGATGTAATTTCTCATGATGCCCTTAAAAAAAAAACAAAAAAAAAACCTTATCAATAATTTTATCGAAATCAGATTTTTCCAATAGGTCTTGTTCAATAGACGAAACCGCCAAATCGGTGAGTCGTAAATTCGTCATCGTTGATCGAAAGTGTTTTTTCATCAAAGTAAGTTTGGAACAACTTTCGCGTGTTTGCTACACTTACAACAACAGTATATAGGCCAAGGCCTAAACGCACGATGTCTAAGACTCTCTACAGATAATATCTCCACCTTTTCTCCTCTTGCTTATTTAAAATTTGAGCCTTGTTGTCATTAGTGTTGCTAGTCACAAACTTCAGATTCCCTCCAAGCAAGTGATGTGTGACTAAGAGGCTAAAACCGCTTGGCTACGCCTTTACCACATTACAAGGGGACTTGAGTTCAAATCCCGACTTTAACATTGCTGTGTTTTCTGAGTGGTTGGAAAACCTCCTCCCAGAGACCCCTCCCTCCACTGGTCCACTATATAGATTGGACCATTACTAATTAGTAATTTAAAAAAAAAACACAATCATAAACTTGTTCATAACCAGTGCATTGAACAATGAAGTTACAATATGCAAGGCTTCAAAAAAAAGTGTAAATGTGCGTTACCTTCAGAGATTTCAAACAATTACAATGTGTAGTTTTAATAAGAAATTGTGTCCTCAGTTTGATGCGCCCACCATCTGATGGCCCGTGCGGCCCGCAACACCCGCACATAGCTTGCTTCGCCATTGGCCTACGGTAGTGTGTTGTCTAATGTGTGCGACAGACTGACAACGGCAACAGGCGGTTGTTCATTCTTTATTTCATCTTTCAAATTATTTTTAGCTTTTTTTATTTTCTTTTTTTTTAAATTAAATATGCCAATGTGTGTAAGTGTGTAGGCCTATGTTGATGTGTACTGATACACTGACACTACTAGACATCATTTTGATTATAATGTCAATATAAATAGCCAACTTGAGCAGATCTTACAACAGGCCACGTTATCTCGAAATTCTCTTGCCGCTCGAAGTTATTGCTTTTTCACGGACCCAAAGCGTTAGAGCTCTCTGCATCGAGGCTTTTTTTTTAAACAAGAAAATTGTGTCGTAAAATATTAAAAACCAAGATAAAGAAAAAATTTCCGATAGACGTAAAGCTAACCCTATGCTTATTAAGAATGTAGACATTATTAATTATCGTTATCAATGAGGTAAGCCTACTTATTTATTATTATTCATTCATAACTGATTAATTGAATAAATCTCCCTCTTAAGCTAGAATTTATAATAAAGTTAAGTACACTAGTAAACATTTTCATCGAATGGATTAGAATTTTAAATTAAGATTCAACTAATAGACTTTCATTCTAGTATCTATATCTAGGTCTATAATATGCTATATCTAGGCCACAAAGAAAATTGAGAAGTGAAAAAATAACGTAGGAAGGAAATGAATGTTCCATAACTCTTGTCTAAATCGTTGACTGAAAAGTCCGTGCAAAGCGCATTTTTAAAATATTCGAAGTCTAGATCTACTGGAATCTAGACAGATATATTATTTCACTTTTGTACACAAATAGAAAATGCAGATCTAGAAACATTGGAATTAGACTTTATTAGTTTACCTGACTAGATACGCAGAAAAAGGTTTCTAGTATATTTTACATTAATGCAGCATAAATGATAAGTTATTAAAAGAAACATTTCTAAAATTTCTTTACATTTATTAATCATTTAGAGTAACTTACGTTTATCGAACAAGTTAAGCTCATTCGCCGACCATTTTTTATGTTTGAATTTGTGTATCTCCGTAAAAATTAGACCTAGAAAAAAAAACGATTGTATCTATGAACTCCTCATCCATTTTTCATTGTTCCTGTGTTATATTATAAATTGATTGTTGTGATATCACAACGATGATAATAGCATCAAACTATGTCATAAAATCAAGCTTTTAAAATGGGTGTAATACCTGTTTTAAGATAAATGTTGCACTGCATCAACAAATGGTTACATCCAATTAACACCAAAGAAAACATATGACATTGATTTTAAAATGCTAAACTTCTGGACCTCTTGTATGACAATGCTAGTAATTATTTATAACAAGATCCAGCAGTGGGTCATTTAGTCCTTTTGATCTTACACTAATTTTGTAGTTTTATACAATCCCTAATGAGTTTTGAAATGCTAAACTGGACTATATTTTTTTGCATTTTCATTTACCTTTGTATATCATGTGCTTTGTTGATCACTGGGGCACGTGTCATTAATCATTCACACTGGGCTGTGCAAATAACTCCTTTTGCATTAAATCGCCCATCATTTATTAGGTAATAATGCGTTTTGAAATGCTCAACTTTACAATATTTTTTTGCAACTTTATTTACCGTTGTATATCATGTGCTTTGTTGAGTAATGGGTCATTTAGTCCTTTTGATCTTATACTAATTTTAGTTTTATACAATCCCTTTCCTCTTAATGTACTATCACTTCTAAGTAGTATCTTTACCATCTTTTAGTGTTCCTGTGAGAAAATATTTAGTTTGCTTTTCTGTGTTGTTACATACAATATTTAGTTTGCTTTTCTGTGATGTTACATACAAGAGAGATGCATTATGATTGTGATATCTTGTTTCTGTGGGTATAAAAATGCAGTTTTATAATAATAATAATCTTTATTATCTGTGAGGAAATTTGTTTTACAATTGTGCATTACAAATTTTTATGTAATTGGTGTCATGTATCTTCTTATATAATTATATCTAATGTTAAACATAAGTCTTATGAGACAATTGGTTATGTGTTCATATAATCACTGAAAGGGATCATACATTATACATTTGTTCCTGTTTACCTTTGCATATTTTTTCTTAGAAATGTAAAAATGTTCTTCCTAAAAGTTAATGAACAACTATTTCTCCTTTAAAACACACGAGCCTAAAATGAAAGTTACGTCCAACTTCTGTACAAGTGTCAACAACTTCTTGATTTATTTCATTTGTTAAGCATAGTGTCACTTCATTATAGCGTGCGGAAGCATGATTGAGAGGCTAAGTAGGCTTGAACTCGGCTTGACTACCTATGAAGGCGGCTCGAGGTTCGACACCCGACTACTGATTCAAGCAGAATTGTGTTTACTTAGCATCTAAAAGGCAGCACAGAAAACCTTCTCCCAGATCCCCCCCCCCCCCCCCCCCCCCCCCCAATTTTAACTGGTCTACAAATGAGATTGGACCATAGCGCTCTGAGCAGGCTATACGCATGAAAGTAGCGCTATATAAAAGCCATAACTTATTTATTAAAAAATTATTTTTTTTTCATGTATAATGGAACTGTCGATTCACATAATTGTAATTATGACAATTCATCTATTTTTCAGCTTTCTAGATATAATAGAAAATATTTTTGAATATTCTCTTACACCAGATAAAAAAATGTGATTTTCTTTTCAGAATTCTCTGCTAAAAGAAATTATTATTGTGCATGGGTTTTTTTTTTGCATGTTATTTACCTTATTTTTTTTTAAAATTCTGACTGACCACGAGAAATGAAAATGGATAGTTTAGATTTTGCCTTGTCTGAAAGTCAGAGGTTAGGATTGAATGTTGGGTTATGATCGAGTTTTGGTTTTGGTTGTGAGCTTTGAGTGAAATTAGAAGCAAATGTGACTCGCAGAAAGTTATTTATACTGTATGGGATAAAATGCCACTGCAAATCAATGCGGACGGACTTGTTTTTACTAACTACTAACCCAGGGTGTTGGTTAAGTGAGAAAGGTGAACTTAAGAATTGTTATTCACCTACATTTCTCAACTACCTAGATCATGTATGGCTCCTCGAATGCCACACCCTGGGCAACAGTCTTGGCTGACTGGCTAAATACATTAGTAATTTATGAGCTTAATAATATTTACAGGATAGTCCATGTTTTGCAAGAATTAAAACAAGAAATTGGCAGGAAATTACATAGGTTGTATGTAAAAATCTACATCTACAAATTTATTTAAAACTTTTGTAGTTTAAAATATTCAAATTAGTTTGTTTCAATTTCTCATTGATTATCTGATTTACGACTAGTAATCTAGAAATTTATTTTTTTTACTTTAAATTGACATCACAAATTTTGTATTGTTCATCATTAATAATTTTGATAATTTTTCTAGGACTTTAATTTTAAAATCTTTTTTCCACATGCATTTAACATTGAACATTTAATAAAATAAATTTTTCATGTTTGTATTATAGACAAAGCTTGAGTGTTGTGTCAAGCACGGTTATGCAATCTTTGATGATACAAACATGTGGCTTGGGTGCCTTCTATATTGAGACTACATGAAGAGACCATCAAGGCCACCAAACAGTGCATCATCCACATAACCAGATCCAGGTAGCCTTAGATCTATATTCATGAATACGTGCTAGAAATTCTAGATATCTATAAACTAGACAGTATAGATCCAAATCTAGATTATCATATATGCAGATCTAGCTAGAATGTCTAGAGGTCTATTAATACTAATGGACCTGTCACGTATTACGAATTGAATTCTACTTTTAAATGGCTTGCCTAGGGGAACGTGACAATAGAAAAGCAGTTGTGTCACTTATCTTAAGTCTGAATTTAATCAAAGACTTACAATGAATAACAAAAAAAATGACACAAGAAATCGGAAGGTAAACTATCAACTTAATGTTTAATCAAATATAAAGTTACAAGAAAGAAAAACAAACATTTACTCAATACAGAATTGATGGGTTGAACAAACCCTTTTACAAAAATAGCATGTAAAAATATTACAATTCAAGAGTTTGAAAATATAACTACAAATACAAGCAAGGCCTTGAAAAAGAAAAATCTTAACTTACACTATCAATAGGTATACCACGCACGGGTCAGGCAATGTCTCCGCTATTCTGTCTCACGGCTGTCTCCGTATGTCTGTCCGTCAACGTTACATGGGCGGTCTTTTTATAGTCTACCGCGCGTCGATATCAAGACAAATCTAGTAGTTTCTAGAACCAAATAAGTCATCAATTTCCCAGATCTAGAACGCTCTTCAAAGAGACGAGAAAAAAAGAAAAAAAAAACACCCTCCTTTCAACCAGAGGTACACACATAGGTCAAGGACCGGTCACTGTCTGTGTGGCTTGACTCGCCGCGAAAAATAAAATAAAAAAAAAACTTATTACACAAGGGGCAGACAACCTACAGGTCAAGAAAAAAAAATAGTATCTAGGTAACAATGCCTAGATACGTAACACCTCCCTCCTAAAAATAAAAAGTTTACATTTCCACGAAATGGAAATCTTTTTAGAATAATTACAAAAATGATATTTACATTACAGAATGTATTTATCATGATGTATATAAAAAAAAAATATACATCAAAATACTTTTTACAATCTAGATAAGGCATCGGCGATAACATTTTCGCTGCCTTTTATGTGTTAAAGATCTAGGTTGTACTCTTGTAAAAATAAACTCCACCTGAGAAGTCGTTGATTCTTGCCAGACATTTTGTGGATAAATGTAAGGGGATTGTGGTCAGTAAATACAACCAGTGGCCATCTGGACCCACTGATATAAAAATCAAAGTGTTGTATAGAAAGAATCAACCCAAGACATTCTTTTTCCACAGTAGAATAATTTCTTTGATGTCTATTAAATTTCTTGGAAAAAAAACAAATAGGGTGCTCTACTTGGAAATTATCTTCTTGGTAAAGGACTGACCCAACACCTGTGTCACTGGCGTCAATAGCTAACCTAAAAGGTTTTCCGAAGTCAGGAGCCATCAAAATGGGGGAGCTATATAATATCTGCTTAATTTGGTTAAAGGCTTTCTGACATTCATCCGTCCAAGTAAATCGGACGTTCTTTCTCAGGAGGTTTGTTAAAGGACTGGCAATGACAGAAAAATTTTCGCAAAATTTTCTATAATATCCAGACATTCCCAAAAATCTTCGGAGTTGTTTCCGATCAGCAGGGATAGGGAAAGCTTGGATAGCTTCTACTTTGGCCATTACAGGTTTCACCTGGCCTTGTCCTACAATATGGCCTAAGTATTGGATGGAAGCCTGGCAAAAATCACTCTTACTCAGGTTTACAGTAATTTTTGCATGTAAAAGTTTAGTAAAAAGACAATGCAGTTGTTTACAATGGCTAGAAAAATCTTGACTAAAAATTACTACATCGTCTATGTATGCGTGGCAATTCTCCATGTCAGCAAGCAGGGCATTTATCATTCTCTGGAAAGTGGCAGGAGCATTCTTCATGCCAAATGGCATCACTTTGTATTGGTACAGACCATCAGGGGTGACAAAGGCGGAGATTTCCTTTGCCCTATCAGTCAGGGGAACCTGCCAATAACCTGAAAGTAGGTCTATTTTGGTGATGTACTTAGCGTCACCAATACGATCTATGAGATCGTCTATCCTAGGGATAGGAAACGAATCGGTCTATGTTACAGCATTTACCTTACGGTAGTCTGTACAAAAACGATAAGTCTTGTCCTGTTTAGGTATCAAGACACATGGGGAGCTCCAGCTACTGGAACTTGGTTCAATGAGGTCATTTTCAAGCATATACTTGATTTCTGACCTAAGTATGGCAAGTTTTTCAGGGTTAACCCTGTAAGGATGCTGCTTGACTGGAGTAGCCTCGCCAACATCTACATCATGCATTATAACATTAGTCTGTTTTGGTACATCAGAAAAAATGTCATTAAATTCATTAATGAGTTTCATGATAACTGGCCTTTCTGTCGAAGACAGATGAGACAGTTTTACATCCAAATTCTGTAGTACAAAAGAATTAGGTATTTTGTATTGTCCAAATTTCTCCTTTACAATATCATCATCAATAGGAGAAACATGGCTATTTGAACAACTTTTGACTGTATTTAAAACACAATTACTCTTCTCTGAGTGATCTGGCCGAGATACATAAGGCTTCAGCATGTTTATATGACATAGCTGAGTCTTTTTCCTAAGGTCAGGAGTTTTGATTGTGTAATTGAGGTCACTAATTTTGGTCTCAATTTCATAGGGACCAAAATATCTGGCTTGCAAGGGTTGACCTGGTATGGGCAAAAATACAAGCACCTTATCCCCGGGAGAAAATTCTCTAACACGGGCCTTTCTATCATACCAGCGTTTCATGCTGGATTGGGTGTTTTGTAAATTATTTTTGGCCAGAACACAAGCATCATAAAGTCTAGTTTTAAACTTAATTACATATTCTAAAAGTCCTTCAGTGGCTGTTGGTGACAACAAAGTCTCTTTTATACATTTCAAGGGACCGCGCACCGAATGGCCAAAGACTAAGTCAAAAGGGCTGAATCCCAACGATTCCTGGACGGATTCACGGGTTGCAAACAGCAGCATGTGGATTCCTTCGTCCCAGTCTTTTTCGTGCTCAAAGCAATAGGTTCGGATCATGTTCTTGAGAGTCTGATGGAATCGCTCAAGAGCGCCTTGCGACTCGGCATGATACGCACTCAACATGCAGTGTTTGATGCCCAACTGAGTCATGACTTGCTTGAAAAGATTGGCCGTGAAATTCGTTCCTTGGTCCGATTGGATGGACTTTGGTAGACCAAATAGAGTAAAGAACTTGATTAAGGCCTTTACAATGTTTGATGCTTTTATGTTCCTTAGAGGAATAGCCTCAGGAAAACGAGTTGAAGCACACATAATGGTCAACAGGTATTGGTTGCCAGCTTTTGTCCTTGGGAGAGGACCAACACAGTCAATAAGTACTCTGCTGAAAGGTTCTTCAAAGGCTGGAATCGGCTTCAGAGGAGCAACAGGGATCTTTTGATTTGGCTTGCCAACCATCTGACAGGCATGACAGGATCGGCAGTACTGGATGACATCTTTCTTCAAACGTGGCCAGAAGAAGTGTGACATAATCTTGTGGTATGTCTTGTGGATGCCGAGATGACCTGACATTGGTGTGTCATGAGCCAGATTCATGATGTACGCTCGGTATCTTTCTGGTAACACGATTTGATGGCATATTCTCCATTCTTCTTCGTTGGATGCGTCTGGAGGTTTCCATTTCCTGAAGAGCATATCATCTTGGATGTAGTAGCACGTTGATGCTAGCTCTGCCTCTTGTGATGTCATTGCGGTTTCTCGGAGTTTGGCGAGCTCTGGATCCTTCTTTTGGTCCTCAATCAACTGTTTTCGAGTTGATGCCGGCTTTTCAGAATTTGGCGTTGGTTCTTCTTCAAGAGAAGCAAAGAATGTGGTGCTCAAGTCCACATCATCGTGGTTACTGTTGGCCTTGATGACGTTCTCTTCTTGAGATGCTTTCAACCTCATTGCCCTTGTTACTGCACACGCTGGATATAACTCTAGGTCTTCCTCGGGTGTGGCAGATAAGTCGGGTGTTTGAGTGACGATGGGTTCGGCTATCACCTTTCCACCTGCTAAGTCATTGCCTAACAGCAACGAGATGCCTTCCAATGGTAATGTTGGTCGGACACCTACAACAACCGGTCCAGTAATGAGATTTGACTTTATGTCGATTAGATGTAGAGGCACATCTATACATCCAAGCTCTACGCCTCGTAACAGGATGCTCTTCCCAGTCGATGATGATTTAGACAAGGGCAAGATACCCTCTAAAAGTAACGATTGTGAGGCACCTGTGTCTCTCAAAATGGTGATAGGTCGTAGACTTGTAGAATCACCGGGTAGTGATACGAATCCTTCCGAAATGAAAGGCTTAAAATCCTCTAATAAAACATCAATTTTGGTTGATGCAGACTGGACTTGGGTCGAACTCTCGCTGGAGTCATTGACATCTCTAGGAGACGCAGTGGAGAAACTCTTTCTTGAGTCAGTAGAACATCTTTTGGATGTATTTGGAGAACTCTTGATGGAGTCATTGGAACATCGGGGTGATGTCTTATGGGAACTCTTGATGGAGTCATGGGAACATCGGGGTGATGTCTTATGGGAACTCTGGATAGAGTCATTGGAACATCGGCTTGATGTATTTGAAAAACTCTTGTTTGAGTCATTGGAACATCGGCTTGATGTATTTGAAAAACTCTTGTTTGAGTCATTGGAACATCGGCTTGATGTATTTGAAAAACTCTTGTTTGAGTCATTGGAACATCGGCTTGATGTATTTGAAAAACTCTTGTTTGAGTCATTGGAACATCGGCTTGATGTATTTGAAAAACTCTTGTTTGAGTCATTGGAACATCGTGGAGACATTTTCGGAGAGTCTTGTACAGTCAATACATTTGAAACAGGTGGTGTCGAGGTATTCTTGATATGACTTGATGATGAGGGAGTAAACCTCGACGACCACTGTACTGTGCAAGCGCTGACTTTTGAAGGAGCTTTTTCGTTTCTCTTCCTCAATTTCCAGCAATCGTCAATTTTATGGCCTTCTCGTTTGCAGTAGGAACAATTAGCTTTACTTGTAGTAGGTTTTCTGTCATTTGTACTGCTGTTCTTGATGGAGTTGCTAGCAGTGGACTCAGGCTGTTTGACTTGTTTTGGCTTGACATCCGTCGTATACTTGGCAAATTGATGTGATATTATATAATCGTCTGCCAACACTGCAGCCTTGTGCACATCTTACTCGCCACGATCAGCTATATGCGTACGGACGTCCAGCCGCACACAACTCTTGAACTCTTCCATCAGCATTAGGTTCTTGAATTTTGCAAAGTCGGTGCCGATTTCCCTGGAAGTAAGCCATTTCTCAAAGCGTCGCTCCTTTTCCCGCAGGAATTCTACATGGGTTTGGCCATCCGATTTGCGACAATCCCTGAACTGCTTTCGGTAAGCTTCCGGAACAAGTTCATATGCCTTAAGAATTAAGGCCTTAACAACATTATAATCTTTTTGTTGTTCAATGGTCAAAGAACAAAATACCTCTGCAGCTCTACCAGTCAAAACTGTTTGCAGCAAAGTGGGCCACAAAGTTTCAGGTACATTAAAATTCAAATTGTGGAAAATAATTGTCAATTGTGGCTTCATTAAAGCGTGGAATTATTTTCAAAAATTTTATTGCTTCAGCAGTATGACTGGCAGGGGAAGAATCTGGTCTTACATTAGCAGCTAACTCTAATTTTTTTAACTCTATTTGTAATTTCATTTCTATTTCTTTCTGCTCTCTCTGCTCTCTAGCCGCTGCAAGCTCTAATTCTTTTTGTTTCCCCAAGATAATTTCCTTCTCTTTTAAAGCTAACTGGGCTTCTATTTCCATTTGTTTTAATTTTATCTGAAGTTCTAAATCTGATTTACCCTCATCGGGTCTAAGGGTTTCTAAAAGGTCTTCAGAAAACACTTCCTCGTCTACATAATGGATTACAATGTTATCTCTGATTTCTTGTTTAAGGGCATTTGATTTTATTTTTAACCCTAAATGTTTAGAAATAAGGACCAGTTCCTTCCTAGTAAAAGCATCAAGCTCTTCCACAGAGGGATTTGCAAGAAAAACCTGAATATCCATGGCTAACTAACAACTATTACAAGCAAAAAAAATGTATACAATGTAAATATACAGTACAAAATCAGTACAACAAAAGACCTTAAGAGAGTTTGGTCAATACTATTGATACTTTACTTCCGACTCTTTGACACAAAAAATTTTTTGTTAAAGTCAACTTCGCCTTTACAAAATTACTCAAGTAAGACGAAAATAGGTTCAGAAAAATATCCCGGACGAGCCCCCAAACTTCTTTTGTCACGTATTACGAATTGAATTCTACTTTTAAATGGCTTGCCTAGGGGAACGTGACAATAGAAAAGCAGTTGTGTCACTTATCTTAAGTCTGAATTTAATCAAAGACTTACAATGAATAACAAAAAAAATGACACAAGAAATCGGAAGGTAAACTATCAACTTAATGTTTAATCAAATATAAAGTTACAAGAAAGAAAAACAAACATTTACTCAATACAGAATTGATGGGTTGAACAAACCCTTTTACAAAAATAGCATGTAAAAATATTACAATTCAAGAGTTTGAAAATATAACTACAAATACAAGCAAGGCCTTGAAAAAGAAAAATCTTAACTTACACTATCAATAGGTATACCACGCACGGGTCAGGCAATGTCTCCGCTATTCTGTCTCACGGCTGTCTCCGTATGTCTGTCCGTCAACGTTACACGGGCGGTCTTTTTATAGTCTACCGCGCGTCGATATCAAGACAAATCTAGTAGTTTCTAGAACCAAATAAGTCATCAATTTCCCAGATCTAGAACGCTCTTCAAAGAGACGAGAAAAAAAGAAAAAAAAAAAAAAAAACCTCCTTTCAACCAGAGGTACACACATAGGTCAAGGACCGGTCACTGTCTGTGTGGCTTGACTCGCCGCGAAAAATAAAATTTAAAAAAAACTTATTACACAAGGGGCAGACAACCTACAGGTCAAGAAAAAAAAATAGTATCTAGGTAACAATGCCTAGATACGTAACAGACCTCATTCACCAATCGTAAACAAACATTTAGCCATGTGACAGCCTGTGTGTATTACATAATTTTTATAGAAGAGATAGAGAACCATGTTTTTAGTTATTACTATAGTGTAGCCTAGTATTTTCTACACTTTGATCTAAGATTCATTCTATTATTCTATTGACTATTCATAATACATCTGAATTATTCCGGATCCAGATGAATTTGAATACAACGCAGCCATTTCAATTATAATTTTTTATGAAGCAAGACCCAACAATTAAATTCATTTTATATATGGCTCGTTCTGACTTTAATTTAATTTTTCTTTTTTTAGTAAACAGAAAAGTCCAAAGTAAGCATTAAACCCAATTCCTATTCTATGGAGTGGGAAGTTGCTTTCAAGTAAGAGGTAAATGTAAATCACTCTGACAAAGGAAATAATGTGGTTAGTTTTATTTTTTTGGTACTAATTATAGAAAGCTATTGAAAGAGCTATGTCAGTGCTCTAGTTATAAAAAAATGTATAATAGTTTTTGTTTTTTTTATTTGTGTTGATACTGATAAAGAAAAAATAGTGTCTCATTTTTTGTTACAGCAACATTTTGTGTTTTTCCTCTATTGTAGTATTATTTTGTTTGAATTCTTTAAACATTTTTTAGTTTTTTTGTTTTTTTTCACAGATCGTCACATTTTTCTTTACATATCTTATAGATAAGAATGATCTATGCATGCACTACAGATGCTGTTCTTTTCACGAGGAAGCATGCTCATGAAGGTAAGAAGAATTATTTAGTTTTAAGATTACTGATCAGCAACCCGTAAAAAAAGTTTTAATGAGATGGAATTAATTCAACGTAAATAACTAAATGTTATCCTAATTTTGAAACACTGGTTTTGAGCCAAGTATCTTCAGCTTTTTTTTTTTTTTTGTTTCACTGTGATCAGTTATTTTAAATATAGAATAACTTTTCCCAAAATTTTTTAAAATTCATCATTCAACTATAATTACAACAGAATATAGTTGTATTATTAAGAGCCTGTGATAAAATTAATATAAATAAATTGGACAAAATATAATATTGAATGAAGTGAAGCCTAGCTAGATTTAGTCTGCTATTGCACTTTTAGGTGTAGTCAAATACCATAACCATATTTGCTTGACTCCAATTCATAATATGTATTTTAAGATGATTGGGCTCCAAATTTTGAAATACCGTCATTTTTTAAAATTGCTTAATAGGGTTTAGAAGCAACATAACTTTTAGCATTATTTCTTATACTAGCCCAAGGGCTGGAAATATCACTGTAAAATAGTATGTCTACATACATGAATGTAGGTCTTCTGATGCTTGATGAAGGTAGTTTTGTTACATGAGAAATAATTTTTAAAAATTTTTTTGTTTCAGCTGCTGCATGGAAGTCAAAATATGATCGCTTTACTGATGTTGAAATTATTGCCACCACCCTTGAGTTAGCCTGTAAAGAATGCAAATGATAGAATCAAAATGCTTTCTTCATTTCTTGTTTGTCATTATATTTGTCTTTCGTGTTGGTTTATTATTCTGTGAATAAAGATTTAAAAATTGTTTTGTCCTACTTTGTTTAAGTTTAATTTTAGAATGAATGAACAGAGCATGCAAATCTTGTAAAGTACATTACCAAAACTAGAATATGTCCATTATATGTTGACATTATAGCTACATGTAAATAGGTCACACACTGATTGTACCAATGTGGCTTCATTTCTAAGCCAATGAGCTGCATCTGAACAAAAAGGGCATAATAAAAAAATCGGTGATAAATTGAATAATAATGGTCATCCCTAATTAATTAAACCAATGATGGTCATCCCTAATAGAAACACAATAAAATTTACATTACTAAACCATTGGGGCCAGCATTGGAATGATATTGGCACAATAATGGTTATCCCTAATTGAGCCCTAATAAATATTTCAGTTACTAAACCATTAGGGCCAGCATCGGATCGATAATGGCACAATAAGGGTTATCCCTAATTGAGCCCCAATAAAAATGTCAATTACTAAACCATTGGGGCTAGTATAGGTTTGATAATGGCGCGATTCTGGAAATCCCCAATGAATCCAGAAGTGGTTTTACCCATTCTGGGCCGATATTGGCCCCTAATGGCGCCAATTCTAGAACGACAGACTTTGCCACAATAGGACTAATTGATGATTTTTCGAAAGGTTTAGCGTCCCGAGACATGACGTTTAAACTGCGCTCCTCTTCCTTAGCACTTTTGGAGCTCAAAAGTGCTCTACTTCTTTTCTATCATTGTGTCTGCCTCCTCCTTTCCTCAATCTGCCTTCATTGATCATCACTCTGTCTCCTTATCTCTAAATATCTCACTACGTCCTAGACCAGTCCGTTTGCCGTGGACTGCGACGGGTAAGGGGGGATAAAGAGATCCTGGTGTTTGAGTGATGGCTATCTGAGGATAGGCCACCACAACACAATACTTTGGCTCCAAGTTCCCCTAGACCTGAGGCCCAGATGGCCCGCTCTGGGTCAACCGGCTGGTCATGCCGAGCTACCAGCATAGGTCTTCGACCTATGCTGGAGGGCGGTGGCTAGAGGGTCAATCAGGGAGCTGCTGTATCGGGCACATGTCCGATGCAGTAGCTGACTGAGTATAGCACCTGTGTAGCCCTGGCGGGCTCATTCTGGACTTCCGAATGGCCCGTCCCCTTGTTGGACTCGATGGCGGGTGGGGAGCACAGGTGCCGAACTAATATATAACACCCATGGAAAAAAAAACTTCAAAAAAACTACTTGCCCAGACCTATGTCTGGGCAAGAGACGCCGCATGGAAGACAGAAAGGAGGAGGCCACAAAAAGCTGTGCTACCTGGCCATCATTTCTGGTGGTTAGGTGCACAGAGGAGGGGAAAAGTCTGACAAAGATGAGCCCTTTTGTCATCTACAAGGGACTTAAGTCAGTAGTGGGAGAGCCCAAGAGTGTGTCTAAGCTACACAAGTCTTTGGAACTTCTAGTAGAAGTTGATAGCAAGATACACTCTGATGGGCTTTTAAGATGCAGAAGACTCTGTGATCTCCAAGTGGAAGTCATGCCACACAAGAGTCTGAACACCAGCAGAGGTGTAATCAGCTCTAGGGACCTACTGGAATGTTCCGAGAAGGAAATAGTGGAGGGCATTGAAGGAGTCACCCATGCCCGGCGCATTACCAGGCGCAGGGATGGTGAGGAGGTCAAAACCGCCACTATTATCCTCACATTTGGAACTAGGACACCGCCAGAGTATGTGAAGGCAGGATACCTACGAGTTCCAGTGAGGCCCTACATACCTAACCCCATGAGGTGCTTCAAGTGCCAGGGTTATGGACACGGCGCGGCAGTCTGCAAGAGGAACACTGTGTGTGCCAGATGTGCTGGAGAAGGTCATGAGGACAAGGGCTGCACAGCCCAGTTCAAATGCCCAAACTGTCACGCTGGCCACTCAGCCTACTCCAAGGACTGCCCTGTGTGGAAACAGGAGGTTGCCGTGCAGGAGTACAAGGCAAGAAATGGATGTACCTTCAGCCAGGCGAAATCGGCTGTATTGGCCCAAGCCAAAGGCCAATTCGGCTTGACAAAGACCTATGCCCAGGCTGTTGCTAAGATAGGAAGATCCATAGCCACACAGACGGACACATTGACCCCACCACCCCCCCTCCTCCTCCTCCAACTCAGAAGAAAACACCGCCAAAGAACACACCTCTGAAGAAACAAGAAAGCCCTGTTGTCATGCTAAAGAACAGGTTCTCTGTGCTCGCTGATGAGAGCATGGAGACTGAGCAGCTAGTCAAAACCAATACTCCGGGAGAACCCGGAGACATCATGTCTGACACAGGTTCTCCTCAGAGAAACCAGTCAGACACCCCAACCTCTACCGAACTAGAGGTTGACCAACTCCCTAAGGGGAGAAATCAAAGCGGAGAGGATGCCCGAGGTGAGCGAGGAGGAAATAACCTCCGCTCTAACCAGAGGGATCTCCCCTCTCCAGAGAGAAAGACTTCCCCCAAAAGGGGGTTGTCCTCCTCTCCATCCAAACCCAAGAATAAAAATACCAAGGTCACTGGAATTAAGGGAAACCCCTCCGGGGGCCTCCCAAAGCCAAATAGCTCCAAGTAGGTCATCTAGAATAAGCCATGGATTCCAGAATTGTACAGTGGAATTGCAGAGGCCTCAAGGCCAATTATGAGGAGATGCAGCTACTGATGGACTCTGAGACTCCTGTAGCTGTCTGTCTACAGGAAACATTTCTGAAAGATAGCATCAGCTTCCGAAGCTACAGTGCTTACAGCAAGAATGTTGAGGATGCAGAGAGAGCATCAGGTGGAGTCTGTATCCTTGTGAAGGATAGCATCCCCCATGAGAGGGTTGAACTACAGACCATACTACAGGCCGTAGCAGCTAGGATAACCCTTCACAAGGTTATCACTTGCTGCAGCCTGTATTTACCACCAGGCGCTCCATTAAACCAAACAGACATGGAGGACCTATTGAAACAACTCCCCCGGCCTTACATAATCCTTGGGGATTTCAATGCCCATAACACCATGTGGGGCTCCAACAATACCGACACAAGAGGCCGTATGCTGGAGGATATCTTCCTCCAACATGATTTATGCATACTTAATGATGCATCACCGACCTACTTGCACCCAGGAACTGGATCTCTCACATGCATTGACCTCACCGTATGCGTCCCTGGACTTCTGGACGACTTTAAATGGTCAGTTAGCAATGATCTACGGGGAAGTGACCACTTCCCAATCATCATTGCTAACAATCTCCCCTCATTGGGACGACCTCAGCGGTGGAAACTGAATAAGGCCGATTGGGAAGAATTCCAAAAAAGATGCTCAGAGGATATTACAGAAAATATCCTCGATGAGCAGAACCCAGCTGATACCTTTGCTAGCAAGCTACTTAGTATAGCCAGGAAAGTTGTCCCCCTAACCTCCGCAAATCCAAAACGGCCTAGCAAACCATGGTTTGATACAGCCTGCAAGGGTGCTATTGGCGATAGGAAAAAACGACTGGCTGCATTTATAAAAAATCCATCCCAGGAAAACCTAAAGCTATTCAGAATAGCTAGAGCAAAGGCTAGACAAACCATACGGTCAGCCAAAAGGAATTCCTGGAGAAGTTTTGTCGGCAGTCTGGATGCCAAAACTTCTGCTAGAGCGGTCTGGAAGGCAGTAAGGCGAATCAAAGGGAAAGAATCAAATGCAATAGGGCATCTGAAAAACCAAGGACGAACTGTCACGTCCCCCAGAGAAATAGCTGACTGCCTTGCATCCTCAATAGCAGAAAAGTCATCCACTGCACATTACACGCCAGAGTTTCAAAAAGTCAAAACCAGGGAGGAAAGACACTCCATTGATTTCAGGTCAGAAAACAATGAAGACTACAACAAACCGTTCTCGCTTGAGGAACTGAGGGAATCGCTAGACAAGTCACATGACACAGCGCCCGGAGAAGATGAAATCCATTACCAGTTCCTCAAGCACCTTCCCGAACCCTCATTGGCAGTCCTGCTAGGGGTCTATAACTGTGTGTGGCAAACAGGCGCTTTCCCAAACAGCTGGAGGAAAGCCACAGTTATACCGATACCTAAACCGGGAAGAGACGGCTCTGACCCAGCTAACTATCGACCAATAGCACTAACAAGCTGCATCTGCAAAACCATGGAAAGAATGATTAACAGTAGGCTGGTCTGGTACCTGGAGAGGAACAAAGTGATCTCTAACTACCAGTGCGGATTCCGGCAAGGGCGGACAACAACTGACCACCTGGTAAGGCTGGAAGCTTGTATCAGAAATGCATTACTCAGAAGAGAACATCTAGTAGCTGTATTCTTCGATATAGAAAAGGCCTATGACACAACCTGGAAACATGGCATTTCTACGTGATCTGGAGCTTATGGGGCTTAAGGGACATCTCCCCCGTTTTGTGGGGGAATTCCTGAAAGACCGAAAATTTCAGGTTCGAGTGGGCAACACCACTTCTGACACTCATGACCAGGAAATGGGTGTACCCCAGGGCAGCATTCTGTCAGTCACCCTGTTCAACATAAAAATAAATAGCATCATAAATGCTCTGTCCCCTGGCATAGAGTGCTCTTTGTATGTTGATGACTTTGTCATTTTTTACTTATGGGAAAAACATGAACACCCTAGAAAGAAAATTACAGTTATGTTTAAACAAAATTCAAAATTGGGCAAACGATAATGGTTTTAAATTTTCGGACTCCAAAACAGTTAGTATGCATTTTTGTAATTTAAGGGGACTCCACCCAGACCCTGAACTATTTATACACAAAAAGAAGATCCCTGTCGTGAAAACTACAAAATTTTTAGGCCTCACTCTAGATTCCAAATTTAATTTTCTCCCCCACATTAAGGAACTTAAGAGAAAATGCCAAAAGTCATTAAACATACTTAGAGTGCTCAGCCATACGGACTGGGGAGCTGACAGAGATACTTTGCTGCTGCTATATCGGAGTCTAATTCGATCCAAGCTAGACTACGGATCCATAATATATGGAGCAGCAAGGAAGTCGTACCTAAAAATACTGGAACCAATACAAAATGCTGCCTGCGTCTCTGTCTCGGCGCGTTTCGTACATCACCTATCCCAAGCCTCCATGTGGAGGCTGGAGAACTCCCCATGGATATAAGAATGAAAAAGCTTGCAATGCAGTATATAGTCAAGCTAAAATCCAACCCCACGAACCCTGCTTTCGATTCCATATTAAACCCCACAGAGGTAGAATTATACAACCGAAGGCCTAACGTCATACAGCCGTTAGGCCTTCGAATGAGAGAACCCATCCAAAATTTAACCCCACCCATTAACCAAATCTCTAAAATAGAAACCCCTCAGAATCCTCCTTGGCTAATGAATAAACCCAAATTAAATTTATCCCTCCTTAATTTCAAAAAAGAAAATACAGACCCAAGCATACTACAAGTCCACTTTAGGGAACTGCAAGAGAGCTACGGAGATTGTGGCACCATCTACACAGACGGATCCAAAATGGATGGAAAGGTCGCGTGTGCCTGCTCCTTTCGGAACAAAACAATCTCCCGTAGACTCCCCGATGGCTGCTCCATCTTTACGGCCGAATTACATGCAATATCGCTTGCACTTATGGCCGTCAAAGCATCAGAAAGGAGGAAATTTATAATCTGCTCCGACTCCAAATCTGCATTGCAAGCTTTGGGGCGGATGAAGACTGACATTCCACTGGTACATAAGAGCCTGAAGCTGTTGGACCAAATAACAGCCGACCATACGGATGTCACCTTCATCTGGGTCCCTTCCCATGTGGGCATTGAGGGAAACGAAGCCGCAGACAGAGAAGCAAAGAGAGCCCTAAATCATGCGGTATCAGGAACTCAAATTCCCTGCTCAGACCTGAGACAAAGTATTGCCACTGCCATCTACCAAGAGTGGCAGGATCGATGGGAGGCTGAGACTCACAATAAACTCAGGCAGATTGTGGCGGATGTCAGGTGGCGGTCCACATCTAAGGGTCTGACAAGGCGTGGTAGCACGACCATGTCTAGACTTAGGATTGGCCACACCTACATCACGCACTCTTTTGTGCTGAAGAAAGAAGAGCCCCCACTTTGTGACTATTGTGACTCTCGCCTCACCGTGGAACATATCCTCATTGACTGCCCCAGATACCAGGATGTCAGGGGAAAATATTTTAGAGCCACTAATTTAAAAACACTATTCAATAATGTCGACCCTGGGAAGGTACTGGGCTTTATCCGGGAAGTGGGATTGTCTACGAAGATCTGATTTCTAAACTCTGTACTTTTTACATTATATTTTTACCAAATTATTAAATTTTTACTACCTCTACTATTTTAATTGTAAATAGACCTTGATTTTAATTATTTGACGGTATGGAATTTGACCTTTGTTGTGTGGAGGGAGAGTGGCCCTTGAGGGACTGCAGGCACGACATGGCCTGAATTGTGCCGATGTGCCCAAATCACAAATCACAAATCTCGAAAGGTTTAGATAATAGTGAACAAATAGATGCTATCTTACTAGATTTTTCCAAGGCTTTTGACAAAGTTCACCACCATAGGCATAGTTTGCTTATAAGTTAAAATATTTCGGCATTAATGGTCCATTGCATCAGTGGATTAAGGATTTTCTGATAGGGAGAGAACAAACTGTAATAATTAATGTTTCTAAATCAACACCGATAACAGTAAACTCAGGTGTACATCAAGGAACAGTTTTAGGTCCACTAATATTTTTAATTTACATAAATGATTTACCAAATTGCATTACTTCAGGAACAAAAGTCAAGATTATTTGCAGACGATTGCATAATATATAGAACAATAAAAACAACACAAGACAAAGATATTTTACAAAGAGAATTAGATCAATTACAGAAATGGGAATCAAATTGGAGCATGTCTTTCCACCCAGAAAAATGTCAGTTGTTAAGAGTAACAAAAAAACTAAAATTAATTCCACTTATCTTATTCATGGCAAACCAGTAACAGACTAAAAACGCAAAATACCTAGGTGTTATAATAAATGAAAAACTGTCATGGAATCCACATATTGATGAAACTAAAAAAAAAAAAAAAAAAAAGGTTACAAAAGACAGTTTGTGTGGAAACACAAACTCAAAATCGGCCCCCGAAGTGGTCCACCCAGGCAGGCTTCAATATTTTCAGAAAGAACATCCGAATGAAATTATATCAAAGACAAATGAGAGATAAGAATGGAGAAAGAAGGTTAACAGATCTTGTGTAGTGCCAGAACGGTCCCGCAGATCAAAGGATAGGTGAAAGTGAATGTAAAGTTAGATGTGAACCTGGCCTAACTAGTAGACCGAAGTGGTCCACCCAGGCAGGCTTCAATATTTTCAGAAAGAACATCCGAATGAAATTTTATCAAAGACAAATGAGAGATAAGAATGGAGAAAGAAGGTTAACAGATCTTATGTAGTGCCCCAACGGTCCCGCAGATCAAAGGATAGGTGAAAGTGAATGTAAAGTTAGATGTGAACCTGGCCTAACTAGTAGACCGAAGTGGTCCACCCAGGCAGGCTTCAATATTTTCAGAAAGAACATCCGAATGAAATTATATCAAAGACAAATGAGAGATAAGAATGGAGAAAGAAGGTTAACAGATCTTGTGTAGTGCCAGAACGGTCCCGCAGATCAAAGGATAGGTGAAAGTGAATGTAAAGTTAGATGTGAACCTGGCCTAACTAGTAGACCGAAGTGGTCCACCCAGGCAGGCTTCAATATTTTCAGAAAGAACATCCGAATGAAATTTTATCAAAGACAAATGAGAGATAAGAATGGAGAAAGAAGGTTAACAGATCTTATGTAGTGCCCCAACGGTCCCGCAGATCAAAGGATAGGTGAAAGTGAATGTAAAGTTAGATGTGAACCTGGCCTAACTAGTAGACCGAAGTGGTCCACCCAGGCAGGCTTCAATATTTTCAGAAAGAACATCCGAATGAAATTATATCAAAGACAAATGAGAGATAAGAATGGAGAAAGAAGGTTAACAGATCTTATGTAGTGCCCCAAAGGTCCCGCAGATCAAAGGATAGGTGAAAGTGAATGTAAAGTTAGATGTGAACCTGGCCTAACTAGTAGACCGAAGTGGTCCACCCAGGCAGGCTTCAATATTTTCAGAAAGAACATCCGAATGAAATTATATCAAAGACAAATGAGAGATAAGAATGGAGAAAGAAGGTTAACAGATCTTGTGTAGTGCCCCAACGGTCCCGCAGATCAAAGGATAGGTGAAAGTGAATGTAAGGTTAGATGTGAACCTGGCCTAACTAGTTCCCCTTTCAGACCTTGTGGTCTATAGGGCAGATGATGTAAAGTTCATCTATTTTTGTGGCCTACGGTTAACGAGGGTGTCATGTAGCCAGCACAACGACCAACCGCCTTTACTTTTCCCCAACTAATGTCAGGTACCCATTAGAGCTGAGTGGACTCAGAGGCGCCCAAAGATTCCAAAGTTGAAAATCCCAGTCTTCACCAGGATCGAACCCGGGACCCCCGGTTCGGAAGCGAAGCGCTTTACTGCTCAGCCACCGCGCCTCCCCTGGCCTAACTGATGTCTTATAATTGATCTAATTGTTTTGAAAAGGTTCAATATCTTAATCGAATCCTCGAAAAAATGACGCCGATGTTTCAATAAAAGTTCAGGAAAATGAAATTTACAAGATTACTATTCGTTTTAAATTAGGTCTAACTTATAATGCATATGTGAGCTTGCGCTCCCAGAGCTATATTTTTGTGTATTCTATTTTTTTATAGGCTAGTGCCAAATGTATTATTTGTACTTCCGCTTTTGTGTAAGTTAGGGTGGGGTGTATAAAAAATTCGCCACGCTGTTTTAAAAACAGTTCAGTGTACAGTTGACCAGTGGTCAGTATAGTATGTCTGTGTGACAGCCGAAGATCTTTGTGGTCTGTCGTGTACTTATTTTTATTCCTGTACCTGGGACGGTCTGTAAGTTTGCTATTGTTACTGCTGTGTTACTGCTTTTAGCTGCTGAAAGTAACTGCTGTTTTAACTGTTGATTTTAACTGTTCTATGCTGTTGTAGATTTATTTTGTCTCTGTAGGTACTAGTGTAGTGTTGCCTTAGAGTTCTATTAGTAAACTTAGTTTTAGTCTGTTTCTGTTCTTAGTGAATAGATCTACTAATACTATAGTAAGGTACTAACTAAGGTGTTCTTGTTGTAGTTTTAGTTATGAGTTGGTTGTAGTAGTAGAATATTGTAGATCTAGACTAGTTTATTGTAGTTTGTTAGTGTAGATCTAGGTCTAGACTAGTGTAGTAGTTTTAATGATTTAGTTAGATAGTTGGGTTGATCAGTTGGTGTTAGATAGTTGGTTAGTTTGTTAGTGTTTGTAGTTGTGTAGATTTAGAGGGTTTTAGTTAGTTGTTGGGTTCAGTAGTAGTGGTTAGTCAAGTTAGTGTATATATATATATTATATTTTATTATTGATTCATTTATTTTTATGTAAATAAAGTTTCGTTTGTTTATTTATCCTAACTAAAGTTTCGTTATCTTGCTTTCCTTTAGTTTAGGTTAGTTATAGCTAGTTGTCTGGTTACTTAGGCGACTCTAGCCCCTTGGTCACCATACCGAGGTGCACAGATTGAGCCCACCCAGTAGCGCTAACATCTGCCTACTGTTGGTAAATTTTAAATGTTGAGCAGAAGAGAATAGGTATCTACCACACTCGCGCCTGCCTGACCTGCTCACATTTTTGGTGTCAGAAAGTGGGATCTGTGCTTGAGTGACCAGACTTGTGTTTTTTATTGGTATAGATTAGGTTTTTCTACGAGTTAAGTTAGGCAGTGATAGGAAGTAGTGATAGTGGAAGTTTAGTTTTCCTTGAGCGTTTGTTAGAGAGGTTAGTAGGTTTTTTTTGTTGAGTAGTTACGTAGATGAACAGCGAGGCAGCAGCAGCAGCAATAATGCAGCCGTCTCAGACAGTGATTGTGGTACCAAGGACAGAGATGAGTATCCGGCGCTTCCATGGCGATGGTCCTGCCAGGGAAGTTGAAGAGTTCCTTCAAAGTGTTGATAGAGCCTGGAAGTCTCAACACATGGTACATCGAGAGGAAAAATGTGACTTCCTCTTTGCACATCTAGGTGAGGCAGTGAAGGCCGAACTTAGGTGTCACCCTCAGACAACAAGATCATGTCCAGATGCCCTGATACAAGTTCTACGCTCCACTTATGGAGAAAGGCGGAGCATCAACTTCCTCATTGGGCAGCTGTTCAGAATAAGCCAGCACCCGAATGAGTCTGTCCGCACCTACTCACATCGTCTCCTTCAGGCATTCGAAGCACTCACTGACAGGCAGAGAGCTCTATCGGAAACTCCTTTCAGCGAGTCTATCCTGAGGGACCAGTTCGTAGAAAACCTCAGTGACTGGACCCTAAGGAGAGACCTGCGAGAGAGACTACTTGATAGGCCAGAAACTGAATTCTTGGCATTAAGAGACATGGCCATTAGGTGGGCACAGGACGAGGATGTCGCACCACAAGTCAATCTCACATGCAGTGAGATAAAGATTGAAGGCCAACTAGCTGCTCTCTCCAAGCAAGTGGAGGAGCTTGCAGCCCAGATTGTGCGCCTACAACTTTCGGGGCCACAGAACTCTAACTGTCCCCACTGCAACCACCATCAACCTGATCAAATTAGCGGTAGCGTGAGACAGATTGCCTCACAACCAAAGCGCACCCTTAGCCAAAGGAGGCCTTTGATGAAGAACAGGAAATGCTACACATGTGGCAAACCTGGTCATCTTGCTAGGAATTGCAAGCTGAGGAACAGGTACCAAGGTCAGCGACAGAAGCCAGGGAACCGGGCTCACCAACAACACCCTTCTAGAAGCAACTGCTCGAATTGTGGCAGCCGGGACCACTTTACCCGGGCTTGCCCTAATGTCATTGCAGCAGTTAGTCATGTTCAGGTTGCCTCAGTGGAACAACCACAGGCAGTACAACTGCAACCTGCCCCCAAGCCAACAGAATTGTCGGCTGAGGTGCCACAGAGTCCTAAGCGATCCAACGCTGCACCTGATTCTTTTGTTCGCAGAAGCCAACCCGCAGTGGCAGAAATTATGTCATTTTATACAGAAGTTGCCTCACCTGACACTTCTAGTCATCATGCAGAAGGAGGTAGGGAAACAAATCCTTTCCTACAGTTACATCCGGTTCAACCGGAGTCCATCTTGCTTTCCCATGAGGTTCCTGAGTTGCAGAGGAAAAGAAATGATCTTCTGAACATTGGATGCCGAGTGCTAGTCGAACGTAGAGTCAGAGGACAGGGCAGACAGTTCATGCAGTATGAACCCTCATGTTACATAATTACTGCTGTGCCAAAATACGCCTCAGGATGGTACATGGTAGAAGCCGAAGACGGCAGTGCATACAGATATGTAAGGGAGGAGGAAATGAAGTTTGTTTCCTCACCTTATGGATTCTTGTATTCGTAATTTATTTTTTTATGCTGCTATACTTATATATAATAGGATGCATTATTATTAAGTACTTTTTGGTCATATTATTGAAGCTCTAATATTTTGTGTAATTTTTTTTTTTCCAATTAATGGAAGGTATGAACACTATGTGTGTATTATAGTTTTAGTAATTTGTTAGTATTTTGTTTTGCGAGGACGCAATTGAGCTTGCGCTCCCAGAGCTATATTTTTGTGTATTCTATTTTTTTATAGGCTAGTGCCAAATGTATTATTTGTACTTCCGCTTTTGTGTAAGTTAGGGTGGGGTGTATAAAAAATTCGCCACGCTGTTTTAAAAACAGTTCAGTGTACAGTTGACCAGTGGTCAGTATAGTATGTCTGTGTGACAGCCGAAGATCTTTGTGGTCTGTCGTGTACTTATTTTTATTCCTGTACCTGGGACGGTCTGTAAGTTTGCTATTGTTACTGCTGTGTTACTGCTTTTAGCTGCTGAAAGTAACTGCTGTTTTAACTGTTGATTTTAACTGTTCTATGCTGTTGTAGATTTATTTTGTCTCTGTAGGTACTAGTGTAGTGTTGCCTTAGAGTTCTATTAGTAAACTTAGTTTTAGTCTGTTTCTGTTCTTAGTGAATAGATCTACTAATACTATAGTAAGGTACTAACTAAGGTGTTCTTGTTGTAGTTTTAGTTATGAGTTGGTTGTAGTAGTAGAATATTGTAGATCTAGACTAGTTTATTGTAGTTTGTTAGTGTAGATCTAGGTCTAGACTAGTGTAGTAGTTTTAATGATTTAGTTAGATAGTTGGGTTGATCAGTTGGTGTTAGATAGTTGGTTAGTTTGTTAGTGTTTGTAGTTGTGTAGATTTAGAGGGTTTTAGTTAGTTGTTGGGTTCAGTAGTAGTGGTTAGTCAAGTTAGTGTATATATATATATTATATTTTATTATTGATTCATTTATTTTTATGTAAATAAAGTTTCGTTTGTTTATTTATCCTAACTAAAGTTTCGTTATCTTGCTTTCCTTTAGTTTAGGTTAGTTATAGCTAGTTGTCTGGTTACTTAGGCGACTCTAGCCCCTTGGTCACCATACCGAGGTGCACAGATTGAGCCCACCCAGTAGCGCTAACATCTGCCTACTGTTGGTAAATTTTAAATGTTGAGCAGAAGAGAATAGGTATCTACCACACTCGCGCCTGCCTGACCTGCTCACACATACTAATTAGCTTTTTCTCTTTAAAAAAACTGCTTGCATAACTGATTTTAAAAATTAGATTTTTCGCTTTCAGAAAAAAAAAGTAGCCGTTGTATCGGAACTTTGAATGGTCTAAAATATTGTGATGTCGGATTTTCAATATCTTTTCTAGTTTACGAGATATAAACGGGACGGACGGACAGACATTTCGCACAAAACTAATAACGTCTTTTCCCCTTTCGGGGCCGCTAAAAATCAAACAAAGCATTAGGGTTTATTAAAAGAAATTTCTATAAAACAAATAAGAACATAAAACTAAAATGTTATTTAACCTTGGTTAGGCCAATAATAGAATATGCATCCTCCGTTTGGGACCCCTCAACTCAAGATAACATTAAGAAACTGGAACAGACACAAAATAGAGCAGTGAGATTCATAACAAATGAATATTCACATTTGACTAGTACATGTAAAATCACAAAATTTAGAAAGCCTTCAGATCAGAAGACTCAAAAGTAAAGTAGCAATTATACATAAAACACTGAACCATAATCTTGAAATACAAAAACAAAATTTAATAAAATACTCTGAAAGACTCAAAGATAGAGGCACATTCCTGGTCCCATATGCTAGGACAAATTTGTACAAATACTCCTTCTTCCCTAGTGCTATTAGAGCATGGAATGGGTTGCCTGAGCTAGCCAGGAAAACCAGTGACTTGGCAGAATTTAAGTCATTGGTTAATATGTATGACTAAATGCATGACGCGTAGGACGTAATCATCTTCTTTTTTGAAGTAACGTCTGTATTATATAAGATAAGATAAGATATCTTATAATTACATGTACAGACGTTCCTTCTTGGCAGAAGATAATTACGTCCTACGTAACCATGTGGCTTTTCTTTAGTTGTTCTTATTGTATTAATTCGTTTTGAAAGATTGATTATTAAGAAGCACTGGATACAAAAAAAGGAGATCCGAACTTTGTAAATAACATGAAAGTTTGAGTTGGATTCGAATGTGTTTGGGAGGAAATTTTTTGGTTGAAAAATATCAAGTCTTACAAAAATATCAGTGTCTACTGTCTACCAAGCAATAGTTATCTCAACCTATCTTTGTGGATCTGAGACTTGGCTACTATATAGAAAACAGCAAAAGCTTCCTAAACGCTATCACCATCATGAACATACGATGGCAAAACCGCACCGCAATTAGACATGTTCTTGCGAATTCCGGTATGGACATTACAGAGGGACTGCTTATGTAAAGTTCGACAGCTCCATTAGGCAGAGCACGTATGGAATAGGGGATGACTCAATGCCAAAGGCTATTTGTGTGTGTGTGAGAGATGAAAGGTATAACAGAGATGCCCACCGGAAACGCTTTAAAGATCAGCTTAGGCGTCAACTTGCTTTAACTGACATCGAAGAGTGCAGAAACCGGCTGCTGAAAGAGTCAGCTGGGGGGTTTCTGACTAAGGCCGTGAGATACTGGGACGCACACTTAAGACCAAAAGAAAACGCAATGCCGATAACAGACGTAGACGGCGAAAACACAACCAAAATCAACCTACGCCGAACAACGGCTATGTCTGTACTGGATGTGGCAAAATATGTAGGTCGCAACTGGGATTGCGAATCCGCGTGAAATACTGTATTCCTCGTTAATCTTATTATTATTTTGATATATCTGAATATTTGTAAGGAGAAAGAGACAATGAAAATTGAAATAAATGCGCTTACGAAGAATAGTTGACAATTAATAATATTTAATGTTAATGGTTTAGTACGAGTATGATTTAATAAAAACTAGGAAGTTAAGCCTTTAAAAGTGCATAAAAAAATAATATGAATAAGTACAACCCCCCCCCCTTTTTTTTTACATAGCTTATTTCAACTCACTCTGTCTGTCTGGTAAAAAGTTTGTACATGTTATTTTTTCAACACCCAATCGAAGATCAAGATGAACATTCGCAAAATTATTTATTTCACCTGACAACACAAGAATCAATAATAATTGTAAAAAATAAAATAAATAATAATTAACTTTCGGTAATTAATTATTTTATTTGGTATCTCGAAAAAGGTAAAGAAATTTGTACTTCACTGAATCTGGTAGTATAAGCTGAATTAGTTCTCTTTATAGATCGCTGTTGAAAGTAAGTTTGGAACAAACAATTGATAACCATACAATCCTAAATATTCCAAAGCTCTTCGGTCACTAGCAGAGTGGTTAGAATGTCGGCTTGAGCCTTGAATTCAAATTCAGGCCGTTCCCCCTTTTTTCATTTTTTTAAAAATAAATGCTTATAAAAAGCCATTATGGTAAAATTCACCCAGACATCCCTTTCTTTCTCTCTCTCTCTCTCCCCCCCCCCCCCATTTTTCCCAACTGGTCCAGATAAGTGATAGGATTATATCGTAGTGAGAAAGCTAAAAGCATGAAATAGCGCTAAACAAAAACAAGTGGTACAAAATGTCCTAATCGCAAAGATGTATTGTGGTTGTCCATGGTTGGTCTAATTCTTTCACAAATTTAATTAATGAATGACTGATCCAAACTAAGTGATACAAGAACACTTCGTATCAAGTTATATTAATTTTGATCGTGCGTAAATAACGCGACAATGCTGATTCCTGATCAAACTTATAGATTTCTCGAGAATAGCAATAGTTAAATAGGGGACACAGTTTTTAATTAGGCTTTAGAATATTACATTATTAGAAAATTTCTCGGAAGATAGGCTCGAAATTTTGAACGCCTTTTTTTTTTTAAATCGAAAAGCTATAAATAACTAGCCATAGACTTATATATACTATATGTCTATCTAACTAGCTTTTTTGTGTGTGTAATCCGGTGTACAAACTAAAAGAAGTGTTGATAAACTAGCTGTTTTTAAATGTATAGGATCTATTACTGTTCACTTTTTTTTTTCAACTCCTCTAAATCAGATTTTCTAAGATCCTCTGTGTGTAGCATAAATTGGCAACTAACTAGATGCTACGCATTGAGATATTGTTAAAATTTTAGCTCAATTATTTTTGTTAAGTTGACATTTTTTTTTACTTGATGAAAATCTTCAATAAATTCTTTCTGAGAATTCCCTTTTCCTCTTATAAGAAATAACGGAGAAACCCAGAGACCTCAGAGGGTTAGGGTAAACCATATAATATCAAATGCACTTATAGTTTCCCTGGCTATCAAATAACCAAATACTCATTTAACTATTTTAATAGTAAGGTTAATATTAATAATAAGGTTTGTCTACGAGTCCGAAGATTAATGAGAAGTGCAGTGAGTTCTGTCAGCATTGAAGACGGTTCTGATATTAACTCGTTAAAACTTGATGTTAGTGGTAGATGTAACGCTGTATTTTTTCTCAGCCAAAAGTTGTGTATATGGCCAGACAAAATGCTGCCTAATAGTCATTGAACGCGCCGAGTTTAGTGCTATCAATGTTTGAATTTTGTCAGCATCTTTATCAGCTAGTTTACGGAAGAAGCATTATGCTCTTTCCTCTTGGTGGTTTCCTAGCTCCCTTTAGTTAAACTTTGTGTCTGTTACGTATCTTTGAAACATAAGAGTCCGTCAATTTGAGTCCAGTTGTTCTTAATATGGTCTTTATTTTGTTAAGAATTTTCGCGGAAAATTATTATTATTATGTTAGAAACGAACGAGTATTCATTCTCTGGCACTGCCAGGATCGAGTTTCGTTAAAGAGAAACAAAATTCAGTGTAGTCCCTTTGTCAGTTTCCACTACTGTCCACTGAGGAATTTTCTGATGATGTGGCAGGTCTGCAGCAGTGCCGCCCTCTGACAGGCAACGAGAATCTTCTTAAGAATGTTAATGGGCCTTGAAGGTATCGGTGAGGTCAGTTGTCATTATCCCCTCGATTGATAGAACAATGGGGTCTATTGTTATTTTAGAAAACTTCCATAAACGCTTAATTATTATTATTATCATTATTATTATTTAAAATAATACATATCAATTATATTCACACGTAAACTTTTTATTTTTATTTTGCTTGCGCTGCAATTCTGAAAGAATAAACTAATCGAAGGAAGTTTACGACATGGCTGAAGGCTTCTTCCGATTTAGTCTTAAAAATACCGGGCAGTGCGAAAAATCCGTGAGGAACTGCTTCCACCAGTACATGCTGAACTTTGACCCCTGCAGAGGTTAATCTCTGAGTATAAGCCCAACAAGAATCTCTGAGGGGGTCAAGCTGAGCGCTTATGAGTAAGGTGGGTGGCGTCATTGAGAGGTCTTTTTTTGCAGATGGATTCATTTTTGGGTTGGTTGCCGCGTCAGGAACAGGTGTGTTTGTGATACTAAGACGCCTTTCGAACGCTTCTGTGTTGTAAGCAGGAATGTCCCTGAACTCTTGAAACGATGGAAGATGGCATGCAAAGTCTGTCACCGGATAAATCAAGACTTGAAAATCTATTCCAGTGACGTTATTAACTACACAGCATGCGATCTGTCCTCCGGCGCTGTCTCCACCCACACCGACAGCACTTTTAGATGTCCCACCAACAGCATCTCTGTATTTCAGAACCCACTCAGTGACCTCTACCGCGTCAGTGAACGGAGCCATGGGATTCTCCGGGCAAGGAAGCAGGCGGTACTCCACGCTGATGATGATGGCCCCTGATCGACCGGAAATGATTTTGAGCGAGTTCTCGTGAGTTCTTCGGCTGCCCATTATGAGACTTCCGCCGTGAAAGTAAACCAGGACTGGAGGAGAGGGTGGCCTACATGCAGGGCAGTATACCGTTACGGGGACACCAGCCTGATTGTCTGCTGTCGGTATCACAATGTCCGTCTCCTGGCCTTGAAAGGAGACGTACCCGTTGACTGTTAGGTTAAAGTTTAGTGCGTAGTCTCTAGCTTCTTCTATCGACATCTCAGAGCTGGGCGTTCTGCTCAGTTCCAGACATTTCTTGGTGTACAAAAGAGTTTCCTCATGGACGTGATAAGTCCTGGACACCTCCGTCCAAAGGTCCTGGTACTGTTCCATCATCTATAGATTCGTGATACACAAAATATATATAAATAGGCCCTAATTTAAACATTCTAAAATACAGACTAATAAAATACTCAGAAAAAAACAAACCACAAAGATAAAGACACATTCATTGTGCTAGGACAAATTCATGTAAGCGATGTTTCTTGTTGTTATTATGTTAGTAGGCCTAACTGTTTCTTTGTATTTTTAGAGTAGTTTCCAGTTATTTCTTATATCAACTCACTCTGTCTGTCTGTCTGGTAAAAGATTTTACACATTATTTCTTTCACACACATTCTCGGATCAAGGGAAAATTTGAACAATTAATCATGGACTAAAACAATACAACAATAATATAAAAAAAAAACAACTAACCAAATACTCAATTAATTTCTGGTAATTATTATTTTGTTTGATACCAACAATGGAAATAAATCCTGCAGTATTCACAGATACGCCTAAATATATAGGGTTTTGTCCCTTTAGATAATTGAACAAGTTATTTCTCCCACACCCATTCTCGGATCAGGTTGAAACTTATTAAAACAATTATTTATTGTACCTAAAAAAATATGAATCAATTTAAAAATTAACTAATTAGTCAATAAAAAATTGGCATTTTTTTTTATATATAGTTGTAAGTGTGGAGTTCTTTCGATTAGATAAGCTTCGTTTTTTTTTTAAAGGTATTTTAAAAATATTTTTCTTATTTTTGTTTGGTTTCGTCATAAAACGTCAGCTGCTAAGAATTTAGAAGTCAGCCAATAAAACTTTTTTGTTCATTTTCTTCTCAAAGTGTGTTCTATCAGTGCCTGGTATTCTTTCTATCAACGCTTAATTTCTAGTGCCATTAGGCTAAAGGATCTAAAGAGTAGCCTGTTTTATCCTGGAAAGTCAATCACTTAAATTTAAAGACTCTAATTAACATGTACGACTAGGTTATCACATTGATGCTCGTAGGACGTAATACTCTTTCTTTTTTATTTATAAGATATTTTCTCTGTTTGCGTTAGACTTACCTTGTAACACTTAATACATCACGTAGCCAGTTGAAGTAAACACACTTGTCGAAGAACGATACTCTTATTTGTCCTGTTACACACTGTAGTCTGTACGTATATGTAATATAAGTTTTAACTCCACACACACCTTCCATTAGACCTGTATCGTTTGTCAACGTGACTACTTGACAGTCATAGTCATACACAACACATGACACAGAGTAACAGGTACTAACTGTAAGTGTCTAAGTGTTATCGCAGCATCACTAATTTAGTTGTTGTGTAAAGGGCCGGCGCTAACATCGTAGCGAATTCGGATATCTCTAAGGCTGACAATAAATTTTGGCACAGATTTCCTTTGTTACACCTAAGTTCTAAGTAAACAATTTTTTTTTAATAATCATGAGTCGATTACATTTCCTTTTAGAATCGATACTCTATTTTAAAAAAACAAAATTGATTGTAGTATATTGTAACTCCGCTCTCGAGCCACACTGATGGTGCGCATCAGAGCGCCATTCAACACAAGTAGTAGAAGACATGTTTAGACAGGAAGAAGGACTGTTGTGGATCCGGCTAAAGTGATGGAAGTCTAAGCTGTCTTGACTCAAGAGAACGTCCTTTGTGCTATCTATGAACTGTGTTGAGGACCTGGGGCGGCACTGGGAAGTGTGTCGATGGTCTGTATTTGTATTTAGATAGGAAAGGACTGGTGTCACTTGAGATAGGACACTCTAGGACTTGATGGCTGAAGTCCATGCCTGTTTGTACTGTAAATAAATACCTAGTTAATTGTTACCTCCTGCCTTTTGTTGAGTGCCTGCCTTAGAGTTACAACAATATTAATAACATTTGCCGATAAATTTTTTTATGGTGGGGTAGATTTAGAAACCTCTGACAAACAGTAAGAATCTTCCCAAGTTTAGTCATGGCCTCTGAGATACCTTTACCAGGGTCGGATTTAAGTTTGTGGAGGCCCAGGGGCAAGATTTTTATGGAAGCTCTTAAATTAACTCTTTCGAAAGCTTGAATAAAGATCCACTAATGAATACAAATACTTAGAAGCATGCTATATTTTAGAAGAAAGAAATACAGTAATTGAGTATGTGATCTCACTTTCCTTTTCTTTGAAATATTTAATATTAATATTTTAGTTTTTGAAAAAAGTGTACATGATTGAGTTTGTAAGAGGGTATCCTTTGTAGACGCAGTACCGTAAAACCCGAGCTTTGCCAGTATTTACTTATTCCGAGAACGCTACAACTTGAAGCAGACACAATCACGACAGTGCTGCCACCCGACGTAAGAGTTAAAGTATTAGCGTTAAAAAATGAGAAAAACAAATACTCAAAAGTTTCTGACCTGTCGAATTCCTGCAAAATTTTCTCTTTTGTGGTGGGCCCTTTCTTGTGGAGGTCGCGGGGGCTGTAGCCCCGCCTGCCTTCCCTTAATTCCACTAGGCACTATTTTGGTTGCTATAACAATCGAGTTGCCTTATTGCTATTTTGAATTATCTCGTCTCATTTATTTTATAAGATAATATTAGTAATATTACCCAGAAGACCGGACAGCATGGAGACAGACTGTGTGTGTGCTGGTACTAACCTCGCCAAGAGCAAAAGAAACGAAGCTGCATCAGTCAAGAGAAAGAAAAAGAAAGCTGCCCTATCCGTCAGCCCTAAAACAGATTCATACACAGGCACGAACTGTGGCAAACGAGCGGCAAACTCTGCCGATTGATTAGTCACACCAGATTTTGACCCGTCTCAAGACGAAACCTAAAACAGTGACTCATCTGGGCGCATCCATTGTCTTCCGTGACAAAAGGAGCCACATGTATATAGATCTATATTATTCAATTTTCAATGTCTGGGGTTTTTTGTTTTTCAGGTGTTTTTTTTTTTTACGTGCATGACAGTGGGCACTGCAAACTATTAGAAAAAACAAAACAACAACAAAAAAAGATTGACTCTGATGTTAAGCCCCTACAATCTGTACTAATACAGAGGATATAGGGATCCATGTTTGACCTCCTTGGTTCATCCTGTCGTGTTTTAACGAGGCCAGATAGTTGATGGATCAATTTGCAGCTTGGTTTGTTCGACATAGATGCATCATGCTAAGGCAAATAGACTATTCTTTAAATTTATTATAAATAGGACGTGAAGGTGGCGAGTGGGATGACTCCATAACCTTTTTACTACCCTAGATTCCCGCCTTTAGTAAGTTAAGAAACCAAAAAAAAAAGTAATTTTTTAAAAATATAATTCCCCCTCACTCTCGTGCTGCAAATGCTTTTTTTTTTTAGCGGCCCCCGAAAAGGGAAAAAACTCTATTGGTTTTGTGTGAAATGTCTGTCCGTCTGTCCTGTTTAGATCTCGAAAACTAGAAAAAGATAGTGAAAATCTGACATAATATTTTAGAACATTCAAACTTCTGATGCAACGGCAAATTTTTTTTTTCTGAAAGCGAAAAATCTAATTTTTAAAATCACTTATGCAAGAAGTTTTTTTTTCATAAAAATACACCGCTTTTATAACTATAAACTATTAATAGTAAGAAACAAGTAGGCTCTTTAGAAGGAGAGACCACGGTCAATCACATGTTAAAACATATTTATGCTTATGGTTTTAGATTTTTTGTCAAAATTTTTTTTATTACATTTGTATTGCTGAGTTATGCAAGTTCTGTCTTACTAACTACTACATTTACACACACGAAATGTTAACTTTTTTTTAAAGAGAAAAATCTATTTAATATGCTTATAAGTTAGATGTAAATTGAAACAACAATTAATTAGCTTTTCATATTATCGCGTGAACTGCAGTGTATACACATAGAGATAGTACACTTAAGTAAAGGAAATTTTTTTTTTTACGGAAATATATTTTTCTTGAGGAATTAGAGATTGGCCCTTTACAAAACAATAGCCTACATCAATTAGATACTCATTGTAAGACATCAATTAGGCCAGGCTCACATTTAACTTCACATTCACTTTCACCTATCCTTTGTATGCTGGACCGCTGGGGCACCACAAAAGATCTGTCAGTTTTCTTTCTCCATTTTTCTCTGTCATTTGTCTTTGACAGAATTTCATTCTGATGTTCTTTCTGAAAATATTGAAACCTGCCTAGATGGACCACTTCAGGGAAACGATTTTGAGTTTGTTTTTCCACACAAACTGTCTTTGTAAGCTTGTTTAATAAGAGCAATATTTGTGTTCTATTAATAACTATTGAGCAATAGAAAAAAAAAGAACACCGCATTGCGCCCCCCCCCCCTAAAAAAAATCCTGGTTAAGCAAATGTAGGCTATAAATCTAATAAGAATATTTTAAGTTTTAATGATTAGGGCTAAATAGATCCTAACCATCTTGACTTAGTAGACGGTGTACATAATGAATGTCTATTTATTTAACTCTTTAATCGCGAATACATGCAAGACAACATACTAAACACTGTGCCAGCAAAAAGCTTATGAAAATAGAAGGTTTTATAGTTATCTATTGTCAAAAGTGGCGACCACTTTCTCTTTGCAAACTATAAAGGGGACTATAACACCACATCAGCTTAGTACAATGACAATATCTTTCCTTTGTTTGATACCAAACAAAATAATTAATTACCAACAGAAAATTACCTAATGTTTTTTTTGTATTAATGTGTCTTGTCAGGCAAAAGAAATAATTGTGCAAACTTTTTTACCAGACAGAATAAGTGGATTTAAATTTTGTAACAAAGGACTGGAAAAAGTTTGATGTAAATATATATTTATTTCCTCAATGCAATACAACAGATATATAAACAAAAGTTGTTAAATTCAAAGACAACCATTTTGTATTCATAACCAAGGATAGCTTTGCACAAATCTTACAAGGAAAAATGGCAATATTTGGTATTCATAGTAAAGATAGACTATAATATCTTAGAATTAGAAGAAGAAAAAAGGCCCAACTACATTCCAAACAATAAAAACCTTTGATACACTGAAGTAAAGACAATTAGAAAAATGTTACAAAATAAATGAAGATCTGTTTATTCTTCTTGTTTGTGGAAATTACAAATATTTCAACTTGACCATTCAAAACCAAACATCTAATAAACAGATACAAACAAAAAAGATAATACTCTGCAGCATTCTCTGTAAAAACAACCAACATATACCCAACATATAGTTAGTTAACTATCAGGAAAAAATGCAACAGCAAAAAAGAAAAAAAAAAGATATTGCACATGGAAATAATACATTGCTTAACCATGCCTAAAGATACACATCAGCCTATTGAAAGTTTAACCAGGCCTAAACATACACATCAGCCCATTGAAAGGTTAACCATGCCTTAACATACACATCAGCCTATTGAAATTTGTTTGTTTAACCAGGCCTAAACATATTTTTATATATAAGCCTATTAAAATATTGTTTAACCAGGCCTAAACATACACATCAGCCTATTGAAAGTTTGTTTAGCCAGGCCTACACATCAGCCAACTGAAAGTTTGTTTAGCCATGCCTAAACATACACATCAGCCTACTGAAAGTTTTTTTTTCCTTTGAAAATGTAAATTTAATAGGAAGGAAAAAATAATATGCAGAAATGAAAACAGTATGAATACAATTTTAAGACATAAGGAGAAAAAAAGAATTTAAAAAATAAGGAATGATATTCAGTAGTAAACATTGGACAGGCAGTATAGCAGAGCACACATTTCTTTTTTTTTATTGTTAAGAACAAGCTAGAACAATCTACCTGCCTTTGTACAACTGTAAGGCTTGAACGAAGCAGCAAGTTTTACATCCAAAACATTTTCATTGAGAAATGTTGAAAAATGATTAGCACCTAGAAGCTGATACATTAACTTTAACTAAAGGTCTGTGAAGACAATCACTGGATTATGTTTAAGTCAATTCAGTGTTTTTTAAACCTGACCAACAAGCTTCTATTTAAAGAAAGGACCATTGAGAGTGAGCATTTACAAACATCCAGGACATTGACTACTAAAACTAGGCTGTAATGTATGTTTCAGAAGTAGAAATTACAAAATCATTTTTTGTAAATTATGGCACAACAGCCATTTTAGTAAAGTAAATGTGCACTTGCATACATATCTTGTACATTTCAGTAGTAGATAATTACAAAATAAACATTTTTTTAAAAAATAAATTATGGCACGATTGATTGCTGAATGACAATGATAGCTGATTGCCATTGTCGTAAAGTAAATGTGCATTTGCATACATATCTTATTATTTTAATTTTTTCCCTCAAACCAAAATAAATCAACAAGAAAACAAATTTAGTAAAACTTTTTCAATATATCCATGCATCCTTTCATTCTAATAATACATTGACAGTGTTCTCTGTAAATATAGATAATAAACTATTAAACCTTAACTTACAATCCACTCACGTAAATCTAAAATGTTACAATCTCACTAACTACACTAGTGTCAACAAATTTTAAAATCTCACTAACTACGCTAGTGTCAACAAATGTTACAATCTCACTAACTACGCTAGTGTCAACAATATTAAATATCACAAAAATACTAGATCCTTTTTTTTACAGATTTAAATGCATGAGTTGAACTAAAAAATAATTTAACCTACACAACACAATTCAGGAACTAAAACAGGGCTTTACTTAAGTTTGATTTTTATAGCACAACATAAAACAACATCAATTTTCATCAATAGATTCTGATTACTTCAATAAAAATCAATCAAAAAAAAAAAAAGAAAAAAAAAAAAGCACAGCATAACCCTCTTATTTTAGATATAAAATGACAATTGATGTAAGAATAAAAAAACTCAATTTTCTTTACTTATTTTGAAAGTGGAATTTCCAGTGCAGAAGATATTGCAAATCTTAAATGTGATTACATTACAGAACACTGAGTAGGGTAATCACAAGTTATGAAACAATACATCAGATAACTGTTATAAACTAGGACACTTTTAAACAAAAACTACATTAATGTGACAAGTGAAAGGTATTTGAAAATAATTAGTCGAAATAAAATTCAAAAGAATTTTACAAAGCACATACAAGAAAATTTCATTTGAATGATAGCAAAATTAGAAGAAAAACAATGGGCCTACCAAGTCAATGCTTTAAAAATAAAATATGACCAAACTAATTTTTTGTAAGATAATTATTATTACTATGGTATAGTAATTATCCAATAATGAAAAATCCTAATAATTTGTAACATGAAATATAATAATGAAATCATTTTCTTTCTGGTTTAAGGCATTGCATAGTATAATACTTACACACAAAAAAACAAAAAAAAAAAAAGGCACACTATTCAATACCTTACATCCACCTAACTGTAACTTGGAGATTAACAGGAACCTTAAAAAAATTCAACCTAGAAAATTAACTAAATTTAAAATAAAAACAGGTTTTAAGTGACAAATGGAGTTCATCTTTTTAACCGTATCATGCCAAACCACTCGCTTGAAAGAAAGTCAATAACATTGTACTTGTAAAATCAAATTACATTTAAGAATTGTCATGGAATTGTTGAAATTACATTTTTTTTTTCTAGAAGATAATTCAGTAGTGTGACATTGTTTTTGTTTCACCTTTAGCCTTTAAAAAGTAGGACATGACAAATTTGAAATCACTATAGACAATAACAAAACAAATAATATATTGTAGATTTTCATAAATGTTGGCAAATCCATATATGTAAAGCTTTTTGGTGTATCTGGTGTATCCAATAACATTATGTATAATCTCTTTAAAATAGTAAAGTAGAGTACATTTAAACTCTGTAAAATAGTAAAGTAACAAAAAAACATGTTCTCTCCAACAACTTGGGTTTACAATTACATACATCAATAAATATACAATTATAATGAAAGTGACTTTAAACCAAATCAAAGTTCTAAAAATTAGGCCATACCTACAATGCTGATAGGTTTACATGGAAGGATCACTTTATATCATATGACTAAACTTTGAACTGTAATGGATAGAATAATTTTTTAAAAATAAAACTTTCTAGGGTTGAACCTTTATGTTGACCTTTGCCTGGTCGGAGATTAGTGAATGCTTGTTGACACACCTCAGAAAGTTGACTATCAGAGCTGACCAACCAGTCTGGTGACTATGAAACAAACAAATGTTATTTCATTAAACTCCGAATAAAAATCTGTTATGGGCGGGTGAAACACAAATAACATGGAAAATTAATGAACATGCCACAGATAGAAATTGTCCAAAACTAAAATAAAGCAATCTAGAATGAATTCTGTAGCTTCTAGAAATGTAAACATTGTTAGGATAGAAGAAGGAAGGAGACAGTAAGAGAAAAATTTGGATCGGTTAATAATTACCTGGCACCACAACCTCTGCCTGTTTCTCCATGGAAATATTCATAAAATAAAACCAAGTCTTTCCAGTGTTTATCATTAGCATAACGACTGTCACCACCTAAATAAATAAACAAATGTCAGCACTTGCAATTACATTTAGTAGTCAATTCTTTAGTGGAAGCTGAAACACTGAACACGAAAGAACTGATTAATTCTATATAACTGCGGGAGGTTTGGACAAGGAAGTAAATTATCTTCAATCTCTGAGGGAACAATCGAAACAAGTTAAACATTTTACAAAGTTTGTTATAAAAATATATAATACTAAACTTGTATGTATAATATGTACTATTGTTTTCTATTGTTTAGCAGAAACTAAAAATTTATTAAATGCAAACAAAATGAATATAATCATTTTCTACAATTCACTTGGTTCTTTTTTTAAAAATGGAAATAAAAGTTTACATTGAAATAAAAACATGAGACACAATAATGGGGAATTTATTGTATACTATATTTTCCTAGTAATTAGTTTCTTACCATGACAGGGTCTATGGCCTTCTGGTCCAGGCAAAAATAATTTGGTTAGTCTTGATGACAGTTCTCTGGCAATGTCTCCCAACCTCATTAAAATGCCTGAGCCTGTAGGACATTCCACTTTTAAACTGTCACCAAAGAAGGTGTCATAGCGCTCCAAGTTCTCAATGATCATATAGTTCACTGAAAACACATTACACAAAACAGCATTAGTTCTAATGACACCCAATATGGAACCATCAGTCATGAACCTGTACATAATATCATTTTTAAGATGTCCTACCAATTTTAAAGTGAAATCCACTCAATTTAAAGTGAAGGTAACATGTAGTGACTTTGAATCACAATTGTTTGAATAACAATAGAAATAACTGAATTCTGTGGAAATCTTACAAGGTACTTCCCTCTTAACTGAAGTCCTTAATTGTACAGATATGTATATGTTTTCTCACTGTTCTCCCCTAACCTTGACAAAGTATTCACTAGAGTAAGACATTTAACTACAACTTTCTTGGGCATTTTGCTTTTGTTGTCGTTGTGCCTTTTTTTTTTAATCAATGGCAAGAGATTTGTATTTGCTTTTTAAAGAATATGATCTTGAAGATATAGATGATATTTAGTCTGTTTAGAATTTAGAGAAAAATAATTATAGCAAGGGATAGCGTTTACAATACAGTTCATATTGTCTGGTGTGTTCATGATTTGAGGGACAGAGGATGTAGAGGTGTCAGTGGATCAGTCTGTGCCCCACACTGGGCTCACACACCCTGATTAGGGTTGACAGACATCTGTATATGATGTCACATATTATACACTAAAGACACACAAAATGCACACAAAATGCAGTGTTAAAATTGTTCATTAGCAGCACGTTGAGTTTTTAGTTTCAGATTTTCTTTTTGAACTGAAGATTATTACACCCTAGCCATAACTTCAAACAAGGGTTGGCAGCCGGCAGAGTACGAACTTGGGACCATAGAGATATCAGTTGAAAGCTAGTGCTACACAGAGGGCCATTAAAGAATTGACTTGTTATGGGAGGGTGAAAAAGGTGCTAAACAATTTTTTTTATGTTTTATTTTAATTATATTGGAACTGGGCATGAAAGACTTCAAATTAATTATTTCTTTTTCAATAAGGAAAAAGATGGAAGAATTTGAATTAAGCAGAATTTTGACTTATGCAAATTTAAATTATCTGGATTCCATTGTATATTGTTTTTCAAAAAAGCTCAGTGTTTCATTATTTTGTAAGATATCATAGAAGATAGCAAAGTAAAAAAATAAGGCAAAATGGGTGACCTATAGAGGTTTATAAATTGAGGGTATTCTATAGAGATTTTAAAAATGTTTTTCTATGCAGTTTTTTTTGTTTGAAAGTGTCCTAGTTTAAAAGAAAATAAATATTTAAAAGTAATGCAAAGCACATTTAAACAAAAAGATGTGTCTGACCTAACAGTTTTATTCAAGTTTATTGTATTGGCAGAAAAGAGAAAAGTAGCTGATTCACCTTGTTTTTATCACAAAGAAAAGAAATGACAGAAAATTCACAATTTTAAAAGAATTTTTTCACTTTTGAGATATAAACATGAAAGACAGAAAAAGACAAACAGTACAACAAAATATAACAGAGGAATGAAAAAAATCTTACTTGGAAGCCATATTGGCCCCCTCCAATTACTGTTTCCTCCAAACATATTGGTGTAAGACTCAGCCGGCTCATAGGACACAGTGTAGGTGTTCTCTCCAGCTTGAAATGTAAAGGGATGTTTCTCATGGTACTGAGCATGTGCAAAACAAAACATGAATTACAGGACTGAAGATTTGAGAAACAATTAGTAATAAAACTGGAGAAACATTCTACCAATGCCATCCAGCAATAACCATAGTTGACTACTTAAAAAAACACAACACTTGTATCAGCTGTTGCTATGTTTTAGGAAAATAACACTTTTATATTCATTTCACTTATATCTTTTTTTTCTAACAGAAAAAGAAATAAGAATGATAAACCTATTACATTTTAAATCTCAACCAAGTTCTAATATGAAAAAAAAAAACCTCCACAAACACAAAAAAACAAAACAAATGGACCTTACTTTAGAAAGTGACCGGATTCCATATGGAGACAGGAACTCATTTTCATCTAGCAAATATTTCAGAATACGAATTAGTTGCTCTTTTGTAACTAAAGACAACATAATGGCCTGCTCTTCTTTTGATTCCCCATCAACAGGAGAGCTGCTTCTATATAAAATCTGTTTTGAAAATGAGAATTTTACAATGCAGCTTATGCATGACTAAAGATGTGTTCCAAATACAAATGCAAACTAAACTAAATTGACATCCTGTATCTGATGAACTGAGAGTTTTACCTGAGTTTTACAGGCTAAGCCTTTTCTATGTTCCAAAAACCATTTGGTTCTCTTATAGAATCCTGGATGTTGTTTTGTTTCAGAATCCCATAAGACCAATGAAGAAAACAGTGGTACCTATAAACAAAGCAAAATACATAAATACAATGAAAGTATTTCACCTTTAAATGTTCTAAAATCCTTTAAAAAGATGGAAATGAAAATGCAACAAAGAGAAAAAAAAAATGATATCTCTCTATATGTGTGTATGTATAATTTTGTATTCTTTCACACTTTTCCCACACTGAATGGGTCTTTCATACTGACTTCTACATTATTATTTCTGAATTAGATGTGGCAAAGTATGCAGGCAGAAACTGGATCTGCCTAGTTACATGAAATACTGCACTCATCTTGAAAGCTTAATCAGAATATTATTTTCATCTCACTTTTAGAAATACATTTGAAAACAATTATTCCTGTATCTTACATTTCAGGATTAGATCAAAGTTAAGATTATCTAACAGAGTATAACAAATTTTTGTTTTATTTAATTAAGTTTCTTCCCATTGGTAGAGAAAAATGGTTCATCTCATCTCTAGAGGTCAGTTTCAGAATTGGTAAAGAAAAGAATAGTCTCTCATTATATCCTCTTTTACCTTAAGTGCTATGGATCAACAGAAAATTTTCAAATGAAGTCAAATAAAAGTCCTGATGTTGGTATTGAAATTTAAATATGTTAATGGTGCATATGCACAGATTTAGTGTTACAATTTCAAGAGAAAATCCTTACCATTCCCACCATGGATCTAATTTTCAACGGCATACGAGAGTTCTCAAAGATGATGTTGTCATAGTAAAACCCGTCCTCTTCATCCCACAAATGCGCCATGCCGTAGTTGATGGCATCCATGATGTAAATAAAATGTTCAAAATATTTACTGGCCATGTCTTCATAAATCTGATCCCTATGAGCCAAGATAAGACTGAACTCAACCATTAGCTCACAAAAGAAGGCCATCCATGCTGTGCCATCAGCCTGGGCCAGCTTGCCTCCAGTTGGCAAAGGTTTAGATCTGTCAAAAACTCCTATGTTGTCCAGCCCGAGGAAGCCTCCTTCAAATATATTGAGTCCATCAGGATCTTTTCTGTTGACCCACCTTTAAGTTATAAAAGTTTAAACAGACCAATATTAGAAAAAAAGCTTTGCTAATAGTGTTTACAAATGTTTAAAAAAAAAGCACACACACTCTAAGTTAGAATGTACAGAACCATTATGATAATTATTTAATTCTATGTATGTCATAATTTCTGGTTAGATAATGTAATTTACACTGATCTACAGATCTATCTATAAGCCCTTTTCCAATATAAAAAGCAATGGCAAACTTATAACAATCATCAGTGTAAGTTGGCACAAGTCACCCTTGCTTAGATTTAAATGCAAATGTATTCAAATTAAAAAGTTCAAGATTCTAAAAATATTGAAATACAAAGCTATGCCTAATATTGAACCAACTCTAAACTTGTAACAGTAAACATTAAAAACAAAAATTGGTATCAAATTGCGCCAGTGATGCTGTAAATGATGCAGCCAATTAATTATAACACTTTGCTGAAAGATCACAAGTGGTCCACAGACCACTGTAAAAATAGTGTCGCTTTATGCAATTATCAAGTTTACCATTAGGATGTCACAATGTATTTAACAAATGTAATTTTAAATTTCAAAAAAATATATTATGATTGCTAATAAAATAGTATCAAAAAGCAAAAGACAAAATAAACATAAATTTTTTTAAGGCCCAAAATTTTACAATTTACTTTTGAAATTAAAAAAATGGTAACTATTCAAGGAAGATTTTCATTATTCTTCTTTATAATTGCTTCAAGTATTTCTTTTTATAATAAATAGTATTAGATTATAATTGTGGCTCAAAAAAAAGATTGATGTAAATATCCATCAAGGTGTAATTAATTCTGAATAAAAACACTTTGTTAAAAAATTCAAAACCAGGATGACCAAAATAGATAACATTAAATGACAGGTTCTACTCCGAGGTATTAGATAGTAAACATTATAGTAATATTAGCAAAAGCTCACCAAGTAAAATTTAATGCCAGTTTTTGAAAACATCTGGCCAAAAATACTTGATCTCTTCTGGCTCTACAGTCACCAGAAGCTTTATAAATCTTCAGTACAGCATAGGCATGCACTGGTGGATTCACATCACTAAAGGCAAACTCATAAGCTGGAATCTAAAAGAACATTACATCTATATATTACACTTATATACATTCAAACGTGGTCAACAATATTCATCTGCAAAAAAGAAATATATATATATAGGAATCCAGACAAGCGAATGAGACATGTTCTTATAAAAATTGGGTAATTTATTAATAGATTCTGTGTACTGTTTGAAATATCGCTATACAATTATACAACTAGTTGCTTCTCTACAACATTCACTGGGGAATTATATAACAAATATTTACAGCAGACAGCTACATAATTAAGTTCTCTTTTAAGAAGTTTCATAAGCAACTACAATCATACTATCATAGGCAAGTGCAATCTCACTTCTCATAAATGAGCAAAATACTTTTTTTAACAGTAAATGAAATGTTTAAAAATTGTCATTTAAAAGGATTTTTAACCTAACTAAATATATAAATCTAAAATATTTAGCCCATTACTTAATTTATTTTGTTTTCTGCACCAAACGCTAATTACTAAGACAAACACAACTTATGTGACAGTCATATTTGGCAAACTTCTAAGATTTTATGGAACATTATAAAAAAAACAACCTATGAACTCACGCTTTTAACATTTATCCCAAAATGAGTAGAAATAGACTTCAATTTTCATTAAGTGTTAATTTAGGAAACAGGAACTAAGTCTACCACTAAATACTACACACACATATTGTGTTCAATGACTTAGGTTCTACATCTACTACCAGTAATGTTTATAAAAAAAAAACCACCTCACCTGACCGTTGGGGTGCATATACCACTCTCTAAGAAACAATAACATTTGATCTTTACAGAAGTTTAAGTCTATACTGGCAAAAGGCAACATGTGAAAGGCTAGGTCCCAGGAAGCATACTAGAAAAGAAAAATAAACACAATAATGTCATTATTCAAAATAAAGGGGCACTATTAACATTTGAACTAAATTTGATATCATAACATGTTTTGGTGAACAGATAATACATATGTTATATTTTTATTTTACATACAATAATAGCTTAGTATTTGGTGTTTTTCTGATAGGATTTTTCTGTGCATCGAAAAGGATCAGATTTCGGCAGCATTTCTATGTGACAATAGCACTTGTATGTCAATAATCTAGATCTACAAATCTAGTCCACTACTGGATTATAAATTCTGGCTATAAGTTTAGAGTAAGTAAATCTAATAGTAAACATCATTGTTTAAAAAAAAAACTAGTACTTAGTCTATCTTAACTTATATAATACAGACGTTACTTCAAAAAAGAAGATGATTACGTCCTACGCGTCATGCATTTAGTCATGCATATTAACAAATGACTTAAATTCTGCCAAGTCACTGGTTTTTCTGGCTAGCTCAGGCAACCCATTCCATGCTCTAATAGCACTAGGGAAGAAGGAGTATTTGTACAAATTTGTCCTAGCATATGGGACGAGGAATGTGCCTTTATTTTTGTGTCTTTCAGAGTATTTTATTAAATTTTGTTTTTGTATTTGAAGATTATGGTTCAGTGTTTTATGTATAATTGCTACTTTACTTTTGAGTCTTCTGTCCTGAAGGCTTTCTAAATTTAGTGATTTTACTAATGGTGTTATTCTAGTCAAATGTGAATATTCGTTTGTTATGAATCTCACTGCTCTATTTTGTGTTTGTTCCAGTTTCTTAATGTTTTCTTGAGTTGAGGGGTCCCACATGGTGGATGCATATTCTATTATTGGCCTAACCAAGGTTAAATAACATTTTAGTTTTATGTTCTTATTTGATTTATAGAAATTTCTTTTAATAAACCCTAATGCTTTGTTGGATTTTTTTATAGTTTCATCAATATGTGGATTCCATGACAGTTTTTCATTTATTATAACACCTAGGTATTTTGCGTTTTTAGTCTTTTGCCATGAATAAGATAAGTGGAATTAATTTGTTTTAGTTTTTTTGTTACTCTTAACAACTGACATTTTTCTGGGTGGAAAGACATGCTCCAATTTGATTCCCATTTCTGTAATTCATCTAATTCTCTTTGTAAAATATCTGTGTCTTGTTTTGTTTTTATTGTTCTATATATTATGCAATCGTCTGCAAATAATCTGACTTTTGTTCCTGAACTAATGCAATTTGGAAAATCATTTATGTAAATTAAAAATAGTAGTGGACCCAAGACTGTTCCTTGAGGTACACCTGAGTTTACTGTTATTGGTGTTGATTTAGAGCCATTTATTATTACAGTTTGTTCTCTCCCTATCAGAAAGTCTTTAATCCACTGATGCAGTGGACCGTTAATGCCGAAATATTTTAATTTTTTAAGCAAACTATGGTGGTGAACTTTGTCAAAAGCCTTGGAAAAATCTAGTAAGATAGCATCTATTTGTTCACTATTATCTAAACCTTTTGAAAAATCATCAATTAGTCCTATTAGTTGTGTTTCACATGATCTATATTTCCTAAAGCCATGTTGGTATGGGGTGAGGACATTATGTTTGTCTAAGTGGTTTATGATATTGCTACATATTATGTGTTCTAGTATTTTACATGTGATGCTGGTAAGTGATACTGGTCTGTAGTTTCCTGGATCAGATTTTTCTCCTTTTTTAAATAGGGGGGTGACATTAGCTTCTTTCCAGTCCTTTGGTACTCTGCCCTGGTTAAGCGATGCCTGAAAGAGTATTTTGAACACTGGGGCTAGCTCATTGCTTAGTTCTTTGAGTAATCTAGCTGGAATACCATCAGGTCCAGACGCCTTATTTGGTTTGGTGTTGGCTAATAGTTTTTTAATTCCATTTTCTTGTACTACTAAATCTTCTATGTTGTCTACTTGGTTCAAATTAAGAAATATGTCTTTGTCTCCTGGGGCTGAGAATGCTGATGCAAAGTATTTGTTTAGGATGTTTGCTTTAGTTTCATTATCATTATGTATTATGTTATGTTCATCTTTTAATGGCGCAATGCCTGTTGTTTCCATTTTCTTAGACTTAATGTATGACCATAGGTTTTTGTTGTTATCTTTAGATATTACATTGTTTATGTATTCACTCTGCAGCTGTCTGCTTACTTTTTGGGTTAGATGTTTAATTTTTATATACTTTTTGTAAACTCTTTCTGCCTTGGTTTCTTTAAATTTTCTATATAGGTTTTCCTTCTGTTTACAAAGCTTCTTTAGTCTATTATTAAACCAGCATTTATTTATTTTGTTTGATGTGTATTTAGTTGGTATATGATTTTCTATAATGCTTTTAAGATGGTTTTTAATGAAATTCCAGAGGTCATCGACTGGTTGGTTAATGTCTTTTTCTAATAAGAATGTTTGTTGAAAGTTTAATGCAGCTTGGTGTAGTTGTGTTAGGTTACATTTATTCCAGAGTAAGATTTTTCTTTTGGTTTTTGTATTGGCTACTGCTTTTATCTGACTGTGTATTTTTATGATCTCATGGTCTGATAGACCAGGGATAATATCATAATCAACTACTAATCCAGGTCTGTTGGTTAAGAAGAGATCTAATGTGTTGTTTAATGTAGTTGGCTTTTTAATGATTTGATCTAAACTTAGGTTGTGTAAAGTTTCTATGAAAAGCTCATTTATGTCCTTAAGGTTTTGGTGTTTATCTATGGTTAGTGTTTTCCAATTTATATCAGGTAGGTTGAAGTCACCCATAATCCAAAAAACTGCATTTTTATTTGTCTCTTTAAGTGTAGTAATCTGATTACATAATTCCTGCATGTATTCTAAACTAGAGTTTGGTGGTCTGTAAATGCTGCCTATTATAAGGGATGTTGAGGTGGTATTAATTTTACAAAATGTAGATTCTATGTTTTTTGAGTTAGGTAAGGTAATTTCTTCTGCTATAAGAGTGTTTTTTATTGCTAAAAGAACTCCTCCATGATTATCAGCCCTATCTTTTCTACAAATTTCATAATTACTATTGAAAATTTCTGCATTATAAATTTCAGGATGTAGCCAAGTTTCTGTTCCTGCAATTATGTCTGGTTTCTCACATTCTAATAAAATTTCTAAGTCTGCTGTTTTGTTCCTAATGCTTTGAAAATTTATTACTAAGGTTTTAAGGTATTTTGGTATTACTTCTTTAGTAGGTTTGTTTAGTGAGGCTGTTGTATTAATTTTAGTAGATTTAGGTTTAACAGGAGTGGATCTGGCTAGTGGTTGGTGAGTTGGTTTTGGGATGGTGTTTAGGATGTTGAATGGGTTAGAAGTGTCCGCATCAAAGGAATCAAACAGTCCTGATGTAAACTGAGGTAATCCACACGGTACACAGTGCCATGATGCATCTTTGTTGCCTAAGGCATAATACACAGGTGTATTCATATGGAGACATGATGCATGGTACCATTCATCGCAGGTGTCACATTGAATGGCTTTCTGTTTCATGGTGCATACTTTTTTGCAGATGTTGCATCTATCTTTAGATCTAGGCCCTGGATTTGACTCTACATCTCCTGCTATTAATATTAACAGTGAAAGGTATTTATTTCTACTGTGTCTGATTGAGAACTTCCATTTGTGATGGGTAATCTTCTTTAATGTTATGGATGTGTATGTTAGGTTATTTTTGAAGTTGCATTGATCTAAAGTGTGATGATTGATTATGACTGTTGTTTTCCTTTAGAATAGATCTAATAACCTGAAATTAAATTTTAATAAGATATTAACTAGAATTTTAGATCTCAACAAAGCCTAAGGTCAAAGGAGAGTCATCAGGTGAAATCATTGTCAAACTTAAATTGAATCATAGAGAAATTAGAAAAAGGAAAATGATGAGGCCAAGTCAAACTGTTAAAGAAAAGTTTCCCACCAAATGACATTTTTGAAGAAACAGAAAAAAAAAGGAAACATCAACTGTCAACACCTACTATGGAACTTGTAGAAATGACTAACAATTCATTACATAACATCAACTGAACAACCTATTATAATAAATTGTTATTGCTATAAACACATATTAACTTACTCTATATATAAATAGGTACCGTACGAAATGTTTCAGCACAAGAGGTTCTGACAATAATTTATAAAACACAAAACCTTTTATATGATTGTTTTGTTCACTATATAGTATATATTTGATAATTTCTCCCCATCCAATCCTCACCCCTCTCTGAAAAAAAAAAAAAGTTTTAATAATTTTGACTATTTCTTGAGCGTATATTTCGAAATAAGGTCAAGTGATATGTGCTCAGGACATGTTGCCTCAATGATCCCTTTGTGATTTGGCTAATAGGTAATAGTCTTTGTGAGGGAACATCCATCTGTTATTGGGTAGATGTTGTTTTAGGGCTAATTCATCAGTAAGTTGGATCAAAGTTCTTTGCATTTTTTGCTTGTTTTTCTTATTTCTCTGTGTTAGTAGCTTATTTGTGGATGGTCGTCCTCCAATCTTCTGTATCTCTCAATAGCTTCTAATGCTGCTCTGATGCGCCTTAACTTAAGAGGTTCAATATTGGAGTCTATTTCACAGGTTGCTGTGGGAGTAGTTCTCATACCTCCACTGTTTACATGCAAGACATTCCTTATAAACCTTCTGCTTGCGAAAGTCCGAGCGGAAGGTGACATTGCTGTAGCTGTGGCTTCTTCTGGCATTGCAGCAACTCTTCTTCAGGGTGGGAGAACTGCTCATTCAGCTTTCAAGCTACCTCTCAACCTCAGCCACACCACTGATTCGTCCTCCACGTGCAACATATCAAAGCAACATGGCTGAAGTGCTAAGACAGTGCAAGCTGATTGTCTGGGATGAGTCCACGATGGCACACATAGGGGGTGTCGAGGCTTTGGACAGGACCCTCCAAGACATCCGAAACACCACCACATGTATGGGAGGCTTGACAGTGTTGCTGGCTGGAGACTTTCGGCAAACCCTACCAGTCGTGCCCAGAGGAACACGCGCCGACGAAGTGAAAGCCTGTCTGAAGTCTTCGTACCTGTGGCGTCAAATCACTGTCGTCACTTTAAGAATAAACATGAGGGTTCATCTGAATGGCGACACAAGAGCCGGAGAGTTCTCTGATCTTCTGATGAGTATTGGTGATGGCAGCTTCAGTCAAGAAAATTCTAAAATAGCAATTCCCTCAAATCTCTGTCTCCTGGTGAAGACCTTGCAAAACCTTCGTTACAATGTTTATCCCAATCTAAGAACTCTCCAGCATATAGACGTGTCATGGTTGAGGGAGAGAGCTATCCTAACACCACGAAACGACATGACCACGGCCATAAACCACGTTTTACTCCAAGAACTCCCCTCACAATCTAAAACATACCAGTCTGTGGATTCAGTTGTGGAAATGGAAGACGCGGTGCACTATCCGGTAGAGTTTCTCAACTCTCTGAATCCTCCAGGCACTCCTGAGCATCGTCTCATTTTGAAGGTTGGGGCACCGATAATGTTGCTGAGGAACTTGCAGCCACCTAAACTGTGCAACGGCACCAGACTTCAAGTCACGTCTCTGCAGAAGAACCTCATTGAGGCAACTATTTTGGATTGTGTCTAAAGATGATTGGTAGGTTTTGTTGGCGGCTACTTGTATGGAGAGACAGTTATCCATAACAGATCTGACGTATCCAGTGTATAACTATCTTAAGGTTTTCTTTTCAGCTCCCCAGGATGTTCCTGCTAGGTGTTTTATTATGTTTAATCTTTGTGATGCCTTTTCTTTTAAATCTGCCATAAAGTGTTTTAGAGTCTAATTTTACACCAAGATATGTTGGATTTTCTTCTTTATTTATTGGCTGTGAATCTATTTTTAGGATGTAGTTTCTTTTTGCTATTTTGTTGTTGTGGCTAAAGGTTGAATAAACTGACTTTACTTTGTTTATTTACATTTTCCATAATTTTGAAAACGTGGAGATAGTTGTGAGGGCTCTGTTTAATTTGGATCTAGTCAGCACTGGATATTTCTCTGTAGTCCAAATTAAGAGGTCATCTGCGTAAAGTGGCTTATTGACCGAATTGAGGTCTGGGAGGTCATTTATGAAGATTAGAAAGAGTGTGCAGCTAAAGGCTGAACCTTGTGGTAGGCCTTCTTCCCAACTTTGTTACTAGAGATGGCACCTTCGAATCGGGTTTGGATGGTTCTGTTTTTTAGGAAAGCCCTGATCCAGCTGTACATTTTTCCATGGATGCCCATTTTTCTCATCTTCAAAAATAGACCTTTTCTCCACACTCTATCATAGGCTTGTTGCAAATCTATAAATACTGCAGTAGTGTGCTTGTTTTCGAGAAACCCTTTTGCTGTGTCCTAGATAAAACGAAAGAGGTGGTTTTCTGTTCTACTTGCTTTCCTGAAGCCAGCTTGTGCATTGTGGAGTGAGCAAGTGCTTTCTATCAGAGGAGATACTATACATTAAATAAATCATTTTCATGGACAATATTTAAACCCACACACACAAACATTATAATGTTAGTGTCCTAGTGATATAACAATAATTACACAAAAGACTTATTTATTTATTTATGGAAAAAAATAACTGTTTTTTTGTATAGCCAATGTCTGAAATTTACAAATGCTCTAGTCTCACCCAAGGGTACTCCCATTTGTCAGGCATGCTGATAATATCTCGGTTAAACAGGTGACGCCAGTCAGAGTTTCGTACTTTGGAATGTGCAGCTGGTGGAGGAGGTTGTCCTTGATCACCTTGTAACCATTCCTTTTAGACATCAACATAAATATTAGCCAAACAGCAAATTGGAAATTTTCAGATAAAAAAATCTGAATTGTGTTTCTTAACAGGTTCATATTCAAATGCATTTAAAACAGAAGAATTGAAACAGAAGAATGAGAGATCAAATAGGTTTTACTCACTAAAACAACATAGTGATAAAATTGTTTGCTCCACAGGAGTCCAGCGTAAGCTTGTCTGGTCACTAATATTTCCTGAGGGTCTTTGCACACAATAACCTTTAGAAACAAAGGATCATTCTATAAGCTTAACATAAATAGTTTTTTTTTTAAAATGCATTAGTCCTTTCACAAGGCAAAGATTTTGTTGATGTTTGAAACATATGATTAATTAGAGAAATGTAATTCTGATACAAAATTAGGAAATAAAGAAACTAATTAAATAACAATATGATAATAAATTATATGAAAATCTAAAACATATATATAATTGAATCTAAGATAATATGTATGTCCCGCATGCAGCCAGGTGCTTTCTTCTATGTCAGCTAAGGCAAGTTGGCGCCTAAGCTAGTCTTTAAAGCGTTTCTGTGGGGCACCTATGTTACGTCGACTGTAGTGTATGCTTAATGACCTTTCCATAAATGGAGGACCCTATTGTTATTGTTATTATAGCTTTTATATAGCGTTACTTTCATGCCTATTGCATGCTCAGAGGGCTTTGGTCCAATCTCATTAGTGGACCAGTGGGGGGGAGGGGGCATCTAGGAGCAAAATTAAAAAAAGATTTGGCCGGGAACTTTCTACGTTTGACATAGATCTAAATTCAATCCACTAGATCAGTAATACCCAAACTAAGGCCCGCAGGTCATATCTGGCTAGTAAATTATAATTTAATCTTCCAAATTTTGAATAAGTTTAAGAAGATCAATAATTTCTTCAAGACTGAATACTTCAGCTGACATTGTGTGGATATTCATCATTTTATTAACAACACTAGCAAAATACCCGCGCTTTGCAGCGTGAGGATTATTGCATTAACATTTCAAATTTGCTTTAATTAATAGGCCTACATGTAACAACAAAACATTCTCATTTGTGCCAGGAGTGTTACCGCAGGGAATGTAGCGCATGTATTTTTGGAATAACCGGAACAACTCAGTTTTTGTGTGGCTTTTTGCAATGTTAGTCCGATAAGTAAAAATGATGTGTCATATGTACTGCCTTAAATATTTCATTACTAAGAAGAAAAGTAAACCTTTTGAAATAGAGAAGAAACATACATGTACCAATACACAGTTATTTGTTGAGGATCTCTTTGTACACCACGTTGTCAGTTCGACCCTCCGGCTGCAGTATGACCAATCCCTGCGCCGAGCTTACTCTTGAGCATGCGACGTACAGTTGCCCATGTGAGAAGCAGTCCTGTCTCAAGTCAATGCCAACCTTTTGTAGTGTCTGTCCCTGAGACAGAAGCAGAGCCTTACTGGGAATTGGAGGCGTTTGAATTGAAATGGGAGGTCAGAGGGGATGACGGGGATGCGAGGAATCAAAACTGTCTCTCCTGAGCCACTGCCAGTGAAAATAGTTGCCTCAATGAGGTTCTTCTGCAGAGACGTGACTTGAAGTCTGGTGCCGTTGCACAGTTTAGGTGGCTGCAAGTTCCTCAGCAACATTATCGGTGCCCCAACCTTCAAAATGAGACGATGCTCAGGAGTGCCTGGAGGATTCAGAGAGTTGAAAAACTCTACCGGATAGTGCACCGCGTCTTCCATTTCCACAACTGAATCCACAGACTGGTATGTTTTAGATTGTGAGGGGAGTTCTTGGAGTAAAACGTGGTTTATGGCCGTGGTCATGTCGTTTCGTGGTGTTAGGATAGCTCTCTCCCTCAACCATGACACGTCTATATGCTGGAGAGTTCTTAGATTGGGATAAACATTGTAACGAAGGTTTTGCAAGGTCTTCACCAGGAGACAGAGATTTGAGGGAATTGCTATTTTAGAATTTTCTTGACTGAAGCTTCCATCACCAATACTCATCAGAAGATCAGAGAACTCTCCGGCTCTTGTGTCGCCATTCAGATGAACCCTCATGTTTATTCTTAAAGTGACGACAGTGATTTGACGCCACAGGTACGAAGACTTCAGACAGGCTTTCACTTCGTCAGCGCGTGTTCCTCTGGGCACGACTGGTAGGGTTTGCCGAAAGTCTCCAGCCAGCAACACTGTCAAGCCTCCCATACGTGTGGTGGTGTTTCGGATGTCTTGGAGGGTCCTGTCCAAAGCCTCGACACCCCCTCTGTGTGCCATGGTGGACTCATCCCAGACAATCAGCTTGCACTGTCTTAGCACTTCAGCCATGTTGCTCTGCTTTGATATGTTGCACGTGGAGGGTGAATCAGTGGTGTGGGTGAGGTTGAGAGGTAGCTTGAAAGCTGAATGAGCAGTTCTCCCACCCTGAAGAAGAGTTGCTGCAATGCCAGAAGAAGCCACAGCTACAGCAATGTCACCTTCCGCTCGAACTTTCGCAAGCAGAAGGTTTATGAGGAATGTCTTGCATGTAAACAGTGGAGGTATGAGAACTACTCCCACAGCAACCTGTGAAATAGACTCCAATATTGAACCTCTTAAGTTAAGGCGCATCAGAGCAGCATTAGAAGCTATTGAGAGATACAGAAGATTGGAGGACGACCATCCACAATTCCGCAAAGGCTCGTTGTTTGAGACTACATTGGCCAACTCCGAGGTGTCGTAAGAGGTTTCCCTCAAGTACTCGGGATTCGACGTAACCTCTGCCAGTTCTCTCGAAGGTGAAGGCAGCCCGTAATGATCGACAGAGAGACCTCCGATAGCAATGACGTAGTTCTCAAGCAACTGAAGACACTTGTTGTAGATCATAGGCAACCACTGTTGGACTTCTGTTCCTCCATGATCTCTTTCAGTCTGTCTCCTAACATCTTCTGCCATGCTGTCTCTATGTTTTTCCCAGAGATTTAAGGGGTTCTCCATTTGGCAGAAGACCAGCATTACAGCGAACAGTTCACGGATCTTTTGAGGTGAGCGAGACAGAGCAGCTTCCTGGAGAGTCCTGTCCCAGTGGACATCGTCCTGTAACAAACCAAGTGCCCTGCAGGCCGACTTGTAGGTTGGATGGACAACACCGTCAAAGTGAGTCTGATGTGGCCGTGCAATGTGTAGCACAGAGCGGATGTTGTCGACCGTTACGACCGTTACGCGTACGATTGGGAAACGAAACCTGCTGCACTTTTGTAAGTAAGCTGTAGGGAATGCGCCTGCCAAATTTCACCGTTGTACCTACACGGGAAGTTGCAGAATTAGTGATGAGTCAGTGAGTCAGGGCTTTGCCTTTTATTAGTATAGATTTTTCAGCATTCTCTGCTTTAAGTATTGATTTTATACTTTTATTTTTCTGCCTCAACTTAAAAGCTAATTTAAGAAAAACCTAATAAACTAGAACATAAGTTTATATACGGGTACCTCATTATAAAACTCATCTGCTTCCTGCTTCCTCCGTGCAAAAATGTCATCAAATCCTTCTTTGGAAAACATTCTGTCTGGTTCAGGACCTTGTGACTTTTCAAACAACCTGACCTTGATAACAAACTCTTCACCACCAGGTATCTCCAGAATGTAGTGCGCAGCACATTTAGTACCAAACTTGTCTGGATTCACAGCAAAATTTTCACCTAATGGATAGGTAGCAGCCTTTTAGAATTGTGCTTTTAAGTGTTTAAAAGCGAGATGTAGAAAAATGTTGCTATAAGAAAACCTATTTGTAGATAAGAAAGAATGTTTCCTCTTGGAAGGTTGCTTACATTGTTAAATAAGAAGAATACATTCTTTCTAAATCTTGAGACAATAAATTTTTTGTTGTTGTACACATTTCTGATGCTCCTTAAAAAATTGAAGATTATCACATCCTAGTCCAAACTTCCCCTGATCTGTGGCAGGCAGGGTTCAAACTTGAGATGACAGTCCACAGAGCATACTTATCTTCTTATCTTATAAAATACAGACGTTACTACATGGCCAGGGAGCCATCCACCATTTAATGTTTTTAGAACATAAGAGGAGGTTTATTATTCTAAATTCATATAAACAATTAGGAAATAATTTAAGTGAAAATACAAGAAACTAGCTGCTTTTCAAATATAATCAGTAACTATGTTATAAGTTTCACATTGTCATGAAATGTTTTTTATTTAAGTTTCAATATTTGAAGAAAATCAATGATGTCAGCAATGAGAAAAAAAAGAAACATTCTTAATAATTAGAAATGCAGAGCAAATGTATTGGTTGACTTTAGACTGAAGATCAAATATGACTAAATTGATAGCAGGAGTAAAGAAACATATTGCATTAAACATTATTATAAACAACCCATCATGCTCTAATTTAAAATCTGAGACCTCTTAAAAAAAATTTGAAAATCCAAAAGGTTTTTTTTTGTTTATTTTGCACAATGTTTCTAGCCTTTCTTTATATCAACTTACAAACTGATGTTTTCTTCCTCTATGAAGGTTTCAAAAGTCTTACCAAACAAGAGCAGCCTATGGAAAGCATCTTTCACAAAAGGGGAAGTATTGTTGAGGTGGAATATGCGTTTGAAGTTGGTCTCATTTTCTGTAAACAACATTGTTGGCTTGTTGCCCTGTTGGTCAACATCCACTTCAAAGATATAGCTACCTGTTCAAATGTTTACAAAATTGTTTTTTAAATAAAAGGGTTGGAAATAGAAATATTGATTAAAATAAAAGATTTTTTAAAAAATTATATGATAGAAAAACAGTTTTAAAATTCTAAATATTATATGGGAGATTGATGCATACTAACTCCACCAGTGAGGTCATAGTGACATCTCTGTCTGCCCCAAGTCAGGATAAAGGAAGAGGGCGGGTGTAGAGCTAGCAACCCAGTTCAGCTACAGAAAAGTTGACAAAAGATTACTGAAAACTTTGCCCTGAGAACAGAAGGCTCTTCTACATATTTAAATTTAGTTATACCTGGAACAAGATGGAACTATGGAGATCTATTGTTGGAGGCCCATAATCCAATATTGGGGTGAAGGGCTGTAAGTAAGTAAGTAAGTAAGGATGCATAATAAAAAATGTACATAGTTTTACTTTGATTAATACATAAGGAATAAATTCTATAAAAATTTTTTTGCTAATAATTAGAAGAATGTATATAAATTTCTAACCCAATGTTAGATGTTCTGCTTCAATATGTCCAGGGCTGGTTTCTTTTAAATTGGGCTTTTTGGTCAAGTAGGCCTGCGGAATACAAATAAATGTATTATCAAAATCATTTCATTAGAAAAATTAATGTTCAAGGATGGGTGAAAGTATTTAGAACACAATTGAAGATAAACACAGAGCAGGAAGTGAACAATCCAGGATTTAAGCATTTGTGCGTTCTTTAATTTCAAAGACCTGTTAATTTTAATGAGTTTAGCACTAGTGTACAATACAAGGCATCAAGAATTTTGGATATCTTGATGGAATCTTTCAGTTCACATTATCTCACAAGTGAGTGACTTAGTTCATATTTTGTGATGTAAATTACTTTCTGTGCCAACACTGTCTGTATTTTTGCTCTTTTAGTAACTGGGAGAATTTAGGGGAATGTGGGAGTAATCCATTTTGGAGTCAGAATGCACACTGGAACCACAAATAGTAGTAGTAAAAATCTGGGTAAAGAGATCTAAGCTGTTATCAGCACTTTAAGTGTCAGCTTTTTTTCACTGACATTTGATGTTAAAAATTTTATCAGGTATATGGTTAAGTTTCTTGAAAAAGATTTGCACGCCACTACTGTAAATAGCAGAGGAAGGAGACCTAATGCTTGAAGAACCTTCACCTTTCTGTGGTGATGCCTGTCACATCAACCCAACACTGAATATTGCCTACCAAATATTGTACTTTTTCTTATAGTAATTCTAAAATTGAATCTCTGCATCGATACGTTTACTATGAAACAGTATGCTACAAGGATATAGATCTGCTTATTCTGTGCTCATCTATTACCAGTGCAGGACTTTTAGTCTTTTAAGTACAAATGCCTAAAAACTGAGCAAATCCCTCAGAATTGAGTTTTGATGTGATGTCATGAGATTTAGACTCAGCATATGGATCTTATCTTATCTTATATAATACAGAAGTTACTTCAAAAAAGAAGATGATTACGTCCTACGCGTCATGCATTTAGTCATGCATATTAACCAATGACTTAAATTCTGCCAAGTCACTGGTTATCCTGGCTAGCTCTAATAGCACTAGGGAAGAAGCTTATATTCTGCACATTTTAAATTGTATACTCACATCACAGTTCTGTCCCCAGGACCACATATTACGAAACCATAGAGTCGGAAGTATGTGTATCCTGGATGTCTTGCTTCCTCTGTTGGAAATGATGTATTTCACCAGTATGTCATCTGGGTTGGACTTGCAAAACTCTGCCTTGATATCCCAATAGTTTCCATCATCAAACACACCTATACAAACAAGATAATGGCAGATAATCAATGGAAAGTGAAACATTTATTTTCTGAATAGAAATATATATATACAGTGGCCTAGCTAGGGATTTGGGGGGCTTGACCTCTTTAGGGGGCCCCTGCATTCTGACATTCAGATCATGACATGAGATTATGGTGATAATATTTAATGTAAAAACAAATTTCGAACACTCATTCAAGTGGAGGCCAAGGGATTTTTAAATTTGGAACCCCCCTCCCTCACCCTAGCTACGTCACTATATATATATATATATATATATATATATATATATATATATATATATATATATATATATATATATATATATATATATATATATATATATATATATATATATATATATATATATATATAATCTTTAGCAGTTAATTGCTAGAATGACTAACCATCAAGGTGGACAACTAACCTGTGTCCAGCAGTTCATACTCTAACTGCTGCTTAGTTCTGTACTTATTCTCTGCTACAATGTGGTCATAGGGGTATGCCTGGTGTGGATACTTGTACAGAGCTGACATGTAGGAGTGGGTGGGCGTGCTGTCCAGGTAATAGTACAGCTCCTTGACATCCTCACCATGGTTACCCTGTAATCAAAATCACAATGAAAGAGGCAAGAGTAAGTGTCTACTTAGAATTGAAAACACTTTTTTTTTTAGTTTTAAAGTTACTTGCTAAGCAGAGGCAGCCTTAGGAGGTGGTGAGTGGGGGCAACCATCCTTGGATCTGCACCTGGAGGGGCCCCACAAAAGTTGAAATTGTTTTCTAGTTTGCTGATGTTTCATGCCAAATGATTCTGCATCATTACATTTGTTAATTAAAGTCCAGAAAATTCAATATTAAAGAAGAGGGGACAAAATCTTATATGAAGAATTAATTATGTCATTTGGTCAAAGGGCCAATTTTTTTTACATTTTATGATTCCCCTTGAAGGGATTTAAAAAACAAAAAAGGTTATTATGTAACAGGGATTTTAGCCTTTATTGAGACTACTATAAGAGGATGAGAGTATTCTACAACACAACTGTATCCTGACAACATATTGAGAAATTTTTTGATTTTTGTTTTTTTGTAAATTGTGCAATAAAATATAAAGTCAAATCTTGATGACAAACTTCATTTCCAGTGAGACCAAAAAGTCTTTCCTTCAGTATGGGATCTTTCTCATTCCAGACACATAGAGCCAGACATAACCTACATTGGTAGTCTGTGATGCCCAGAAGACCATCTTCTCCCCATCTGTAGGCCCTGGACCTGGCATCATCATGAGGAAAGTACTCCCAACTGTGAACGTAAAAATTGAAAATATTTTTAAATTTCAGAACTATAACGAAACAAACAAAACTTTGTTTGAAGCACAGAGGAAATACCAGATCTAATACATGTACAAAAAAAAAAGAAAAAAAAATAATGGTAAATTTTAACTAATTAGACGGAACGGCTAAGTTAGACACTTTGTATCCACCTCTACAAAACACGACAGGCAGTCATGGACCAAGGGAGAGCACTGAAGAAATTCCCAGGCACTTTCTAGTTTTCTGCAAGGCCACATTTTATTCACCGCATGTGTATAAAAGGTTAACAGTCGTCCGGCAAAAGGAGGGCATGTCCTACGACTGGCAGGCATTGGCTTACATTATGAAAAGGACCAGCTTTTACTCTTTTGATTACTCCAATGGCAAATTATTCAGCAATCCTTCATATCTCTAAGCCTCTCTTCTAGTTTAAACAGACATACTCATTCATACATACAAGTAATTTGTTTTTGACAAGCCCACTTAATGAACAAGCGTTTGTTTATTCAAGGCTGTTTAAAAGAAAACATGTTACTTAGAACTGATGAAAATCTTGATTTGTTTCATTTGTTCATTCGCGGCTATAATTCTAACATTCAAAGTATGTTTACGCATATTAAGCACAGTGCGGAAGAGAGATATATAGAGCCTTCATCGATTTGTTTTTTTTTTTGGTTTTGTTTTTGATAAGGTAGGATCCTAATTTTGAAGAAAATGTCGAGAAGAGATATATATTTGCTGGCAGGATGGACTACTAGTGCTGTGAAAAGTCGAATTTGAGAACTGCTATTTAATTAATATAATGGTTCTACAGCCTTTTCATTGACATATTTCATACACGAACAGTATGGTCCGACAGTTACGCTGGGCAGGGCACATATCGATATCCTGTATGGAGGACGAATTTATGCCAAAAGCAGTCTTTTTTTTTTTTTTTTTTTGAGCTGAAAGGTGGTCGACGTAACAAAGGTGTGCCCCATGGAAACGCTTTAAGCGCCAACTTGTTTTAACTGACATAGAAGTGAGCACCTGGTAGAATGCGGCTTCAGAACGAGACAGTGTAGGTCATTTACAAAAGCCGCGGGAAACACATAAGAGATCAAAAGATAATCCGAGGACAGACGTAGACGGCGAACAAAAAATCTAAATTAATCGATCACAGGCGGGCAACGGTTATGCCTGCGCTAATGTGGCTGGGGCTGCGTAGCCACGGAAAATACTGCAGTCCTCATTAATCTTCGGACTCGAAGCCCTCCTTTTTAAATGTTTGTCCTCCCCTAGGCATTTAGGAGTCTGGTAACATTTTAGTGTATAGAGTTGGCCTTACTGCACAATAAACAGCGATTATTGTTTTTGTACTATTAACAACTTTTACAAGTATACAAACACACTAGATCTGTGAATACTGAAAATGTTGATATGTGTGTGTGTGTGTGTGAAAATCTGCCGCTGTGCTGGTAGGCCAATATATTTTTTTACGTGTTTGTAACTAAATCATTTCATCTCACACACATACACACACAAGTAAGTAACACACATAGACCTACACACATATACAGACGTTTTGCTTTTGTTCTCAGAGAAACTGAATATGTCCAACTCTAGGAATTCCCCCACCACCTGTTTTGTTGTTTTTACAAAGAAATGTCTAAGATTTAAACTCACATTATAGAGTAGGCTATATATCTATGACACACCAGATATTGCTGTGTCAGCCTTTCTTATCTGGCCAAAATGTGCTCAACATTCCAGGCCAGGCTGCCCGAGTTTGTAATAAACTCAACATGTTACTATAGACAGAAGTCGGTTTGTTTTAGAAGCGTGCACAGTCGAGGGGAGGGAATGAGAGAATTGCCATACTTGTAGAGAACCAAATCTCTTGGATATAGTTGATACATTCTAAGAGTAGAACCACGTGATCGAACCTACACGCTCACTTTCGTTCTTAGTACAACGACTGTTTAAGAATTGTGAAACGTTTACCGTGGTCATGCATTGTATTTGGCATAACCCTATAGATCTCTTAAGTCAAGGTGAACTTGTCTCAGTCTGATGTATGGTAGACATGTGTCTGGGACGGTCTGGTCTTAAGTTACCGGGATAGCATGTATTGGGGGCGAGAAGTCTTGTCTAGCTTTTATTTGTGCCCAAATGAACAAAGCACGAAGTTTTACGGCTTGTTAATTATATATTGCTTTAATATTCCATTTAAAAGATCCAAAGCATTATCAGTAGGCTTCTGTTGAAAATCTGAAACTTAGTCACATTGATGTAGGTATCAAACTAGTGTTACAGGTTGTGTTTAAAGCGATCATTTGAATGTGTTACTTTTCTGGACATTCAATACGGACTCTCGTTGTTAAAAGCAATATTTTTGTAACACTTAGAGAAGCTATCTCACCACGGGTTCCACGGCAATATGGCGGGGATCCCGGGTGTGCTCGGCCTTCGACCAGATTTCTAGTGGAAATAGTTATGTGATACAGATGCTAAATGTTTAAAAAAACAACTCCTGCAGCACGGTAGCGGGCAGGGTTTGAACCGGGCACCATCGAGACGACAGTCATTCAACATCTTTGCGGTACTTGTATCTACATCTAAATACTTCCTTGACAGCAGCTAACCTTTTTATCAACCATAGCATCAACACTTAGCTACAGCTACTTATTACAAAACATGCACATAACGTGATATGCAGTTCTTAATGCTAAGCATTTTGTCACACTGGTTTCTTTGGTAAATAATAACACCTCCAGTCCTCCATGAATGAACTGGGCCAACACTATAACTTTATATATATAAACTATGCAAGGGCCATTATCTGGGTTAATAGGTCACACGTAGGCCGGGCTATCAAACAGGTTTGCTACATTAGCTGTTCCAACAGGACGGCACTAATGAGTTATCTCCATGTTTACAAGGCTTCTGCGCCCGGGACATTAATACCAGACTGACCTAGATCTATTTCTGTTATTTTCCTCCGAGGTGACCAACTCGCTGGCATACTTTGGTCATACTGTAGCAGACTTGAGTGGCCAGGTCAATAAAGTGGGTGATAGGTCGCAACGCCAAGACAGAGCTGCGTCTCTTAAGGTCAACGGTCACATTCATTATATTGAATGCACAAGTAGCAGAACTGACTTTTAAAATGTGTAAATCAGTGTTCCCGTAGCTGGGTATTATCTTTTTGATCTTGTTTTTTTTTTGTCTGCCCCGTGTCTCACATGATTTTTACAAAGCTTATATTTATACTCATTCTGTATGTCTGGTAAAAAAGTTTGTACACGTTATTTCTCCAAAACCCATTCTCGGGTCAAATTGGATCTTAGCACTATTATTTACTGGCATAGACAAAACATGAATCAATTAAAAAAAAAACCAACAAATTTGTCAATGAGAGATTATTTTGTTTGATATCAACAAGGGAAATTAATCCTTTTCACATATATGGCTATATATGTAGGAACCCGTCCCTTTAGATAGTAGGACACGTCATTTCTCCCACACCCATTCTCGGATCAAGGTGTCGGATCAAGGTGAAACTTCAACATATTTTTTGTACCTAAAATAACATGACAATTTTAAAATTAATCAATTAATTATTTATTCGTAATTGATTATTGTGTTTAATATAAAGTAAGGGAAAAAACTTCTACATTATTGAGAGTTACAGTTGTAAGTGTGTATATGCTTTTCTTTTTTAAAAAGGATTTTTAAAAATTTTATTTCAAAAAAAAATAAACTTCAGGATATAGCACTAGGGAAGAAGGAGTATTTGTACAAATTTGTCCTAGCATATGGGACGAGGAATGTGCCTTTATTTTTGTGTCTTTCAGAGTATTTTATTAAATTTTGTTTTTGTATTTGAAGATTATGGTTCAGTGTTTTATGTATAATTGCTACTTTACTTTTATACATATATAACAAAAAAATATTTAAAAACATGGTTGTGTGTCAAAGAAAAGAACTGAATTATTGGTTAAATTAAGGTTACCAGCCGTCCGGCTAAAGGAGCGTGTGTCCGGGTGGTGTCCTTTGTCAATGGCCTAAATAGTGAAAATGGCCGTCTTTTACCCTATTGTTGACTTTAAGTCCATATTGCTATGATATTACCTATCCATTACTGTAACCCCCCATATCTTTGATTCACACACATAAAAACTCATTGGTTAAATAGCACACCGTTGTAACACAAAGACCTTTATTTCTATATTTAAAGCTGTACATAGCAAGTCTGTTACTCATCAGACTTTGTGAGTGTTCAAGAGTTTTTCTGCGGGCGCGCATGTGCCTGGTTACCCTTTTTTATAAATTTAATATATATATATATATGTGTTGGATATTTGTGACAAAGAAAATATCCGAATCGTTAAAGATGTCGGGAAAGTGAACTCCTAACAGAAAATAAGTAACAGTTGTAGGCCTTTACAAAAAAACAAAATAATTTAAAACAAATACAGTTGAGTTGTTGACTCAGTTGAAACGTACGAGAGAGAACTTTTCTGAAACCATTGAACAGTATCTTAACTATCAGAGCCATTAGTAGCCTACTACTGTTGGTAAAGCACTGTATCATACAGCATGTCTTTTACGCACTAAATGTTGGCAGTGTTTTTGGAGGACGATGAATAAAGCACATGGTTATTTCTGCAACACAAGACATTCCGTGCCATTATCGGCATTCCCCATCGCTGCAGGAACACTGGCACGCACTGATGATTTTAAAGACCTATATTTCTTCCATCCCTCCCCCCCCCCACACACACACACCACGAGTGAAGGCCGTGTTCATTATGGGACCATTACATCTTCTACTGCAACAATGAGTTTGGGCCATCTCCCAGGAACAACAAAACAAAACAAAGCCTCCCCAATCTGTCGGGCGAAAAGAGGTATTTGAAACGAAATAGAGGCATACATTTATCTAATGACTAGAGATGGATTAACTCGCTTGTGTTGTGTGAGAACTCTTCTAGAGTGCTTTTTCATTTTTATAAATATACATTGTTCCCCTGGCAATCAAATCATTAAATAAGAACAATCTGGTATAAACGTTGTCACATGTAAATTATGAGTGAGTCTGGTGTGAATGTACACTTTGGTTTCTTATAGTTATACTGTTTTTTGTTTGGTGTAATGCACAAATTGTAAGACAAATTTCCATACGGACAATAAAGATTATTATTATATTTTAAATAATGCACGCCATTAAGACCCTCTTCTCACCCCGGTCAGCAGCCGCCATGCGAATTAGCTTATCTCTTCTACTCACGGCCTTATTCTGCGCGCTACTTCTACGGTAGAGGAAGAATTAGGTCAAGTGTGTCTCTAACAATCCCAGACTTAACACTATATTAAAAAGTCACTTATTATTTCCTGCCAAAGTATGAGTAAGTTTTAGACACGGCAATCAAGATTGTTAAGCAGTGGCGTAGCAGGATACTTGTGGGACCAGGATTCAAGAATGTGATGATGGTCCTTCTTCTCTTCCTTTAAGTCAGAGTGTGACAGAAACCAAATAGAATCAAGCTCTATGCATCCAAACATGTAGACAAGGGCGAGCCCGTGCAGCTTCTACCTTTAACAATTCATTTCATGATCACACTTTATCTACTTAAGCTTTCCTATTGGTCTCAAGTCCTTGATCATGAAACCACATCGCGCCATGGTAACTACGCCCTGCGGGTCGGCAAGGAATGAGGCCAAGCAGGCGGTGTGAGTGTGGAGAAGCAGGAAGATAAAAGTATGTTCTGGAGATGTTCAAGTCCAACCAAATGTCAACGTTAGCAACTCAATAATAACAGAATTAAGTTATCATGCTAACACTATCTCAATGCCTGGCAGTTCATCTTCGTTTCAATTCTTCTTTATTTACAGCTAGTTTAGTTGCGTTTTTGTATTGTAATAAGTCTAATGCTTCCTTCTTGTTGCAATTATTTTGTGTCAAAAACTGAAGAGCTTAGAAGATTTGATTCTGCAGTGCTAATAAGTGCACACACACACATACATACATAAATCAAACAAATTTTCAAAAAAACACTAACTTATTACTTTATTACCACTTCCTTTAATTTGTACACCGGATGCACCAAAATATAATCTTTCGGTCATGGCTCGCAAAGACCTTTCCTCGGGGAACGGTCCCAAGGAAAAGAAGAGAGAGAGAGAGAGAGAGAGACAGAGAGAGAGAGAGAGACAGAGACAGAGAAAGAAATGGGAACATGACAGAATGGACAAGCCTGTCATTGCAAGACAGTCGACAGATCATGTGTGAATTAAAGGATAAGTTAAGGTAATGAGAAATAGTGATGCACAAAGCTTATTTTAAAAGGGTGTAACTTTCAAATTCTCCTCAAATTTACTAATACTGTAAATTTGGCCAAACTGAGACAAAGAATTTATCGTTAGATGACTTTTCACTCCTTCTTATGATTGACTGTAAGTACCTGAAAGTGTCGACCTCCCCCAGGCCCTAATGGGTAGAAAACAGTTCTCTTGACATGCAGCTATGAGGCCTCAAGTTTCAGGTTACCTGAAGCAAAGAGAACAGCAAAGAAAAGAGATAGCCAAGGAAACTGACGAGCTTGTGCACGATGAGATGAATGTAAACAGCTTCTCGGGGCGAAGATTTGGCTTCCACAGCTATCTTGTTGTACACAGAAAATGAGACAGAACTCGTCTTGAACATGAAGCTTCTTTCTTCAATCCATAGCCAGAAAGGGTGTACAGAAATGCTCAAATAGCTTGGTGATTATTCTATTTTTAATTTCATGACCATAATCAAATCGTTATTAAAATTTAGGTTTGGATTGGAGCGGGAACTATTGAGACCAAGACATGGGTGCAGTGCAGAGAAAGTTCATGGAACTCTGCGTACAGCTAGAAACCAATTTATCAATCGATTTAAGCTTGCCTTCCTTCTCGACATAAAAACATTGGAAGGGGGGGGGGGGGTCAAGCAACTAATCATATATCAGCAGCCGAACCAAAGAAACTTGAAAGGACTTTAGTTACTATTCTGAAACATAATGGAAGTCCAAAACTGCTGACGGTGAAGCCACGCAGAGGGTAGAAACAGGAAACTGTGTGACAGAATGTCTGGTGACAAACGGATATCTGTCTGGAACACTTCCGTTCGCCCATCAAATCAATTCACCAGTTCATACAATATTCAAATATAAGGCTACTCGTATTTTCAGTTTTTTATCTCCCAAAAAATAACTTTTCGCTTTATCTTAGTTCAATACAGCGTCTCGTAATATAGGAACACCTTTTTTGTGTGGTGTTATTAATGAGGACACAAAAAAGGGGCAAATATTCTGTTGATAACAGGAAAGACCATTAAGAGAATACTATTCAGAAATACTCTTCCGATAATAAACAGAAAACAACAACAACTCTGTAGTCTTTCTATTACAGGAGGTGGAAGTAACTTTGCAGGATCAGTTCAAACGCTATATTTAGGAATCAAATTTTCTTTCTTCAGATATAATGTAATCAATTATGTGCAACAAAGTATAGATCTATAATCTTCAAACATAAGGCTAAAACAACGAGGGGCGGCAACTTCCTGTAACAAAAGATGCTGACACTAGCAGTAGATTCTATAATCTATACACAATACAGCACTGGATCATACAGTCAGTGTGTCTCCTAGAAATCCGAGATGTACAATAGAAGTGTAGAATATTTGTATTGCACAAATAACAAACTAGTGTTTAAGAGGGAAGACATATTTAGGAACTCCATTGATTACGTAAACACAAGCGGTGTTGCACTGACGCGCAAGTGTGCAAATGTACATATAATACTATTATGTTACTCTCTTCTTTAATTCAGAAAATCTATTATCAGAATAACTAACAAACTAGTCAACTAAAAAGTCAATTCACAAATCAAGTCTCTTGGGTTTGTTAACTATTCTGCCTGAGCGTGTTACGTAAGGTTCATGTGGTCTAGAGGTGTTAGAAGAAGCAGTGTGTAGTGGCGGCTCTGCATCTAGTGTAGTTTGTAATCTTGGACTCTCTAGATCTAGTGGTTCTGGTTGTTCTGAGATGTCATCTGGAAAGTCATAATTATTGTCAAATCTGTTTGCTTTCTCAGAAGACTTTCTGATGTGTTTTCTGTTTCTCCTGTAGACCTTATTTCCACTTTTGACATTATATGATCTAGGCTTAGAACGCTTCGGAACTACTGTTCCTGGTTTCCACTTAGAATTAAGTTGCATTCTGACTGCCGTTCCGTCTTGTAGTGGATTATGACTCTTAACTCCTTTCCTCTTATCATAATAATGTTTCAGAGACTGTTTCTCGGAGTCAAAGTGTTTCTTCACCACCTTGAGATCTGGTGTTTAGGTGTGAGTATTTCCTCGCTCGAAGGTAACAAATTTCTGGGTCGGCGTCCCATGAGTAATTGTGCTGGCGACAAATTAATATAACTCAGTGGAGTAGTTCTGTAGTCTAATAGCGACAGAAATTTGTCTTCGCTTTTCTTCCAAAGTTTCTTCACTGTCTGAATAGCTCTTTCAGCTTCGCCATTAGAACTCTGAAAATGAGGACTCGACATTTCATGCTTTATTCGTATGATTTACAGAAATTCAGGAATTTCCTTGAAGCGAACTGTGGCCCGCTATCTGACCTTAACTTTCTAGGTATTCCATGGCATGCGAATATACTCTTCATTGCTTCGATGATATCTGATGTAGTTTCCTGTGACAGTTCTTTGACATCAATAAACTTTGAGAAGTAGTCAACTAGAAGCACACACTTTTTACCCTCAAAGTTAAACAGATCACACCCAACCATGCTGTAGGGAAGGTCTGGTGTCTTGGTAGGCATTAGCGGTTCTGACACATTTTGATTCTGATGTTCAGCACACCTGCTACAATCCCTGTCACTTCAATATCTGCATTCATGCCTGGCCAATACATGACTTCTCTGGCTCTCTGCTTACACTTGACTATTCCTAAGTGAGACTTGTGAATCAGATTTAGCATGTATTTACGTAAGCTTAGTGGCATGACTATTCTCAGACCTTTGTATATAATACCATCCGAAGTTGATAACTGGTCTCTTGAATCCCAATATGGCCTGACTTCAATTGGAGTCTCGCTTCTTGTGTCTTGCCAACCAGTCATATATACTTCCAGAAGCATTGAAAGTTCCTTGTTTGTACAGTCTTTAATTTCACTGTATTTCGAATCACTTACAGAGATCATATGCACTGAATCATCTGTAAATTCACATGTCTGTGTATCAGTATTTGGTAAATGTGCACGAGAAAGTGTATCGGAGATAAACATTTCTTTGCCTTTTCTGTAACAGACTTTCAGATCATACCACTGTAGTCTTATTAACATCTTCTGTATTCTCATTGGTGCTGACAATAAAAGTTTCTTGAAGATTTGCTCCAGAGGTTTGTGATCATTATAAGCTGTTACTTTACCAAATATGTAGCAGTGAAATTTGCTTGTACTATACACAATTGAAAGCATTTCCTTCTCAATTTGAGCATATCTTGTTTCTGCATCCGTGAGAGCTCTTGATGCGTATGCAGTTATACGACTTTCCTGGAGTAATACTGCTCCCAGTCCATCCTTACTTGCATCACATTCTATCTCTACGTTTTTGTTGACATTATAATATGCCAAAACTGGAGGGTTTGTACAAAGATGTTTCAATTCTTCAAAACTCTTGTTTTGTTCATGATTCCATTGAAATTCTATGTCATCTTTTAGAAGCTTTCGTATTGGATATATTAAGCATAATATGAATAACAGCACCAGGGACCAAGTTTTAAGAGAGAAAGTAATGAATTAAAATGCAACGAAAATAAGGACATGCGCCGACCGAGGCTCGAACCTGTGACTCTGGATTCGACACCACTGCCTAGCGATAACGCACCAAGCGAAACTAACCTCTAGACCATCGGAATGTCCAATAAAACATTCTTCTGATCCAGAGTCATTTCGCCCGTATGCAAATTACCACCCCAGTGGTCAAAGGTCACAAGCCCCAGCTAGCCCCTCCCCCACCCTCGCAGCATCCTTTCACTAACAACTTCGATAGAGCCGACACAGACAGCCGTTAGGCATGTATTAGACAAACGATGGCACTATCTAATTGTATATCTCTCACAAAGACAAGTGGACAACATAAACACATTACATATAGAAGCTTCAGTGGGTACGAGCAATAATGCTGTAATAACTAAGATTAGGAATAAATTTTGCTAGGTACTGAATTAAACCTAGAAATCTTCTGATTCCATCTTTGTCTTGAGGAGCTGGCATGTCAATAATTGCCTTTATCTTTGCTGGATCTGGTTCTAAACCTTTCTCTGACAAGATATGGCCCATATAAGGTACTCTGTTTTGCCTTATCTTGCACTTGTCATACTTCAGCTTTAGATTGTACTCCGTTGCTCTTTGCATGACTTGTTTCAAAAATGTGATAATGATGCTCAACATCTCTACCAGCTACTAGAATGTCGTCTATGATGACATATGCTCCTTCAATACCTTGAAGCATTTCATCCATAATTCTTTGGTAAATTTCTGGCGCTGATTTGATTCCAAAAGGTAACCGTAACCATCTATATCTTCCCAGAGGTGTGTTGAAAGTTGTGAGAAATGAAGATTCTCTTTCAAGCTTTATTTGCATAAACCCTGACTTGGCATCGAGAACTGAGAATATCTTTGAATCTGGAATATTAGTGATCACATCTTCAATAGTTTTCATTGGATGATGTTCCCGTCTGATTGCTTTATTGAGATCTTTTGGATCAATACATATTCTAACTTTGTCATTCCTGAACGAAACAACCATGGAGCTAACCCATTCAGTAGGTTCATGTACTGGAGTAATAAATCCATCAGCTTGCATTTCTTTAAGATTTTCTTCAACTTTATTGCGTAGCGATGCTGCTAAGCGACGTGGTGGGTGGATAATTCCTTCAGAATTGTCCTGTCACTGAATCTTGTATTCTCCTGGCAGTGTTCCAGTTGTTTTCAGCATTTCAGAAAACTCTCGTTGTAGCTCGTCTTATTTTTCAAAGGTAGCGCCACTGTTCCTAAAGTCTTAATGACAGTGATTACTGTAAGACTTGAGCGACTTTGCTGAATAAGCAAGTTTTACTTTGTCTTTGAGCTTTTCAAAGTCTGACTTGACAAGAATGTTACATCTTGCACCAGTGTCGATACGGAAAATTTAATGTCCTGCCATGCACGACTAGTTTTACAGTCCACTTGTCTTCAACGACATTAATGTTCTTAACTTTACCCTTCTTAGACTGGCTACTTGCAGTACTAATAGGTACAATATTTTCATCACTGTGGCTGTTATCTTTTACCAGATTGACGTTGCGTCTTTTTCTGCACATTTGAAACCAGTGGTTATTCTATTTGCAGAAATTGCATGTGGTTCCTATTGCTGGACATTTTCCCTTTTCATGGTTCTTGCCGCATTTACTACATAATTTATCTGAGTTGTTCTTAGACTTCTGCTTGAGTACATTGTGTGACTGTCTCTTGATTGCTAGAACTTCTTGGCCCCTAAACATTTTCACTTGGCTTTGTGATATCTCATATTGTTGTCCAATTTCAATAGCCTTGCTAAGGGTCAACTTCAGTCCCTGATCAAGTAGTCTTAATTGTACCTTTTCGTGTATGACTCCAGCTCCACTAATGATCAAATCAATAAGTATATCATCTGGATCATCATACTCACAGTCCATAATGAGAAGCTTTAGGTCTTTAACAAAGTTATCCAAACTTTCTCCTTCTACCTGCTTTCTCTGATGTGCTCTAAATCTAGACACTCTTTTATTTTGTCTTGGCCTTATGTAGTCTTCAATTTTCTTTAATAGCAATTGCGGATCTCCCTCTTCACTATCAATAATATTTAGAGTTTTGTAAACTTCACGGCCTTGTTGACCTATCCACATTCCCAGCCATCCGGCTTTTTGTTTACTATCGGAACCAGCTAACGGTCCTTTGAAACAAAAGCTCACCTGCTGTTGAAATCTTAAAAACTCTTGATACAGATCTTTAGCATTCCAATTCAAGATTGGTTGCTCAAAATAAAAAGAAGCCATTATTAGATTAATAAAAACCTTTGTCTGGACAGCTTTTTAAGTTTTACTCTGACACCATGTAGATTATTTGTATTACACAAATAACAAACTAGTGTTTAAGAGGGAAGACATATTAGGAACTCCATTTATTACGTAAACACAAGCGGTGTTGCACTGACGCGCAAGTGTGCAAATGTACATATAATACTATTATGGTTACACCAGAAACACAAAAACTCCATAATATTTGGCACCCAGTATTTTGTGGTTTCAAGTCTGTTAACATTGCGCGATTATTTCAGACTTTGAAATATAACTGTTTTAAGTACTTACCAGTTACCATCACTAGAGTAATCTTCTCTTACAGTGGCCCACTGCCTCTCGGCCAGGTAGGGCCCCCACTTTTTCCACCGCTTGCTCTTCACTTTGTCCTCTTTGAGCCTCCGCTGTTCGGCTGCCATCTTTTTCACACCTAATCCGTCACGCCTGAATAGTCCCTCACAAATACCTGTAACATAATGAAGATCTATAAGAAACTTATACTTTGTGCACGCAGATGGGCGTGGTAAACCCTAAAGACCAGGGAGTGATCCATTGATGTGATGGGATTTTGGGGGGATTTCAAACACCACGCTAAAATACCAGCATTAAATGTTAACAGACTGCAAACCACAAAATACTGGGTGCCAAATGTTATGGGTTTTTTGTGTTTCTGGTGTAACCATAAGTAAAGGAGGGCGGGTGGTTTGTTTATGTATGCTGAAGAGAGTCTAATGAAACCACGAGGTGACTGTCGTAGTTCAAAATAGGTGGCTTCCAGGGCTGGCCTTACAAATAGCGGAGCCTAATTTAATGGATGCTTGCGAGGCCTCTCTTCTATTTTTTTTACTACTATTAATATTTCTTAGATCATTATATCAACATTTACAATAAACAACATGCATATAGGCGCCATAAGTTACGCCAATCGTACGCTACACTAAATAGGTTAACCCTTTAAGTCCTACATCTTTAAAAGCCTGTGACAAGAGCCATGACTGACAGTGATCATATGCTAAATGTATATTGCGGGGCTCCTGCCAGGCGCGGGGCCCAATTCGGAGCACTCGATCAAATCGGCCTAAGGTTGGCCCTGAATGCTTCCAATGGCATGCGTCTCAAATCGGCGCCTGCGACATACGGAGGTCACGTTCAAATAGTTTCTAACAAACAGTCCAACCCCCCAGGTGAGTAACCTTTGACCTACTTTCATTACAATAAAGTTATGTTTTCTATTTGTTGTGGACGTGAGGTTACTAGAGTGATAACGGGGGGGGGGGGGGGGGTGAGTTGATAAGAGTAGGATGCGGAGAGGAAACTCGAGGATCATGAGCCTTCCCCGCCACAAACCAATGTGTTTTGAACAGCACTAGATTGGGCAAGTTTCACCACTAAGTGGTAGTGAATCAGAAGATGTAGATCTAGGCCTACAAGTAGGAAACTGATTTCGTCCAAAACACTCACTAAATATCGCGAAGAGCTGGCTTAATTTTAATTTATTCAGCCATCCTCTTCTATGGTCATACATTAAATCTAAGAAAATGGAAACAACAGGCAATGCGCCATTAAAAGATGAACATAACATAATACACAATGATAATGAAACTAAAGCAAACATCCTAAACAAATACTTTGCATCAGCATTCTCAGCCCCAGGAGACAAAGACATATTACTGAATTTGAACCAAGTAGACAACATAGAAGATATAGTAGTACAAGAAAATGGAATTCAAAAACTATTAGCCAACACCAAACCAAATAAAGCGTCTGGACCTGATGGTATTCCAGCTAGATTACTCTAAGAACTAAGCAATGAGCTAGCCCCAGTGTTCAAAATACTCTTTCAGGCTTCACTTAACCAGGGCAGAGTACCAAAGGACTGGAAAGAAGCTAATGTCACCCCCCTATTTAAAAAATGAGAAAAATCTGACCCAGGAAACTACAGACCAGTATCACATGTAAAATCCTAGAACACATAATATGTAGAAACATCAAAAACCACTTAGACAAACAAAATGTCCTCACACCATACCAACATGGCTTTAGGAAATATAGATCATGTGAAACACAACTAATAGGACTAATTGATGATTTTTCAAAAGGTTTAGATAATAATGAACAAATAGATGCTATCTTACTAGATTTTTCTAAGGCTTTTGACAAAGTTCACCACCATAGTTTGCTTAAAAAATTAAAATATTTTGGCATAAATGGTCCACTGCATCAGTGGATTAAAGATTTTCTGATAGGGAGAGAACAAACTGTAATAATAAATGGCTCTAAATCAACACCGATAACAGTAAACTCAGGTGTACCTCAAGGAACAGTCTTGGGTCCACTAGTATTTTTAATTTACATAAATGATTTACCAAATTGCATTAGTTCTTCTTAAGATTATTTGCAGACGATTGCATAATATATAGAACAATAAAAACAACACAAGACACAGATATTTTACAAAGAGAATTAGATGAATTACAGAAATGGGAATCAAATTGGAGCATGTCTTTCTACCCAGAAAAATGTCCGTTGTTAAGAGTAACAAAAAAACTAAAACAAATTAATTCCACTTATCTTATTCATGGCAAACCAGTAACACAGACTAAAAACGCAAAATACCTAGGTGTTATAATAATGAAAAACTGTCATGGAATCCACATATTGATGAAACTATAAAAAAAATCAAACAAAGCATTAGGATTTATTAAAAGAAATTTCTATAAATCAAATAAGAACATAAAACTAAAATGTTATTTAACCTTGGTTAGGCCAATAATAGAATATGCATCCACCATGTGGGACCCCTCAACTCAAGAAAACATTAAGAAACTGGAACAAACACAAAATAGAGCAGTGAGATTCATAACAAACGAATATTCACATTTGACTAGAGTAACACCATTAGTAAAATCACTAAATTTAGAAAGCCTTCAGGACAGAAGACTCAAAAGTAAAGTAGCAATTATACATAAAACACTGAACCATAATCTTCAAATACAAAAACAAAATTTATAAAATACTCTGAAAGACACAAAGATAAAGGCACATTCCTCGTCCCATATGCTAGGACAAATGTGTACAAATACTCCTTCTTCCCTAGTGCTATTAGAGCATGGAATGGGTTGCCTGAGCTAGCCAGGAAAACCAGTGACTTGGCAGAATTTAAGTCATTGGTTAATATGCATGACTAAATGCATGACGCGTAGGACGTAATCATCTTCTTTTTTGAAGTAACGTCTGTATTATTTAAGAGAAAATATTTTATTCATATTATACTGAAGGATCACGAATATAGTTTATTTTATTTATTACTCTACAGGAACGAGCATATGTGTAAAGATTTTTTTTTTGTTTGGGCTTTTCCTCTTTCGCTAGCGGGCCCTACACAGACTGTGCTAAACACTCTTGAAACAAAAAGAGGCGACAGCTGACAACAAGTGTAAGCCAACAGTTAAACATGACAATACCAACTTGCTACTAATACCAAATGAAATATGTTTTCAAAAAGTAGAAAAAAAATCCTTTTTTTTTTTGGCCGCGGGGGGGGGGGGGGGCGTGCACAAGTCCTTCACGAACTAAAACATTTAATTATATAGTGTAAATAAATAATAATGATAATAAATGACCAAATAAACTTAGCATCATGTTTTGGCACACACAAGGAACAAATGAGTTTGCACTTTGTTGATGGCGATGTTAAATCTTGGGACAATAATGACAGTGTTGATTTAAACTTGGCACTAAGACACCTGGTCTTCATTCATGTGATACATGTCTTATGTGGTTTTGTCACAATTATTATAGACATCAATAAAAACAAGAAAACAAAATCATTGTTTAGAAAAACCCTTAAAATAAACATTGAAATATTTGTTTGGAATAAATGTCCATGTAAAAGGTCAACTTAAATGAGGCCGAAAAATAAATGGATGAACAGATGGGCACATATAGCTGTGTGTGACAGTCTATGACTACTAACAATATTGATACTCTACAGCCTTACATGTGTCTACATTTTATAGCTTGATTCTTTAACTGTATTACCGAAAAAAACATGTCGACCAGTAGGCCTACTTCAGTTATGAAGGATTTGATTATGTCTGGTTACGCTCACGTAAACTGCTTTTTTTTTTACTAAGTGGAAAAGTTGAGAAACTAACACACACACACGCCAAAAGTAAATACAACTCAATTACACAATAAGTATAGTATCTTACAAAATACAGACATTACTTCAATGAAAAGAAGACGCTACTTCAAAAGAGAAGATAATTACGTCCTAAGCGTATCCATGGGTCAATCTATAGGCATGCATACTAATGAGTGACTAATAGAGCTAAAATATTGTTATAACCCTGCCTTGCACAACTGTAACATATTGGTATTATATGTACATTTGCACACTAGTGCGTCAGTGCAACACCATTTGTGTTTACGTAATAACCCTGCCTTGCACAACGTTAATGCCATCCAAGTTAGTGCGGAAGGTGCGCTTTGGCTCGTGCACTGTTAGAGGCTATACGTTTATACGGAATGTTAAATTTGACGGACAACAGAGTCTTTGTCTGAAGTCTTTGTCTAGAGTCTAGGGCCTATAAGGGGCTTATGAAGAAGCTGTTATTGTTTGATGTCCTGTAAACACCTGCTTTTTTTTCCAGAGACTTATTACATTTACAATGTAATAGTACATCTAGATTAAGTCCTAAGACACCAAAGTTGAAAGTAGATTACTAAGTCAAGATAATATTCTGTAAATTAATAATATTAATAGTAATAATATAGTAGATCTAGATCTAATACTAAATATAATCTAGTAATACGAATTAATACTCCACATTATTCATAGTAATTCGATTCTAGATGTATATATATCTAAACATCTATATAAGTATTATAAGTAGCCTATATTGGCTATAAAGTATATAGATCATATAATTAATCATAGATCTAGGTTTATAACTAAAATTATATAAAATTAACAATAATGTTTAGACTTACATTAAAAGATCAGACTCGTTGTTCTGATCGTCACAACCAAAACATTAGTCCATTTTCATTTATTGAAATATATGAAAAAAAAAAGAAAAGAGTTTACGTCTGCAAGTGCAAAGTTAAAATTCCATTATTGAATCGTGCATTCCATTTGCATTGTTGCAGTAGTGTTAACTTGTTCAAAGACGCTCTAACACAGTAACCCAGTTAATAGATTCAGAGCTAATTTAGAGCTGGATCTCTAGCAGTCGTAACAGAAATCTATCCTAGTCCTAGACTAGATTCATACCAGATCTATACTATCTAGTCCAACTGCTGAATAACTACTTAATCTACTATAAATGCGTTTGTACGACAATAGATTTAGATCTAAAACTAGGCCGTGTTGGCTTCGGAGGCACTTCTAGAACACATGCAACAAAAAAGGATAAGGAAAAAATCTGCCATCCGAACTGAAGAACTGCACAAAACAAGATTAAATTGTGTCAAGGAAAAATAAAACGAACTTTGACCTACTATTTGACCGATTTTTATAAATATTTTTAACACTCAAGGGATGCTACTCTTTTATTTTTATCTACAGGTAAGTAGCAGAATGTTAAGTCCCTTATAGGCCTCTACAGATAACTAATAGACACTCTATGAGGACGCTGAACTAAGATGAATACCGGTATTTAAAACGGTTGAGCCAATCAATAGCACTATTTGTCATAAAACACTAGAAATTGACTTATGACTTCAAAGAGTTAGATTTTCTTGTACACATCTATTTATCTGGGAATAAAAAAAATGAACAAGGCGGGGAGGTAGCACATCCCCACAACTAAAATGTTTAAAACAAACATTTTATTGTCCTGCAATAGAACATTTACTCTTGAGGCGTGTGTTATGGTGTGTGTGTGTGTTTTTGGATCTAACCTTGAGTAAAATTGTGGCAGATAATTTGCTAAAAATGTGTTTGTATAGGTCAGTGTAAGCTGAATACATTCTGAAGTAGCCATTAGAAAGTCGTCGCATTCGAGAGGGTATAAATGGAGAGGGGGGGTTATAACAATTGAAGAAGAAAGGACAGACAGGAAACGAGTAACAGAATGACGTGTAGTTTCAACTGAGTAATGCAGGCTTACATTGCTTATCTTATCTTATCAATTAGAAACGTTACTTCAAAAAAAAAAAAAAGAAAAGATGATTACGTCCTACACCTGTTCCTAGGTCAATTTAGTCATGCATGTTAACCAATGACTTAAATTCTGCCAAGTCACTGGTTTTCCTGGCTGGCTCAGGCAACCCATTCCATGCTCTAATAGCGTTAGGGAAGAAGGAACATTTATACAAATTTGTCCTAGCATATGGAACGAGGAATGCGCCTTTATCTTTATTTGTAAGGATCATTTGTATTTGAGTGCATAGATGTGAAGATGTCTTGATGCTATAATAAGATTGTGTTGATCAGACAATGCGTTTCTGATGTTATGATTTATTGTAGATTTCTATTTTAAAACAATTAGTGAACATTCGAACAAATCGTTAAGCGGAGATTTAAATAAATACAAAGCTTTAATTCAGGAACTAGGAATTACTTTAATAAAATATACACACTGTACAATACAATTAAACAATTAACTCTCTTCATTCAAGCTCATAACTTCAACTGACTTTCCTCGTCCTTTGCAAAACTTTTTATTATCTACCTCAAACTATATTTAGTAATCAACTAGTAACAAACTCGCTCCTTTTAAAGGAATTAACATCACTTCTGTGGCAGGAAAGCATGCTTGTTCCAAGAATCCGTCGACAATTAACCTTGACGTTGCAGAAAACTAAAAAATAAAGTTAATGCAATAGCTGCTTAATGCCAAGTGACATTGTGTCTTTCTGAGTATTTTATTAGGATTTGTTTTTGTATTTGAAGGTAACTTTACTGTTACTTTTAAGTCTTCTCTTTTGAATGCTTTCTAAATGCAGTTACTCAAGTCAAATGTGAATATTCGTTTGTTATTTACGATTAAGCTGTCTGGTCTAACAACTGAACACCAACAGAATGTTACCTGTACAAGAATAATATTGTAATTCATAATACATCTGGCGGCAGTGCACCTGTGCATCTGATTCTTTTAATCATCACACCTCTGCTTGTGCTTCTGCCTGATGTATAGGTCGCCAACCCTTTTAACTATGTGAGCTACACAGGCAGATAATGTAAAGCACATATTGCTATGGTCAATGGTTAACTATGGTGTTATGTGGCCAGTACAACCAGGGGCGGACTGGGTACCAAAATCTGCCCGGGCATTACCAGATAAACCGGCCCATCAAATATCGGATGTGACAGCGCTATATAAATTATTTTTTTTGTAAGCCTTAAGTGTAGTATTTTTAGACCTATGTTATTAAAAATAAACAAAAAGAAAACTTACTTTTTCTTTACAAATCGCAGAAAGTAGAACTCTCAACTTTAAACCTATATTGAGCTATGAATAAGTTGGGTGGTTTGCAATATCGCGGCTAATAACCCTAACTAAACCTCTCTCATCCCTCTTTTTCGTTAACTGTATATGGTATCATGAAAAGATGGGGGAGGGAAGGAGCAAAAACAAATGTGAGTGCCATCAAACGTTCATGCCAACCAGCAAAATGATTAGGCCAAACACAACCTCGAAGACATCAAAGCAATGTTGTCCATGCCGCTCGTGCAGGGCAAAAAGTACAGTCTAACGTTTTGCAAAAAAATAATACTTACAGTGTATAGTGTACATTTTTTATATTCTTGTTGAATTTCAAACAAAATTAATTGTAATACAAATTTTAAAAAAAAACACAAGAAAACGTGTTCGCCATCTGTGTCTTGCTCTGTCACTTTTATTTTTAAGCTGCCTCCATTAAAAAATTTTTTTTCTTTGGTCACGACCAGACCGGCCCAATTTGGTACCGGCCCACCGGGCATTTGCCCGTTTGCCCATATAGCCAGTTCGCCCTTAAGTACAACGCTCAGTTACGTTTACTTTCCCCAACGTATGTCAGGTATTCATTAGAATTTAGTGAACTCAAGGACGCACTAAGAACTCAGAAGTTCAAAATTTCAGTCTTCAACGAGATTCAAGACCCCTCGAGTCAGAAGCCTAGTGCTTGACCACTCTGCTACCATCCGCCTTTTATTTATGTACAGAAACTAAATTACGAAGACAATAACAATAAAAATTAAATAGGCAAGCAGAAAATATAAAAAAAGACAAAGAAAAAAAAATTATAAAATTGTGCATTGATAAAAACAATTTTTAATGATTTAATGACTAATATCAATGTGTTTGTCCTTTTTTCTCTTCTTTTTAGCCTTTTTACACTTTTTGTGAATTTCAATGTCCATTGGAATAGACTCTGCATTTGTCTTGTCTTCTGATTCATCTGGGGTTATTTCTGGGTTTTTTGTTGACTTCTGCAACTTAGATAAAAGTTCATTTTCTTTTAGGATATCTTCTTGTGAGAATACACAAGCCTTGATTTTATCATCCTCTGAGCTTGAACTGAGAAAAATGAATGAGGCACACACATTAGATCAATACAGTACATAAATAACATAACATGTCTGCCAGGACTAAAGCATATAACTGACTACATTCTTATAAGTCAACAACATGAAACACATTAATATTTAGTACAGGAGATTTATTAGAGATATAACAAATGAGAAAAAGAGGCACTGTATAGTGCCACTTGGAGAGCAAGCATAAAGGAAGTGTCCTGGATTGCAGATGGCTTACACACCAGAAGTAGAAAAAAGGGTGAGTACAGAAGCCCAACCTGTGAACGCAGCTGTGTATCAAGGATTGGAGAAATTGCAAAGGATAACATGGTCTCTCTTGAGAAGTAAAATGCCACAGCCAGCATATATATTGTCCATATGGACAATAAAGATTATTATTATTATTATATATATAAATATATTGTAAAGCATTGTAAGGCATCCAGTCTGAGTTAGGTATTTTTATAGTGGTATGAGGGTTGCGTAGACCAAATGCGTCAATCTGTCATGCATGTTAATAAGTGACTTAAAATCTGGCAAATAGTTGTTTTTTCCTTGCTGATTCAGGTAATCCGTTCCATGCTCTAACAGAACTCTAAATAATTAATCAATAAATAGATAAAAGTGTTAAGTTTTTCTTACCTGTCAGAGCTGGAACTTATTGGATGTTTTTTACGTTTCTCAGCCTTACTTGTATCCAAATCTGACTTCACATTGTCTGCACTTTCAGGGGAGCAGCATCGCATTGTGGAGTTTGAAAAAAGTTGAATACCTTAAAAAAATGTATACCATTTGCTTTTCAATTCTCAAGAGTGACAAGACTATATCTATTGATTATTAAGCTTCAAGGGCCTCTTTCAGTCCCAAACGACTATGGATCCTCTCATAGAAATGAGAAGAATGCCTGGGCATTAGCTGGAAAGGTGCTTCAAGGGCCTCCTTCAGTCCCAAACGACTATGGATCCTCTCATAGAAATGAGAAGAATGCCTGGGCATTAGCTGGAAAGGTGTTGTCCACACAACAGCTCCCCCCTCTCCACACTGCTAATGTGTCTAAAGGAATGGCTAGTGCAGGGTTGATGGACATAAATTCAAGGCTGCAGAGGTTTAAATTCAGAGTTTATATATATATATATATATATATATATATATAATTAGTATATAGAATGTTTTTCATATTTGATATATATGATGCTTTTATAATATATATAATTTATTTTTTTATTTTAACTATTTTAACTGAATATCACATTTTCTCGACTTTGGTAATCTCATAAGCCTGTTTCTTGGTATCAGACATCAATAACCTGTGCCATACATACCTGACTAGGCAATGCATAATGGCATGAAAGAAATACTTAAATTGAGCTACACTGATCTGACACTATCAAATTTTAAACAATGACAACCATTTTTGTTTGATTATTCATCCATATTTAACTAGAAACTCTAGTTTGGTACACTGGTTGCTTGTTGAAATGTAAATTCATGCTCCATGAAACAAAGTTTAGTAAAGTTGATGATAACGTATCCTAAAAGTATTTAACTATTAATGTTATTTAGTTGAAGTTACCTTTAGGAATAGTTTTACTCTGTTTGCTACATTTCCAAATATTCTCTGATAACAAATCTTTCAATTTTCTATAGAAATAAAAATTCATTCTCAAGACTAATTATTGGTATTCTTAAGAATTCATCTAATAATTTAAATTAGCAATAAGTATATAATGTATCTTATCTTATCTTATATAATACAGACGTAACTTCAAAAAAGAAGATGATTACGTCCTACGCGTCATGCATTTAGTCATGCATATTAACCAATGACTTAAATTCTGCCAAGTCACTGGTTTTTCTGGCTAGCTCAGGCAACCCATTCCATGCTCTAATAGCACTAGGGAAGAAGGAGTATTTGTACAAATTTGTCCTAGCATATGGGACGAGGAATGTGCCTTTATTTTTGTGTCTTTCAGAGTATTTTATTAAATTTTGTTTTTGTATTTGAAGATTATGGTTCAGTGTTTTATGTATAATTGCTACTTTACTTTTGAGTCTTCTGTCCTGAAGGCTTTCTAAATTTAGTGATTTTATTAATGGTGTTACCCTAGTCAAATGTGAATATTCGTTTGTTATGAATCTCACTGCTCTATTTTGTGTTTGTTCCAGTTTCTTAATGTTTTCTTGAGTTGAGGGGTCCCACACGGTGGATGCATATTCTATTATTGGCCTAACCAAGGTTAAATAACATTTTAGTTTTATGTTCTTATTTGATTTATAGAAATTTCTTTTAATAAACCCTAATGCTTTGTTGGATTTTTTTATAGTTTCATCAATATGTGGATTCCATGACAGTTTTTCATTTATTATAACACCTAGGTATTTTGAGTTTTTAGTCTGTGTTACTGGTTTGCCATGAATAAGATAAGTGGAATTAATTTGTTTAATTTTTTTGTTACTCTTAACAACTGACATTTTTCTGGGTGGAAAGACATGCTCCAATTTGATTCCCAATTCTGTAATTCATCTAATTCTCTTTGTAAAATATCTGTGTCTTGTTTTGTTTTTATTGTTCTATATATTATGCAATCGTCTGCAAATAATCTGACTTTTGTTCCTGAACTAATGCAATTTGGTAAATCATTTATGTAAATTAAAAATAGTAGTGGACCCAAGACTGTTCCTTGAGGTACACCTGAGTTTACTGTTATTGGTGTTGATTTAGAGCCATTTATTATTACAGTTTGTTCTCTCCCTATCAGAAATGTATATTGTCCTGCTGGTTTTTGAAATACCTGAAAACAAGCAATTTGAACCTTAATAATTTTTTTCTAATTTGCTAGATAAAATAATAATATAAACATTTTTTCCTACAGATCAATGTGCTTAAAAAAAAAACATTCTAAAAATACAACAACCGTGTGGACAGCAAAGAAGCACTAATTACCATTCAATAGCTGCGCTGGGTCTGACACTTATTCCACATGGGAAACAACCACATGCTAAAGGTGATTTTCTCTGGTGAGCTTAAAGGAGGATGGCATAAGAGAGGGGCCTTTTGTAAGCGCTATTAATATCAACTCAGGAGACATTTTGCCCTCACTGACATAGAGGAAAGTAGCTAGCAGCAGATGACCTCTAAAAGAGACAATTGGAGAGCTTTCACAAAGGCTGCAGGACAAACATTTTAGACTCAAAGAAAAGCCAATTATTAAAGAAGACAGGCGCAAAATATTGGAAAGAAAACTTAAATAGAGCACCAGCGGACAACGGCTTTGTCTGCACAAAAAGGGGGGAAAATGAAGGTTGCAACTGGGTCTGCATAGTCACATGAAACACTACATGCATCCTAAATCTTCGGAATCAAAGACATTGCCATTATAATTATTTAATTGCTTTTGTATAGTGAATATACAGTACCGGTTGATTGTATACAGTATATAGTATCATAAATTGCATGCTCTGTGCACTTTGGTGCAATTTTTTTTTGTGGAATTGTAAGGAAAAAGGGTACCTGGAATGTTTCCATACAGCCATTTAGTACTTAGCAAACACAACTCAGCTCGAGGTAAATCACAATTTAAAAATTTGTGTCCAAAAATTTAAAGGGGTTTAAAAATTGAATTAGAATTTGCAAAATATCAACAAAAAAACAAAAAAAAGAAAAGAAATCCCCAAATGATCAAATAAGCAAAAGAAAAGTTGTGAAATATCATCACTTACTTATCAAGCATAATTGACAGCTGTTTTGAGACATGAGCACGAAAGCCAGGTGTTGTGTTCAAAACATTTTCACAGCCTTGGTCTGCATTATTATCTTGATGCCTGTTAATTGTTTGACAATAGGTTACAAACTCAATCAAATAACAAAATTAATCAATCCCTGATTTACTTTTTAGTCTTTATTTAGATTTTATTGTAAACTATTTTTAACTAATGCCAAAAAATATGTAAATATATGACCTCTTTTAGTTGTGAATATTGATCATCTCTAGAAATGAGATGAATGTCTGAACATTAGCTATGGTCAGAATGATGTCGCCGAAACAACAGTTCCCCCCCTCTCCTCAAAGTTGATGTATGCCAAGATAAAAGATACTTAAGCAGTCAATGAGAGAAAACATAATCATGAAAATTCCACATTAATGCATTGCTCTTCAAGTTGGCTATTAAAGAAGATGCTACCCACCAGATTCACTTTTTTTTTTACCTTTACCTATTCCTTAATCGGTTGGACCGTTGGGGCACCAAGCAAGACTCGTTGACTGTCTTTCTCCATTCCTCCCTGTCTTTTGCCTTGTTTAGAACCTCTTTCAATGGCAAGCCCGTCCATTCTTTTATGTTGTCCTCCCATCGCTTTCTGTCTGCCTCTTCTTCTTTTTCCTGGTACTGTTCCCTGAAGGAAGATCTTTGCGAGCCCCATGGATCTTGTAATATGGCCATATATTTTAAGCTTGCGTTTTTTTACTATAGTTAGCAGGTCATCATGGAGTCCAATCGCTGCAGTAACCCTGTCTCTAATCTCTTGGTTTGTGATGCAATCTTTGAACGTGATATGTAGGATTCTTCTGTAGCATCTCAATTCCATTACTAGGATCCTCCTCTCTAGCTCTGCAGTCAGCGTCCAAGACTCACAAGCATATAAAAATGTGGCCATGACCAGGGAGTGCATCAGTCTGATTTTGGTGCCGATGGCTAAGCCTTTGTCTTTCCGTATTATTTTCAGTTTTGAAAGGGCTGCTGTGGACTGCTTTTCAGGCCAATAGTTGGGGTTTCGTTCCCTCATCTAAGACAATAGCTCCGAGGTATTTGAAGCTGCTAACACTAGTCAGCTTTTCACCTCCAATACTGATGCCCCTTTTGTTTTTACAACTAGCTTATTTGTTTCCATTTTATTTGAATTTGTCTAGTAGAGGTGTGTGTCGAACTTGGAACTCTAAGGCCAGCAAAAGCAGACAAAAGCTCCCTTCCACCAGCCTGAAGTGGGCAGCAAGTTCCGCCTTCCCGCCACCCTGTCTGACGAGGGGTGAGACTCAGGGTTAAACTTAGAGTTTTGGTTTTGCGTCCGAAGGCCGCACCACTGGGACCCCCCATCATATTCATATACTATACCAGGCTAACCATTCAAGAGTCATTCCATTTCAGACTGGGTTAAAAATGTAAAAGAAATAAAAGTATTAAAATGTATTACCTGATACTTTTTGTGTGTTCTTTATTTGGCAGTTGAGATTTCTTTGTAGCACAAGATTCTCTACTAGAAGCTGAAAAATTAAGCAAATGAACTATTTTTGTTTTCTTCTAAAAGCAATTAAGTTATTGAATAATTGTCAACTTTTTAAAGTAAACTTTGCATGCAATGTTTGAGTGAGAATGTTGCATGAATTCGCCTCTTTGCATTTTTGTAACATTTAACTTGTGTATTACAAGGAAAATCTAGACATTAATATTAATGTCTTCCAAGGAAACTAGAGGAAATGGCAGAACTTGGGTCAATTCATTCTGTTTAGAATGTAATTATGATAATTATATTGTGTAAAGCCTGCAAGGAGTGACCATGGTCAGTTGAAATTGTGATCAAATGTGCAATACATAACTGATGTCAGTATTTCAATTTAGATAGGTCTCAAACACTCTTTACAACTGTGTAACAGTTGTTTTTTTTCTGCTGCATTTTTTTGTGCGACTTCACATGTATTGTACTAACTATATATATTATTAATATATAGTCACAATATAGTGACATTTTACTCATCACAAAATGATAATCAGATAGATTTAACTAATTTAAGATTATCAGTACCAGCCCTTACAGTTACAAGAGTAAAAGTTTATGTCACTAGGCCATACATAACAAAGCTATTGGTCGGACCACTGGCACCTCATACATACTAACTCATAATATATAGACTACCTAAATCAGAATGATCTACACTTCCAACAGATCTGCTTTGGTTTTGTTGTGATGTTTTCTGTGTACCCGCTGCGGCTGTCTGAGCTGTAGCTAGATTTTGTATTATAATTATGCTTTCATCGCAGATTGCTGCACTGATTTTTTTCGACATTTCATCATCTTCGCTTTCATCTGAAGAAGACATAGCGTTTAGATTCCTAGAACCAACTCTATTCTAGGAAAATATGTATCTATAAATCTAGATCTATAGTACTAATAATATTCTACTGTCTAGCATCGGTACTCTAATGAAAGTAAACATGGCCTAAGGGAAGTAATTCCAACATAAAAAAAAACTCTCAGACCTATATTTTTATATTATGCTTCAGACCTATCTCTGCATAAAGGTCCGTGGTACAAACAATGGACTGACTGATAAATGGGCATTTGGGCAAATGGTCGTTCTGTCGCAAAATGCAGACTTTTTTTTTTAAAGTGATAGATCTAAATCTAGATTCGAAGCTTTAGTAGCTTGTTTTAAATTTCTGAACACGCCTGTATAGGTTACTTTTTTTCTACAAATATTTTTAAAATGAGGGCCTAATTCTACTAAAATATATCAGGATTTACCAAGAGCTCCTTGAAATCTCCTAAAATTACAAAATATACGAAAAAGTCATGGAAATCTCCGGAAATTATTAAAAATCTTTTGATAACTCATACATAAATTGTCATTTTGGGGGTGTCATTCAATATGGAAAATGACAATCCTAAGCGCGATAAAAAAAAATGGCATTATCCCGTAATTTTGGAATCTAGTGAAGAAGCTTCTCGCGCCTCAAACTAATGAAGAATTACTTGAGGTCAACAATTCTCGTAGATAGATTGAAACATTTGGTAATTCTTGCTATTGAGCGTGATCTATGTAGGAAATAGAATTTTTATGATGTACTGTATGACTTCGCTACACCCAAGGTTCGTAAAGTAATTCTGTACGTAGTAAAGAATGAATAAATGCAAAGACGAATGTATTTTCTAATATATATTATATAAACTCCAAATTTTCACTTATAATCCGTATCCCTACCCAAACTGGGCCCCGCGAATTCCGTTTCGCATAGGGCCCCACAATGGTTGAGTCCGGCCCTGCTATTTAGTGACGGGTGAATACAGAGTAGATTACTTGTTCTCCCCCCCCCCCTTTTTTTTTTCGCCGCTAAATTTACGTAAGGTAGAAATTTAAAAAAAAGAGTGATCTTTCTTGGTCACAACGTTCCGGTCCTGCTATTTTGTGACGGGTGAATACTACTTGTTATCCCCCCCCCCGTTTTTTTTTCCGTAGGGTAACTCTATTCGCCCGACTTGCAGAAATAAAAGAGTAATCTTTCCTTTACTTCTTCTTCTTGTCCAAACTCTTGAGCCATGAAGAGAATTATATATATAGAAGATAGATTATAATATGCATATGTTAGTACAAAAAAAATGTATATATATTTTTGATTTTGTGGATGGTAAGGCTCTGGGTTGACGCACTGCCGTCAATTAGGAGCTGCATTTATATTAGACCATATGAGCACAATAGAAGCGGACACGTCTTAATTTACCATGGCCGTAAGATTTATAAGTATTGTCGGTAAAATGAGAAATAAAATCTATACCAACAAATACATTACCATTTCTCAAACCTAGAAATTCTGATGCCAATCTCTTGTGGATTGCCCGGGGCAGTAGCTCCCTTAGAACCAGCCCTGCATCCTTTCCCGGGGCAGTAGCTCCCTTAGAACCAGCCCTGCATCCTTTCCCGGGGCAGTAGCTCCCTTAGAACCAGCCCTGCATCCTTTCCCGGGGCAATAACTCCCTTAGAACCAGCCCTGCATCCTTTCCCGAGGCAGTATCTCCCTTAGAACCAGCCCTGCATCCTTTCCCGGGTCAGTAGCTCCCTTAGAACCAGCCCTGCATCCTTTCCCAGGGCAGTATCTCCCTTAGAACCAGCCCTGCATCCTTTCCCGGGGCAGTAGCTCCCTTAGAACCAGCCCTGCATCCACGGTCCCTGTCCATTCTCAAGCAGCGTCATGGTGGACAAAAAAAGGCCAAATTATCGGATGACTTCCCTATCGAAAATGGCGTAAAAAGGGGGTTGTGTAAATGCTATAATCTTCTTCGGCGTAACGCTGGGTCAAATGAGGCAGCAGTGCACGAAGGCATCTACATCAGATTACGCTCAGACGACAATGTGTTCAACCTTCGGCGTCTACTGTCTCATACTACTGTCTCGCTACCTGGTCGTGCCGTTTGCGCCCTGGACAGTCGTTCGGATTCAAACCTTGCCCGCTCCCATCCCCCGTCATCCTGTGGTAAGTTTGGACTAGGGAGTAAATTATCTTCAACTTTGAAGGAACATCCGAAATATGTAAAACATTTTACAAACAAACATACTAAAACAAAAGAGATGGTCACCACAGATGTTGATGATCAAGGCAGACGTTTTTGGTCGATTTTGCCACGATAAATGAAATGCTTTGGAGCGAAATTAGTCCCACATGGTCCACGACGTTTAGGCACAGCCATTTTGGTAATCCCCCGCCTTCCGGTGAAATTTGTTTTTGAGGGAACATCCAAAACACGTAAAGCATAAAAACTTTGAAATGTCCATTCTTACATAAGACCATGATATTGATGTCGTTTCTTACATAAGACAATGATATTGATGTCAATTCTTACTTAAGACCATGATATTGATGTCAATTCTTACGTAAGACCATGATATTGATGTCAATTCTTACGTAAGACCATGATATTAACATGCTTCCCCCCCCCCCTCCACAACTGCACTACCTCATTAGTGTTATTGACATGCACAGTGTCCAACGATGCGTAACTGTCTAGAGAAATAAACCAACACTCTCTTGGTCGCCTCCAAATGAGAGTATGGCAGTAGGGCCGCCTTAAGCTGATTTGACTGATTGCTCCAAATTGGGCCCCACGCTTGGCAGGGGGCCTGCAATTTACTATAAGCATATCACTATCAGTTATGACTCTTGTCACAGGCTTATAAGGATGTTGGACTTTAAGGGTTACCATATTTAGTGTAACAAAGGATTGTCGTAACTTGAATTAACCCACTGCATGCAAGTTGTATAATAAATGTTGCTCTAATGATATAATTAATATTAATAAATGCTATTGTAAAAAATAAATAAAAGAGGGGCATCGCAAGCATCCATTAAATTGGGCCCCGAAATTCGCAAGACCGGCCCTGTAAGGCGGGATAGTTTTCTCTACCTACTAACTCCTATTAACGAAAAGCTTTTATGTAATGCAGTGCTTCTCGCCAGCCTTTTTATGGCTCTGAGACTTGTTGCTCTATAGGGAACATAAAAGACTCCACAAACGCTTCCATTGGAGAAGCATTTGCTCCTCAATAGCCCCCTCTCCCATCGCTATATACAAAAGATTTCGGTCACCAATTTTGCCCTCACTATAAAGCAGCTGTTTGCCTCTGAAAGAGACAACAGAAGAGGTGAAACGATGGTCGTAGGACACATATCTAAGACCAAATAAAAGTCGTTGCTGAAGTCGACCAAAAAAAAAAAAGGTGGACAACAGCTTTGTCTGTATTAAGTTTGGCGAAATATGCAGGTCGCAACTGGGTATGCGTGGTCACTTGAAATACTGCACTTACTTACTTAGACTTAGATCTTCTCGCGCCGTTCGACACATTGTGCGTCAAACAGTCTCCACGAAGATCTGTCACTGGCAATATCTGAAGCCTCTTACCACCTGGTGTCCACTGCTCTGAGGTCCTTTATGAAAGTGTGGCGCCAAGTTATACGAGGACGTCCCTGTTTGCGCTTTCCTCGTATTGGCCTCCATGTCATTGCAACTCTTGGTATGCGTAGTTCATTTTGTCGGAGAACATGTTGCGCAAACCTTATGCGGCGCTCTGTCACAATCTCACTAAGTGGTTCGGCATAGGATTTCCTTGTTTGATATAACTGACTCCTAAAATCCGTTTAGCCATTTTTTGTTGAGCCACATTTAGCCTTTTCTCAATTTTGGCAGATGACTTCCACATTTCACATGAACATGCTGCTGTTGGGATGAAGATACTGCACTTAGGCCTACTATTAGGACTAAACTTCGGAATCGAGGACAATATTATGTTTTATTGTTAATTATGCTAATGAAGAAACGTAATCTTAAAAATTGATTATATCTACATCCTGTCTCACACCTTCCTCAGGACTTCTAGAGGTGACGGCGGAGTTCGAAGTCGTCTGGAATATCGTGATAAAAGACTAATTTTTTTTTTGTACCACGTTCATAGACCTAAATAAATTTTGCAGAGTAAACCTGTACGATACTAGGGTAAAACAAAAAGGTGCGTGTTTCGTTCCAACAGTTGAACAAGAGGAGCTTCTATATATGGGCCTAGCCATCTCTAGAATCTCGACAAATTTTGTAAAAAAGATAACTGGGAATCAATGGGATGGTTATATAATGAAAAATGTAATTGGGTAGAAGCAATGAGGAATCGCATAACAAGATTTGCTATAATTTTTATATAGACCTGGGCGTCAGTGGGCGACATCTTATAGGCTTCTATATACAGCAGACTGTCTCTTGATAACATTCTGCTAAAAACATCTGATTGAGAGCTTCAGCCTTAGTCTTCTTTTTTGAAGTAACGTCTGTATTATATAAGATAAGATAAGATTCGCCTCAAATCTCGTTTACGCAAGTGAAGGAGTGTATTGAGCGATTTAGCCATTTTTTAAAATTTTGTTAGAAATATTTAGATCAAGATCTATATGCACCATTTTATAATATCGCATTGGTAATTAGCGTAAAAAAAGTAATTTAATTTTTTGTTGACGATAAAAGCGAAAAATGTTAATACATTACCTAAGATAAAGCAAAATATTAACTGGAATAGTAAACACTCAAAATCACACAAGGGCTGCGCCAGAAACATTTTAAAATTTTCATTTGGATAAAATAGATGTTTTAATCGAGCTTTATTTAAAAAATTTCTCATTTTTATAAAATAATTATATTTTTCATTAGTAATTAATAAATTATTTTCAACATTTAATCAAAACAAACTAGATATACAGTCTAAAAAAGATGTTTGTTTCGCTAAATTACACGTTCTTATCTTGTCTGCTGGTCGACGGTGTGAAGCTGATGCTGATTGTGTGTGTTCGCTGAATTGATAACAAACATCGGCTTCTTTAAGTACCATTTTTCAATCGATAAGGTAGCTAAACAATAATCTTTTTTAAAAAATGCATTACAACATGCATGCCTTTATGAGTTTCTTTTTCTTGTTGTGTAATAAAACAAGTCTAGATTAGACCTGTTGACAGTGTAAAAATGAGTGTTGACGCATATTTATGATATTAAATTAAAATTATAATCTTTTTGATAATATTTATTAATATTAATAATCAATTATAATCTAATGATTTAATCATAATCATTTAATGATAATCTTAATCTTACCTGTGCCAGTGAGTGAGTGACTATTTCACTCAGTCTCAGTGATTTCATGATTATGATACTAATAATTATAGTCTACTAATACATACTAGTCGTCATAGTAGAGTCACTATTGCAGAACAGTTTGCTGCTACTTTAAGTTTTCAATTTTTTAGCTCTGTAATGGTTGGACCTAGAGTAAAGTATGTTTGGATTTTTATAGCACCGTAACGGTCTGACCTATGAAAAAACTGATGGTATCTCTGAATTCCTCGTCCTTTTTTCTATAAAAATAGATCGAATTTAATGTATCACTAGGCTTGGTTAAAATTGAATCTGAGTTCAAAGAGGTGTAGGGTAGGTATCGCCAAGCGTACTTTACCTCGAGCGGATTTTTCCCCAGTTATTAAGCTCGAATGGGTTGATGGAAGGTTCGAACAGATCAAAGAAAATATATATGTTTTAATATTTAATTTTCACTATAAAGTCATTTTCTTTTTACTCCAGCGCAAGAACACCATCCATTGCACCATTTCCCACCCTCCACAACTTCAAATATTCTCTTTAAGCTGATGAGCAATCAGACTTAAAAATAGCCTTAAGCCCATTACCCATTTCCTTCACTACCGGGTAGTAAAAAAGAATAATTCCACACCTCCTGAGTTTGACCTCACCATGAACTTAGCCTTTACAAGGAAAAGGAAATAGTATGTGTCGGAAGTAAAGAAAAAAGGTGCATGCTCAGTAGCAATATAGTAGTAATTTGGTAAACATTCAAATAAAAAAGTTTTAGCAATAAAAAGTGAACTGTTCGAACCTCTTGACAAATCGGGGCTGCTCGAACTTCGCACTTTACTCTATGTAAAAACTATCTACTAGACATTGCCCATCCATTTTCCGATAAAAATAGATGCATTGTTATCATTGTAACTCATTGTTTAGTTTTGCATCACATATTCATGCTTAAATTTTACATTCAAATTGACTGTGATATGGTCAGTTGCAATTACGGAACAGGATTTTTAAGAAGTCACAGTTGCGCAACAGAGTAAAAATGTCGAAACAAAGCGTATATAAAGCACATATTTTATTAGTCTTATATTATATATAATACTTGAACTCCTTAGCCTTTACATTAATTTTATTTTTATTAAAACTTAAGACACCAATTGTCACTTTTAGGCTCTTTACCTCTTCTTTAATTGTAATTGACGTCATACTATCCTGATTTTCTTTTTACAAGGTTTTATTTTCCACTATTCTTTAATTCTTTTTTGTTATTTATATATAATATATATGATATTTGATATTATGATTTGTATTCAACTGTAGAAAAAGCAATTATTAACAATTAAACCAACAAACCAAGAGAAAAAAAAAAGAACAACTTACTAACAAACATTAATGACCTATATATTTGTACACATAGTCGTATACAGCGTATATTTACATAATTATAAAAAAATGATTCACAGTAATTTTTTTTTTCGGGTTGAAGTGATAATTTCTCGCAGTCCTATAGCAGTTTGAGGCTATCTCGGATGCTGCCACTTTACTCCAGACTTTTTTCAAAACTCCTCCAAAGGACTCTATAGATTAATCCCATCGCTGGTCATGGCAACAAATATGTTTCTTGAGGGCGTTTGTCCAATAGAGCGCTTTTAATATGACTCTAAATGAATGCCTGGTTTTGCATGGCCATCAACTAAGAGAATAATTGGTTTTGGGATAAGGATGGTAGCAGGAATAAATGTGTATCTATGAATAGAATATGGAAGTTGTTGTCCAACCCTTTTCTAAAATTTGTAATAATTAAGGTATCAGGGAAGTAGATTTTTATAGGGTTTACTTTTGTAGGTATAAATTAATAAAGGATTGGTAGACTGTCTTGAAGCACTTAGGCCTATACACATTAGCACCGTCACCTGTTTTACAGCCTAAGGTAACCGTGTATAGGCTTACATGTTTACTGCCTTTACACGCAATAACACCCCCTGTCTTTTCGGGTCATAAATCTGCTTTCATTAGCGATGAAGATGCTGGTTGGATCATTTAATAGACAAGGGCCAAAGCTGTTGTTTAAAAAAAAAAGACAAAGGTTAAAAAAAAACTAGGCCAAAAATTTAATTGAATCATACTCTGAAAAAAACAACAACAAAATAAAATATTTTGTACCAATAGCTAGGGTCTATAATATCTTAGGACGGAGGACACACCCTAAAAAGGAGGACATGTCCTCTTTTTGCCTGACGCCTGATAATCATAAATTCTATATTATATGTAATATTATTCTCTAAATGTTTTTAAATTTATGGTATACTAATACAAACTCATATTAAAATTCTGATAATCTAAATCACTATGTTAATATTAGCTAAAAAGATAAAAACTGGGTGAACACCTCCCAATTAAAAAAAAATTCTATTCCTGGTAGATGGCTATGAAATGACGTTTTTCCACATCTATTTATTAACCAAAAATTAGGTGTATCATGCAGGTGATGGGTCATTATCATTTAAAAAAAGCCTTAAGATCTGACCTATGCGGTTCTCCTGGTACGTGAAAAATAATGGACGATTCCACACCTGTCAACTTATACCTGGAGTCACAATTAATCCTCTCCTGTGAAAGGAAAACCTGTATATTGGAAATGTAGAAAAATGGACCATGGGCTGTACCGTTACAGTAGTTTAGCTGAAAATTTCAAAATAAAGTAGATACAGATTTTAACTAATGTTCCGCAATAGTGACTCTACTATACTAGACTATGAGTATGCAGTCTGATACACTCACACTGAGACACTTGATTGTCTTGAGACATTGATAAGTCTAGCTTCTAGGCCTATGTTCTTACTATTCTAAATTGAATGTATTCAAAAAAATTTTAGAATACAAAAGTCAATTAAAATATCAAATGATCAATATCAAAGGAAGATATGTGTCAAAGTCAAAACTTAAATTTAAACCTAAATTATTTCACTTGCCTTACTCTTGACTTAAAAGCAATAGTATTTAACAGTAACAACTCTTTTATGACTCTAGATCTATGTGAGTGTGTCTCTAAACTCATAATAAATGATAATATGAGTATACTTGCATAAGTTGGGATAAGTTAAAGGCTGACTTTACTCATACTGACTAGGTCATTAGATGTAGAGAGTGCATTGTCTAGAGTTAGAGTCTAGTCTAGTACAGTATCTAGATTATATTATGATTATCTTTAATTATCAAATAGTTAATAGATTGAGACTCTTTATAATCTTTTAGAATAGAATTCAAATTTATATAATAATTTTATTTTGTTGTAAACTGGAAAACGTTTTTACTGGAATTAGTATTGGCTATTGAAGATGTGGCAAGTTCTTCCTCCATCTAATCTGGGGAAGTGCTGTACTATACTGTACTGAGTGTAAGCTTCCCTAGCTGGGCCCTGGAAGCAATTTCCTGCGTTCTAAGCTTAGAAATCATTTCTCCTCGCATCTCGACAATATGCCCTTTTCTCAAGAATGTAAAAAATTATTAAAGTAAAAAGAGGGTGGGGCCAATATTGAAATGCTTTCTTGCAGTCAGAGCTCAATGTGTATACTTTTTCTAGCTTAGAAGGATATTGAGAGACATAAAAATACTTTATCCCACTTTCGGTCAGAGATCAGCTGTCGTCATCGTGAAGTACATAGAAGTCAAATTCATAAAGCGCTGGTTGTGAATGTGTTTTGTGTGTGAATGTTGTTTGAATTTTTCATCTATACTGTTATTGTACAGTAGTTACGCTGATGTTGTCAATTGTAGTCTAGCATTTGTTTGGATCAATAAAATTATCTTATCTATCTTATCTTATCTTATTTAAGATAACAGACATTTTAATAGATTTATCATTTTAGAGAGGGACGCAGAAGACTGAGACAGAATAATGCGTAGCATTTGGTGGATGTAAAGAAATATAAAAAATTAGTAATGCTGTGAAGAAAAATTTATTATACTTTTTACTTTTTCAGACAATTAATTGTCAAAAAGTGGGGTCTGCTTTGGTGTAGGCATGGATTACACCAATTTAAACAGAGCCCAGCTCAGCTTTGACTATTTGCACACCAACTCGTAAGTTATACATTTTATCTTATTTTACAAATTACAGACATTCTTTTAAAAGAGAAGATTACTAACATCCAACATTTTAATTGTTGAAACCATTTTATCACTTTGTACTTCAATGAACATTACACACTTAGGCTTAATTTGGTATTTTTATTATTTCCTCACATCACATCGTCATCCCTTCTTTCAGCAGTCTCACTCTCTGTCCTACCTTACTCTATCCCTTCACTTTTCATATGTTCATAATCCGGCTAAACTACTAATGTTATTAAATCTAAGGTATCATTAACATTAAGTATACATTCCAATAGTTGATTTATTTATACATAACTTAGGAATATTTTTTGTTAGTTTAAACTGAAATAAACTTTTTTTTTTAATTAGGAAAGTACATGTGTATATTATTATATATCTTATGATTGTTATTTCTATTTTTTTATGAAACTTTCTTCTGTACAGAACTACCCATGAGTTTCTGTTTGGTGCACTGGCGGAACTGTTGGATAATGCCCGCGATGCATCTGCAACAAAAATGAATATTTTCACAAGTATGCAGAGATGCTTAGTTAAATTTTGATTATTTTTGTTATATGCATACTTTTTATGCTTTATAACCATTAATAATTTTTAAATTCTTGATTTTTTATTTTGTGCATATTAGAAATATATTGACTGGAATGTTTATTTATTTATTTTTTAAAAAATCTAGTTAAAGATGATTCTCTTCGAGGAGGTTATATATTATGCTTCTTGGATGATGGGGAAGGCATGGATCCAAGTGAGTCTACATTCTTGATTATTGCCTTATAGTATGGCATTAATATTTTCTTTCTATGTCTTTTTTTTTTAAACAAAATTTAGTAAATTTAATTGAATTTAAAATTATGTATAATTTTTTTTTTTTTATTCATAATAAATTGATTATTATATAATGAGGTCTTAAAATATCTATACAAAATTAAATATTTTTTTTCTACAATTATAAAAGTAATGTATATTTTTATATATATATGTTTTTATTTATCACTGGTTTAACTGGATGAGAAGTATGCTATAATTATCCATTTCTACAGAGCCTGATTTAACCTAGAAATTTTATAAATAAAAATAAACTTGTTGAGTTTGGTTGTCATAAAATTTTATTGTTACTTTTTTTTGTTCTTTTACTATTTCTAAAAGTCTATTGAGATTTTATCAATTTCTTTTTTGAAAGAAATAAAACCTTTTTACAAATCTTCTATCAACTCACTGTTTGTTTGTCTTGTAAAAAGTTTGTACATATATATTATTTCTCCCACACCCGTTCTTGGATCTAGTTCTAAACTTTGCACAATTATTCATTGGCATAGACATTAATCAATGAAACAAATAACCAATTAGTCAATTAATTATTTTGTTTGATACTAACAAGTAAATTAATCCTTCAGTATTCACAGCTAAGGGCTAAATGTGTAGGGTTTTGTCCCCTTGGATAATTGAACACCCACACATTCTTGGATCACGTTTAAACTTTAACCCTATTGTACCTAACAAGACATCAATCAATAAAAAAAAATTAACCAGTTAATTAATTATTTAATTGGTAATAAAATATTTTGTTTGATATTGAATAAGGGAAATAATTATACATTATTGAGATATAGTTGTAAGTGCATAGTTCTTTCCCTTAGATAAGCTTTTTTTTTTCTTTTCTTTTTTTCAAAAAGGATTTTTTATAATGGCTTGTTTTTAAGACATTGTTTATTTTCAGTTGAAACTGCCAGCATAGTAACATTTGGTAAATCCAACAAGAAATCAGATGATTTGCACCAAATTGGCATGTATGGCAATGGTTTGAAATCGTAAGTAACTTTATATGTCATTTCGTTTGTTTGTAAAATGTTTTACATGTTTCGGATGTTCCTTCAGAGTTGAAGATATTATACTTCCTAGTCCAAACCTCCCGCAGGACGACGGGGGATGGGAGCGGGCAGGGTTTGAACCCTCGACCGTCGATAAATCCGAACGACAGTCCAGCGCGCAAACCGCACGACCAGGCAGCCAGCCATTTTAATTGAGTAAATGAAATCAACATACCCAATTGCTTATCTAAACAGTATTTAATTCCATTTTTTTTCTCTGAAATTTAATGAAATATACTATAATGATAGCATTTTTTCAGTACTATTGTTTTATATCCCATTTCTTGTAATATAAGTCTCTTTCTTTGCAAAATATTTAAATTATTTGTTCAGTTTTGAGACATTTTTAGGTTACATAATGAAAAAAATATTAGGAACTTGTTTTTTTCCTGCATAGGATATTATATTATATCTATACTGTAAAGCAGAAATTAAGGGTATGTATGTCCTGAAAACAAATCAAAATCGTTTTACCAATCTTGATAAAACTTGGTGTAAATTTTTCTTCGAGCATGGTCGAAATCGTGGTGTATGTTTAATGTCCCTTCCACAATCCGAGGGTCCTAAAAATAGATAAAAAGTACCTAATTTTATCTCTATTAAAGTACAAAACTATTTGATAAATCGGTTAAACCCGTTTTCACGGTATTTTATATTGGAAATGAATCTATCTTTTGGCTGAATAAGTAAACCCATTTTCATTTTCTATTTTCGTGGCGAAATAAAAAAAAAAGTGAGAACATTCTCCAACTTTGGCACACATCTAAATACAATCCAGTAGATAAGTAATACCCAAACTACGGCCACAGGCCGCTGATCATAACCGGCTAGAGTATATATTTTATAGCAAAATAAAAAAAAAAAAAATACGTTATAAGGGTGAACTTTTCCAGAATTTTTTGGAGGGAAACGGGGTCTGAGATCAACACAAAATATTCTATCCTTTGTTGTTCTTTTATTTGCATTGAACTGAACAATTGGTTTGTGGGCGTAAGATTGCTTTAGATGAAATGTTTACATGTATTTTCTAGTTTTAAACACTGTTGCTTATTTTCTGTTTGTGCTTTCAGTGGTTCCATGAGAATAGGAAATGATCTGATGCTATTCACAAAAAGGGGAGATACAAGGTCTTGTCTGTTTCTGTCTAGAACTTTCCACGAAGAAGAAAACATTGATGAAGTTATTGTGCCCATACCTTCTTTTGAGGTAACATCACAGAAGCCCAAGTTAATGGATCAGAGACATAAAGAAAAGGTTGGTGCTTTTTTTTTTTTTTTTTTTTTTTTTTTTTTTTTTTTTTTTTTTTTTTTGTTTTTAAAAAAAAATTGAATGTTTCAAATTGATATAGATTTAGTATAAGTGAATACCTTAGTCCAACTAGTTTTACTCATCCAGCTAAGGCTGTACACTAGACAAAACCAGTCACATCTATAATTTCATATTTTCCAGAATTTCTTTTTAAATCATCCAAAAATATAATCTGTGCTACAGTTATCTCCTGGTGCCACTGTATTATGCTATGTCCAAAATCCAGAAACAAAAGATATAAATATAAAATAAGAAGAAGAATTGAAAATATTTTCTCTCATGCAAGCTTCTAATTTCTTTTCCCTATAGAATAACAAATTGATGTAGAAATTGTTGAAATCATTTTGAAAATAAAAAGTAATAGTAAAGTATTAGAGATGAAGTTTACAATTATTACTCCATAAATTAAAGTTTTTGTTTTCTTAATAAGTAATTTCATGTTTTCAATATATAAAATACTCAGATATAAATAACTGCTACCTAAATTGTTGTTATACCAGGCAGTGATGCTAATAAGCAATTTTTATATGTATTTAACTTTTAGATATTAATTTGGTGAACAAATGAAAACAAAAATTCAAAGGAACATTTTCCAGCACATGAGTCTAGATCTAATCTTTTAAATCCTATTGGTTGGCATGTGTGGTAATCTCAAGAACTTTGCTTAAGACCTATAAGAGGGGATTAAAATCCCATTGTTTCCATAGAACTCAAACAAGAGGCTGCAGACTGGCCTTCCAATTCGGAATAATTCCTAATCCTTTTAACATCCCATGCTGAGTGATATAACCCTATTTTCAAATTGTTTTATATAGCTTAGCTTTAATTTGAATGCAAATTGTATTCTCAATAATCTCTTTACATTTTATTGTTTATTTTTTTTAAATTTTTTTTTTAGCATGAAACTGAGATGGAGATCATTCTCAAATATTCTCCATTTAAGACAACTGCAGACTTCTTTGCCCAGTTTGACAGGATAGAAGGCCAATCAGGCACACTAGTCATGGTGTATAACCTTAAATTATTAGACTCTGGAGACACTGAACTAGATTTTGTTACTGACCCTAATGACATCATCTTATCTAATCCAAGTAGTCATGATTTTGATTCTGATGAAGGGTGAGAATGTTATTTTTACTGTTTCTGTTTTGATTTGTTTTATAGTCAGGTAGCATGATCATATACTCTCCCCTTGCAGAGCTGCAGCCAAAGTCTAATCTATTATGCTTTCCTAAACATTTTGATGTTTTCAATCAATATGTATTGTTCTTAGGAATTAGATTTATTTATTTATATTTTTTTTATCACTGAAAACAATGTCTGCTTCTTTTGTCTCATGTAGTCTTATGCCAGAGAGAAAGTCATTTCGAGCCTATGCAGCGATTCTGTACATGGATCCTAGGATGCGCATATACCTGCAGAACAAAAAAGTGCGTACCAAACGTCTAGCTTGTACTTTATATAAATCCAAACTCTACAAATATTCTTCTAACCGATTCAAAACAAGAGCAGAGAATGAAGCCAAAAGAGCCATTGATGAAGCTCTTGCAGCAGAAAACAAGGCCAGGGAGGCTGAAAGTAAAGCAAAGTGAGTGCTTTTTTTAAATAGTAGCATTTATGGATTTAGAGACATTTTGTTAAAAATTTATATCTTTTTCAATCTAATAAATCTGGAAAACTTATGGATCTTTTGTCTATAAAGAAGGAAACTCAAATTTCAAAGCAATGTAATTTCTGTTTATCTGAAATGAATGAAAGGCTTTTGCTTTACTCCTCTCGTGTTTGCATCTTCCACAATCTGCTCCTTCCCTTGGAGGATTATTTGGAAATGTACGTTTATTATATTGTGATTCAAAGGGCATTAAAAAAATTGAAACTACAGGAAGTCAACTGCTTGGAGAAAAATGTTCATGGAATGGAGATGAGAGATGATCTTTTAAATTTGCAACTTCTTATATGTCTGTAGAGGCCAATCCTTCATACACACCAATGGTCACTTGTTAGCATTTGCAATTACTTGATGCTGCAGCATTTTGTACCTTTTTCCTATACTTGTTGTGTTCACCTACTGCGATCCTGGGCCCTTCCTTTATGCTTGCTCTCTATAGAAAATTAAGCATTTCCTAAAGTTATATTTAGAATATTATTATAGCTTATAAAGAATGATAATGATTGATTGTTTTGTTTCAGAAATCTTGAAAATAAAGTAGGCTCCTCAACTAACAAAGAACAGAGGGTAACTATTTATAGAATGATTATTTATACTGTGTAATGGTGTCTATATTTTGAATTGTAGATGATGTACTAAGCTTTTGCTTCTTAATGTTATAAGCAATAAAATAAAAACAGTTTTTTTGTTGTTGTTTTTGACAGGCAGCATTGCGAAAAGCTCAGAACTTTGCTGCTGAATGTAGAGGAAATGCTCAAATAAAAAGACAGATGGCAGAAAGAAAAACAAAGTGAGAGAAACTTTTACTATTGATTATTACCAGTGTTAATTAGTCTAATTTGATCACTTAGCTGAGTAGATCACAGTTACCATGGAGTTTAAACATTTATCTTTTGAGGTAGATTGTGTCAGCATTTATGAAATATACAATGTTAAATTTTGTTGGGTTTAACGATAATTTCAATAATGTTTTCCTGTCTTTCTGTTTCTCAGGTCTTTGAAGGAGCCTAAAACTTTAAATCTTATATTTGGACTTAATCTGGACAACCGCAGCCATGATGGAGTGTTTGTGTACAATTGTAGTCGTCTCATCAAAATGTATGAAAAAGTTGGACCGCAGAACGAAGGGGGAGTGTAAGTGATGGAGTTAATTTACCTTTTTTTTCTTTGTTAAATGTTTATTAAGGTTAATCTAGTTAATGTCTACATTTATTATAATCTTCATCATTGAAAACATTGCACTAAATGCAGTTTTAGTTAGACACACCACTTTTATGACACTGCAATTTTTGTTTTGTGAACTTAATTTCTGGTCTTTTTAGTTCAATTTTGTCAATCAGCTGAAAATAATACATGCTATTTGGATACCTTGCTTATGTTTTTCTGTAGATTTCATTAATATGCTGTCATTTAGAATCAAAAAGCTTACTGTTCAATGCATTGATGTGTTTATTGTATAAATGTGTGAATATAGTTGATATTGTGTTCAAAATAGATAGCACCTGATTATATATTTATTAATAATATTAAGAGTATAATAGCATCTGATTATATATTTATTGATAATATTAAGAGTATAATACATAATCTATTCAATACAATTCATTTATGTTTCTTCAGATTCTGCAATGGTGTAGTTGGTAAGCAGTTTATTTATTATTAGTTATAATGGTAACATATGTTATCTTTGGTGATTGTATAAAGTTTGATGGACGCTGACAGTGGCTTGTTTAATGAGACTAAATGTATTGTTTTGTTGTTATTAATGTAAGAGTTACATTTCTTTGTGTATGTACTCCCAGGGTATGAATGGTGAACATTTTGCACATTATATGTTTTGAATGTTCAGTAGGGCAAAGAGAATTTTGTGACTGGTTGTATATAGCTGCCTTGAGTTTTTTGTGATAACTGGAGTTTTTAGATTTTATTTAATAGTATTGTTATATATTCATTAGGATTTAGTATTTAATCTATTATATATTATGGGCTTTAAACTAGAGTTGATGTATTTGAACTGGATTATTTTAAATAAACATCTGTTCTTTTTTTGGTCAAAACTGTAATGTTTTCTGAATATCCTTGTTTTATTAACAGATTATTGGGAAAGTTTCAGGTGGAATATTGTTTGTATTTTTTTAATCAGAGGTTTTAAAAGAAAATGATTAAAAAGTAATATACTAAAGTAATATTTGGTTAGTCACATTTACATTTTAAATGACTATTAAAGTATTACTTTAACTTTTTTTTTATGGACCAATGCATCCTTGAATCATCTTTTTTGAACTAATGTCTGTATTATATAAGATTAGATAAGATTATAGAATGTTCTCACTCTGCCCACTCTGCATTTGAGTTTGATTCTCTGTGCACTTTTGTGTCAGTTTGTCTCACTGAGAACTAGATAGTTGCATAGGATGAAGTTTGTCATTGAAGAGGATGTTAGAACTGACTATATTGGGATATCTTTCCACTAATAAAATTCTTGCTCTCAAGAGATGAACAAGTGTGTCTTCAATAAAGTCTTATATTGCATATTGCTACAGTAGACTATAACATTTCTTATTTAATTTGACATGATGCATTGTGATTGTAAAATTGTTTCTTTTATGATTAATCATATCTGAGATTATTGATATTGAAATATTGATTTTGTTTTCCTGATGACATGTCTCAGTAGTGGTAGTAGTGGATAAGTGGTTAAGGACTTGGCTTCCAACCTGGGGTCCTTGGTTGGAATTACGGGGAAGACTGGCATTTTGAATTTCAGGATGTCTCTGAATCCACCCAACTCTAATGGGTACCTGACTTTATATGGAAAAAATAAATGTTGTTGGTCATTGTGCTGGCCACATGATACCCTGCTCGTTAACCAATGGCAAAAGAAATAGATGACCTTAATATCACCTGCCCTATAGATCACTAGGTCTGAATGGGGAACTTTTACTTACCATAATTATCAACACACTAAATGTCTGTAGATGTAATGGATGTACCTTATTTAAAATTTCTATTACTAAGAGAAATTATTAACTTATTAAATAGGTATTGTGGATGTACCTTACCTTGTGCTAGAGCCAACACACAATAAACAGGACTTCGCTGATGCTAAAGAATACCGGCATTTGATGAGGGCCATGGGGGAGCATATGATACAGTATTGGAAGGATGTTGGCATTGGTGAGTTTTTCAATTAAAAAAAAAAATTAAAACTCATTCTTTTGTCTTTGTAATTTATTTTTAAAATGTTACGATAATCCTTATTTCCTGGAAATTGTGTTCCTATCTATGGGTTTCTTCAGATTAGTCTCAGAGGCTAATGCTTGTTATTAAATGCCTACTGTTGTAAACATTGTTGATACTAATTTTTCTGTAATTGTTTTAGCTACACTTTCTTTTTCACCTTCAATAATTCTATGCAATGTGTATTACTTTGAAAAGATTATTTTATAACTTGTTGGACATGGTTATATTCTTGTTCCTTTACTTATCTTTTATTTTGTATCTTATTTTTCAGCACAGCAGGGCATTACCAAATTTTGGTAAGACTTGTATGTATATTGTATTGTATAAGTATGTAAAGGAGTTAATACTCTAGAAGTGTTAGACTTTCATTATTATGCTGTCACGTATTACGAATTGAATTCTACTTTTAAATGGCTTGCCTAGGGGAACGTGACAAGAGAAAAAAGGTAGTTGTGTCACTTATCTTAAGTCTGAATTTAATCAAAGACTTACAATGAATAACAAAAAAAAATGACACAAGAAATCGGAAGGTAAACTATCAACTTAATGTTTAATCAAATATAAAGTTACAAGAAAGAAAAATAAACATTTACTCAATACAGAATTGATGTGTTGACCAAAACCCTTTTACAAAAATGGCATGTAAAAATATTACAATACAAGAGTTTGAAAATATACTTACAAATACAAGCAAGGCCTTGAAAAAAAAAAAACTTACACGATCAAGTGGTATACCACGCACGGGTAGCGCAATGTCTCCGCTATTCTGTCCCACGGCTGTCTCCGTATGTCTGTCTGTCAACGTCACGCGGGCGGTCTTTATATAATCTACCGCGCGTCGACCTCAAGACAAATCCAGTGATTTCTAGAACCAAATACGTCATCAATTTCCCAGATCTAGAACGCTCTTCAAAGAGACAGAAAAAAAAACACCCTCCTTTCAACCAGAGGTACACACACAGGTCAAGGACCGGTCACTGTCTGTGTGGCTTGACGAATAAAATAAAAAAAAACTTATTACACAAGGGGCAGACAACCTACCCGTCTCTCGACCGCAACAGGTCAAAGAAAGAAAAAAACAACGCCTAGATACGTAACACCTCCCCCCTAAAAATAAAAAGTTTACATTTCCACGAAATGGAAATCTTTTTAGAATAATTACAAAAAATGATATATATATAAACAAAAAAATATACATCAAAATACTTTTTACAATCTAGATAAGGCATCGGCGATAACATTTTCGCTGCCTTTTATGTGTTTAAGATCTAGGTTGTACTCTTGTAAAAATAAACTCCACCTGAGAAGTCGTTGGTTCTTGCCAGACATTTTGTGGATAAATGTAATGGGATTGTGGTCAGTAAATACAACCAGTGGCCATCTGGACCCACTGATATAAAAATCAAAGTGTTGTATAGATAGAATCAACCCAAGACATTCTTTTTCCACAGTAGAATAATTTCTTTGATGTCTATTAAATTTCTTGGAAAAGAAACAAATAGGGTGCTCTACTTGGAAATTATCTTCTTGGTAAAGGACTGACCCAACACCTGTGTCACTGGCGTCAATAGCTAACCTAAAAGGTTTTCCGAAGTCAGGAGCCATCAAAATGGGGGAGCTAGATAATATCTGCTTGATTTGGTTAAAGGCTTTCTGACATTCATCCGTCCAAGTAAATCGGACGTTCTTTCTCAGGAGGTTTGTTAAAGGACTGGCAATGACAGAAAAATTTTCGCAAAATTTTCTATAATATCCAGACATTCCCAAAAATCTTCGGAGTTGTTTCCGATCAGCAGGGATAGGGAAAGCTTGGATAGCTTCTACTTTGGCCATTACAGGTTTCACCTGGCCTTGTCCTACAATATGGCCTAAGTATTGGATTGAAGCCTGGCAAAAATCACTCTTACTCAGGTTTACAGTAATTTTTGCATGTAACAGTTTAGTAAAAAGACAATGCAGTTGTTTACAATGGCTAGAAAAATCTTGGCTAAAAATTACTACATCGTCTATGTATGCGTGGCAATTCTCCATGTCAGCAAGCAGGGCATTTATCATTCTCTGGAAAGTGGCAGGAGCATTCTTCATGCCAAATGGCATCACTTTGTATTGGTACAGACCATCAGGGGTGACAAAGGCGGAGATTTCCTTTGCCCTATCAGTCAGGGGAACCTGCCAATAACCTGAAAGTAGGTCTATTTTGGTGATGTACTTAGCGTCACCAATACGATCTATGAGATCGTCTATCCTAGGGATAGGAAACGAATCGGTCTTTGTGACAGCATTTACCTTACGGTAGTCTGTACAAAAACGATAAGTCTTGTCCTGTTTAGGTATCAAGACACATGGGGAGCTCCAGCTACTGGAACTTGGTTCAATGAGGTCATTTTCAAGCATATACTTGATTTCTGACCTAAGTATGGCAAGTTTTTCAGGGTTAACCCTGTAAGGATGCTGCTTGACTGGAGTAGCCTCGCCAACATCTACATCATGCATTATAACATTAGTCTGTTTTGGTACATCAGAAAAAATGTCATTAAATTCATTAATGAGCTTCATGATAACTGGCCTTTCTGTCGAAGACAGATGAGACAGTTTTACATCCAAATTCTGTAATACAAAAGAATTAGGTATTTTGTATTGTCCAAATTTCTCCTTTACAATATCATCATCAATAGGAGAAACATGGCTATTTGAACAACTTTTGACTGTATTTAAAACACAATTACTCTTCTCTGAGTGATCTGGCCTAGATACATAAGGCTTCAGCATGTTTATGTGACATAGCTGAGTCTTTTTCCTACGGTCAGGAGTTTTGATTGTGTAATTGAGGTCACTAATTTTGGTCTCAATTTCATAGGGACCAAAGTATCTGGCTTGCAAGGGTTGACCTGGTATGGGCAAAAATACAAGCACCTTATCCCCGGGAGAAAATTCTCTAACACGGGCCTTTCTATCATACCAGCGTTTCATGCTGGATTGGGTGTTTTGTAAGTTATTTTTGGCCAGAACACAAGCATCATAAAGTCTAGTTTTAAACTTACTTACATAGTCTAAAAGTCCTTCAGTGGCTGTTGGTGACAACAAAGTCTCTTTTATACATTTCAAGGGACCGCGCACCGAATGGCCAAAGACTAAGTCAAAAGGGCTGAATCCCAACGATTCCTGGACGGATTCACGGGTTGCAAACAGCAGCATGTGGATTCCTTCGTCCCAGTCTTTTTCGTGCTCAAAGCAATAGGTTCGGATCATGTTCTTGAGAGTCTGATGGAATCGCTCAAGAGCGCCTTGCGACTCGGCATGATACGCACTTGACATGCAGTGTTTGATGCCCAACTGAGTCATGACTTGCTTGAAAAGATTGGCCGTGAAATTCGTTCCTTGGTCCGATTGGATGGACTTTGGTAGACCAAATAGAGTAAAGAACTTGATTAAGGCCTTCACAATGTTTGATGCTTTTATGTTCCTTAGAGGAATAGCCTCAGGAAAACGAGTTGAAGCACACATAATGGTCAACAGGTATTGGTTGCCAGCTTTTGTCCTTGGGAGAGGACCAACACAGTCAATAAGTACTCTGCTGAAAGGTTCTTCAAAGGCTGGAATCGGCTTCAGAGGAGCAACAGGGATCTTTTGATTTGGCTTGCCAACCATCTGACAGGCATGACAGGATCGGCAGTACTGGATGACATCTTTCTTCAAACGTGGCCAGAAGAAGTGGGACATAATCTTGTGGTATGTCTTGTGGATGCCGAGATGACCTGACATTGGTGTGTCATGAGCCAGATTCATGATGTACGCTCGGTATCTTTCTGGTAACACGATTTGATGGCATATTCTCCATTCTTCTTCGTTGGATGCGTCTGGAGGTTTCCATTTCCTGAAGAGCATATCATCTTGGATGTAGTAGCACGTTGATGCTAGCTCTGCCTCTTGTGATGTCATTGCGGTTTCTCGGAGTTTGGCGAGCTCTGGATCCTTCTTTTGGTCCTCAATCAACTGTTTTCGAGTTGATGCCGGCTTTTCAGAATTTGGCGTTGGTTCTTCTTCAAGAGAAGCAAAGAATGTGGTGCTTAAGTCCACATCATCGTGGTTACTGTTGGCTTTGATGACGTTCTCTTCTTGAGATGCTTTCAACCTCATTGCCCTTGTTACTGCACACGCTGGATATAACTCTAGGTCTTCCTCGGGTGTGGCAGATAAGTCGGGTGTTTGAGTGACGATGGGTTCGGCTATCACCTTTCCACCTGCTAAGTCATTGCCTAACAGCAACGAGATGCCTTCCAATGGTAATGTTGGTCGGACACCTACAACAACCGGTCCAGTAATAAGATTTGACTTTATGTCGATTAGATGTAGAGGCACATCTATACATCCAAGCTCTACGCCTCGTAACAGGATGCTCTTCCCAGTCGATGATGATTTAGACAAGGGCAAGATACCCTCTAAAAGTAGCGATTGTGAGGCACCTGTGTCTCTCAAAATGGTGATAGGTCGTAGACTTGTAGAATCACCGGGTAGTGATACAAATCCTTCCGAAATGAAAGGCTTAAAATCCTCTAATAAAACATCAATTTTGGTTGATGCAGACTGGACTTGGGTCGAACTCTCGCTGGAGTCATTGACATCTTTAGGAGACGCAGTGGAGAAACTCTTTCTTGAGTCAGTAGAACATCTTGTGGATGTATTTGGAGAACTCTTGATGGAGTCATTCGAACATCGGGGTGATGTCTTATGGGAACTCTGGATAGAGTCATGGGAACATCGGGATGATGTATTATGGGAACTCTTGATGGAGTCATGGGAACATCGGAATGATGTATTATGGGAACTCTGGATAGAGTCATTGGAACATCGGGATGATGTATTATGGGAACTCTGGATAGAGTCATTGGAACATCGGCTTGATGTATTTGAAAAACTCTTGTTTGAGTCATTGGAACATCGGCTTGATGTATTTGAAAAACTCTTGTTTGAGTCATTGGAACATCGGCTTGATGTATTTGAAAAACTCTTGTTTGAGTCATTGGAACATCGGCTTGATGTATTTGAAAAACTCTTGGTTGAGTCATTTGAACACCGTGGAGACATTTTCGGAGAGTCTTGTACAGTCAATACATTTGAAACAGGTGGTGTCGAGGTATTCTTGATATGACTTGATGATGAGGGAATAGACCTCGACGACCACTGTACTGTGCAAGCGCTGACTTTTGAAGGAGCTTTTTCGTTTCTCTTCCTCAATTTCCAACAATCGTCAACTTTATGGCCTTCTCGTTTGCAGTAGGAACAAGTAGCTTTACTTGTAGTAGGTTTTCTGTCATTTGTACTGCTGTTCTTGATGGAGTTGCTAGCATTGGACTCAGGCTGTTTGACTTGTTTTGGCTTGACATCCGTCGTATACTTGGCAAATTGATGTGATATTATATAATCGTCTGCCAACACTGCAGCCTTGTGCACATCTTCCTCGCCACGATCAGCTATATGCGTACGGACGTCCAGCCGCACACAACTCTTGAACTCTTCCATCAGCATTAGGTTCTTGAATTTTGCAAAGTCGGTGCCGATTTCCCTGGAAGTGAGCCATTTTTCAAAGCGTCGCTCCTTTTCCCGCAGGAATTCTACATGGGTTTGGCCATCCGATTTGCGACAATCCCTGAACTGCTTTCGGTAAGCTTCCGGAACAAGTTCATATGCCTTAAGAATTAAGGCCTTAACAACATTATAATCTTTTTGTTGTTCAATGGTCAAAGAACAAAATACCTCTGCAGCTCTACCAGTCAAAACTGTTTGCAGCAAAGTGGGCCACAAAGTTTCAGGTACATTAAAATTTTTCACAGCAAGTTCAAATTGTGGAAAATAATTGTCAATTGTGGCTTCATTAAAGCGTGGAATTATTTTCAAAAATTTTATTGCTTCAACAGTATGACTGGCAGGGGAAGAATCTGGTCTTACATTAGCAGCTAACTCTAATTTTTTAAACTCTATTTGTAATTTCATTTCTATTTCTTTCTGCTCTCTCTGCTCTCTAGCCGCTGCAAGCTCTAATTCTTTTTGTTTAATTTCTCTCTGCTCTCTAGCCGCTGCAAGCTCTAATTCTTTTTGTGCGGCCTGTTGTTTAATTTCCTTCTCTTTTAAAGCTAGCTGGGCTTCTATTTCCATTTGTTTTAATTTTATCTGAAGTTCTAAATCTGATTTACCCTCATCGGGTCTAAGGGTTTCTAAAAGGTCTTCAGAAAACACTTCCTCGTCTACATAATGGATTACAATGTTATCTCTGATTTCTTGTTTAAGGGCATTTGATTTTATTTTTAACCCTAAATGTTTAGAAATAAGGACCAGTTCCTTCCTAGTAAAAGCATCAAGCTCTTCCACAGAGGGATTTGCAAGAAAAACCTGAATATCCATGACTAACTAGCAACTATTACAAGCAAAAATATGTATACAATGTAAATATACAGTACAAAATCAGTACAACAAAAAAAAACCTTAAGAGAGTTTGGTCAATACTATTGATACTTTACTTCCGACTCTTTGAACCAAAAAAAAAACTTTGTTAAAGTCAACTTCGCCTTTACAAAATTACTCAAGTAAGACGAAAATAGGTTCAGAAAAATATCCCGGACGAGCCCCCAAACTTCTTTTGTCACGTATTACGAATTGAATTCTACTTTTAAATGGCTTGCCTAGGGGAACGTGACAAGAGAAAAAAGGTAGTTGTGTCACTTATCTTAAGTCTGAATTTAATCAAAGACTTACAATGAATAACAAAAAAAAATGACACAAGAAATCGGAAGGTAAACTATCAACTTAATGTTTAATCAAATATAGAGTTACAAGAAAGAAAAATAAACATTTACTCAATACAGAATTGATGTGTTGACCAAAACCCTTTTACAAAAATGGCATGTAAAAATATTACAATACAAGAGTTTGAAAATATAATTACAAATACAAGCAAGGCCTTGAAAAAAAAAAAACTTACACGATCAAGTGGTATACCACGCACGGGTAGCGCAATGTCTCCGCTATTCTGTCCCACGGCTGTCTCCGTATGTCTGTCTGTCAACGTCACGCGGGCGGTCTTTATATAATCTACCGCGCGTCGACCTCAAGACAAATCCAGTGATTTCTAGAACCAAATACGTCATCAATTTCCCAGATCTAGAACGCTCTTCAAAGAGACAGAAAAAAAAACACCCTCCTTTCAACCAGAGGTACACACACAGGTCAAGGACCGGTCACTGTCTGTGTGGCTTGACGAATAAAATAAAAAAAAACTTATTACACGAGGGGCAGACAACCTACCCGTCTCTCGACCGCAACAGGTCAAAGAAAGAAAAAAACAACGCCTAGATACGTAACAATGCCAAATAGTCTCTGTTGGTGGTATCTACTAGTTTATTAACATTTATTTACTTTTAACCCATTAGCTCCTATGGCAGGACCAAAATTTTTAAAAGTATATTCCTAAAACAGGCTGGAATGTTGTGATGCTATTATTTTAAACTTTTCTATAAGAAGAGCTCATCATGTCTTGTTTAGAGTGAGAACAAGAGCGTGGTGACCTTTTTTTTTTTTGGGAATACCAGATGTGTTTCACGTTTTCGTTATTTTTTAAAGAATTTTTTTAACAAATAGGCCCATAGAACCCCCAGTGTATAATCTCCCACGTGAGAAAATTAGTACTTATGAAGCTTATTTTTTTTATTCTAAAGGTATTAAAAGCACATATTTTTTTTAACCTAGACATAAGAATAATTTTTTTTTAAGTTGTTTTTTTATTTATTAGTAAAAGTTCTTAAATTTATTTTTAGTTCATTTTTATTTTTTTAACAATTTTTATTTAGAGTAACCCCTCTTTGTTTAGGGTTTAAAAGAGGATTTTTCAAACTTGAATTAGGGGGCGTTGGGTTAAAAGGGTGTTTCAATTTTTTTTTTCTGTCATGGGCACAGAGCAAATCTTCAAATGATTGTGCAATTGGTACTATGATCTTAACATTAGGTATGCAAGCCTTTGGCTGATGGTGATAAACAATGATAACCAATTTAGAATTAGTGTACTGCATTTAACAATTTTTAAAGAAATGCCTACACCAATAAATTATGACTTGTTAGATTTTTCTTATTATCATGTTATCTTTTGCAAGGGAGGGGTTTGGCTACATCAGCTCAGAATGGAAGGCACCACCGTCTGATGACATAAAATATGTGAAAAAGAGGGCAATGCAATTAAGTGTTACTTTACAGTGTGGTAAGTCATGTCATTGTATAGCGCTAGGAAAAGATATTCATTTTCTTTGTAAACATTTTTCATTTCATTTTAGAACCTTCACAATTTAGTGATATTGCTTAATTTCACAACTATCTTTAATTGTGATCATTAAATTTTTTTTCCATGTAAGAACCAAATATGGAAAAAGTAATACAAAAGTATGATTTGCAGTGATGGGAATTTTCCAAAAATTTTCGGGATTCCGAAAATTTCTTCTGATCCGATTTTCTAACAATGAAATCTGAAATTTTCCCCAACTATTTTTGTTTCCATTTTCGGAAGAATGCGAAAAAAAGATTTAGATTTAGATTGAAACTGTGCACCTCTGGTCATTTGACACAGTTAAAGTTCTTTTTTTAGACAAATCTCGTGTTGTCGTATTGTCTTATAGACTAGATCTAAGTCTAGAGTCTAGACTTCAATCTAGATGTAGATAGGTCTAAAGTGGTTTCAATCAGTCTAGATAGTTATATTCTAGATAAGATATCTAGTTTCTTTAATTTGAATACTTTTGATCTAGATAATCTAGATCTAGAGCGTCTTGACTTCAATTTCAATTGGTGCTTGCCAGCTTTTGAAAAGTATTGGAGTTGAGAGTATCCTTATGCCCGGCTGCTATGTGCTTTGTCAGGCTTTGAATTTTTATTCTGTTGTTACGATAGCCCCTAGATTTTTCTTATTTGAACCCTGCCTGCCGACTTCCATGAGTTCAAATGGGATTAGATTTAGACATCTAGATCTATTATAAGATCTAGATCTAGTAGGCCCACCGATCATCTATATAGATGTAGGCCTACATTACATGATTATAGTGAGTTACTGAGTATAAGTCTGATAGAATATAAATTATAATAGATCTATTAATATATTGGATCTAGAGTCACTAGAGATCTAGATCCAAGTTATTAGATTTAAGTAGATCTAGATTATAGATAGATAGATCTATAGTGAGAAATATATATTAAAGTTTTTTTCTATATCTAACTATTAACTAATCATTACTAATGCTTTAAAAGCCAGTGTAGTAGAGATCCACTTCTAGTAAACAACTTGTATCAGCATGAAAAAGAGTCACATTAGCAAGCTTCAATATGCAGTTTTGTTGCTAAACATTCTCTTCCTCTATGCATTGCTCCTCCTCTGGTTGTTCTTGCTTGCCTTGCTTAAGTATTCAGCAGAGATTCAGCAGCTTTCTCTCAATAGCTTTTCAAAGCATTTTTGGTGGACTTCATGTGCAAAGTCTATTAAAGTTTCTCCTGTACAATATTGAATGATCAGTGAAACAAACAGAAGTGTGGCTCATACTTTTGAAGTATTTCCAAAACTCAAACATGTTTTGATTTTCCAACACATTAATTCTTTATAGTTGTTTGAGAGAGAAGTTGTTACAATACCAGAAAAGCAGTTATCTATTGTAGAATGCTCAGACTGCCTCAACACAGATATAAAGCATATCTGCAAAAAGCTTTCTCCTCTCATATATATGTACAAACAATAGTGCCTTGCATGCATTTTGTGTGCATGTGTGCAGTAAAGCTTATGCATTGTAATTATTCTGTAATACATTTAAAGAAAATATTAAATAAAATGATTCTACTTAATTTTTAAAAATTCAGCAACATCTTTTATTTTTTAGTCGCAGCGACAGGCCAGTTAAAAAACGGGGATGTGCAAAATTTCCTAAAATTTCAAAGTTTGTTCCCATCGCTGGATTTGTGTTTGTAGTCAGTACTTAATAAGTGGATTTAATATCTGATTTGTAATTTATATAGCTTTTAACATCCCATTATATTTAGAAAGAGAACCTTGCACGATTTAAAGGGCACAACATGGCCTAAAAGTGTGCCCAGTAATCATATTCATAATGTAGTTTATCTCTAACTACAAACACATTTCTCTCAGAATATTTCTACTATGTAACCTTTACATTTTCTTCTCACATGAGTGCATTTCACATTTTGTTGAAATTAACATTGCTGGTTGATTCAATAGATGTTCAGTTAAAAAAAAAGAAGCTACAGACTAAAGATTTAAGGGTTTTGACTCCTAGTCTTTAGAAACCTTTTGAGAATAACTTTAGAAATATGAAATGGAGAGCCCATGCAACAGTTGCATGAGATACAATTTACCAACAACTGAATACATGTGCATATTTCTCTTACTGCTCTAAGGGGCATGTTGGCTGATTGGTAAAATGATTGGCTTTTGTACTGAGGGAGGTCGACCTTGAATCCTGGTAAAAACTTTTTTTTAAAACTCTTAGATTTGTAGTACGCCCCTGATTTGAGCCACCTCTAATGGGTGCCTGACATATATTGAGGAAGTAAATGTGGCTGGTCATGTCCTTAACTGTCAGCCATAGTAACAGATGAGCTTTAATCGTATGTCCTAATAGATGAAATGTGTGTCTTTTACCTCCCACTAACTGCTCGGTGATAACAACATAACATCACCCATGGATATAACTTTATTAAATCACTATTGAAAGCATACTATATTAGACTTGTTTGTTTTCTCCTGGAATGGATTATATATAAAATGTATTTCAGTTTGAATATAGCAACACTTGTTATCTAATTGAGCGTTCTTATGTGTGTATTTGTAGACATGTGTCTGAAGTGGAGGATGATTCCCTTTAACTCAAACAACATTGGTAAAGAATTTCCTGATCATTGGGTGTGTACCATGAACCCAGACCAACAGCATAACAAGTAAGTCATAAAATATTTGTTCAAGTTTTTAAAACTTTGTTGAGGAGTTTTTAAGTTTTTAAACTTAAAGTGAAGTAAAATTGTCATTTTTCATTGAACAGTATTTCAAGTTGTAAGGCCTGATTGACTGAATGAGCTTATTGCACGTCAAGAGCTTCTACTTAAACTTATAGTTTTTTGATGTGATACTTTCTGCTTTTTAGGCATTATGAACTGAAATATTGCAAAATGTTTTCAAAAGTTTTTATAAAATTCAGTTATAGCAAAGTCATCACCTGATAGAGCAAAGTCATGACCTGGGGCCATGGTCACTGTGTGGTAAATTGCTTAGCTTTTGAACCAAGAAGTCTAGGGTTCAAATTTTGGTAAAGATTAGGATTTTGAATTTCCGGACGTTTAGTATGTCCAAGACATCTTTAATGAGTATCTGAAATTAGTTGAGAAAGTAAAGATGATAGGTCATTGTTAATCATTGGTTATAGAAATAGATGAACTTTACATTATCTGTCCCATAGATTGCAAGGTCTGAAAGAGGTACTTTTATTTCAGTCAAGACCTTAATGTTGAAAACAACACTATTACCCTCCTCAGATCATTTTGTAAAACAATTTTCCGATGTCATATTCACATTCATGCTTATTGACATTTTAGAATAACACTTATTTGAAGTTTGTACAAACTAATTTAGTTCATTGCGCTTCATGCATTAGAATTCAAGGTTAGCTAACTATTAGTATCTCTGAAGAACTGAATAATTATTTCCACAGATGTTCATCTGCAGAACAAAAGTTAAACATTCCAGAAGGTGTCCTTAAAAAGGAATTTAAATCTCAGGAACAGAAGAAGAAAGATTTAGAAGAGGTACTTTATTCAAAAACATATATTGAGTGTGGCCCTCTTGTTTAAGAGTTTTTATTATAGCCTCTCTATAGAACAGTCACACCCCCAGTTTTGTGAAAGGTATACATGAAGAGACACAATTTTTACTTAGTTGAATCCTTTTAAAACTAAATCCACAAAAAACATTATAAATCCCAATGTCAAAAATGAATTATATCCTAGTAATAAATGTAAAAGTTAAGTGTATGATTATTAGTACAACAAACTGACCAAATGGAACTTCACTGATTGAAATAACTGACTTGAACTGGCCCACAATATGTGCCTAGGTCTTTCTTTTATAGTATTCAAAAAAGCCTTTTCTAGAAGCCACATTAACTTGTGACACTTTCTTAGAATATTCTTTCATGCTGGCCAGTTGGACATGTTTACATGTCAACTGTTCAAGGTCTTAATTTGAAGTTTTTCTGGTAATCCAAACACAATTGTTTTCCCTCTTGGCCTAATATGCATTCAAGGGCATTTATTCTATGGGCATTAGAGTATTTTGAGATTGCTAACAAATTTCCAACATTTGCTTTCAGGAAATTTTAAGGAAAACAGAAATGTTGGAAAAACTGCAGGTAAATGACATTGTTTTTGGCATTATGATTTAAATTGTAAAGAGAAGAACTGAATGTTTTTGTAGTTAAACTTCTTTTAAAACTATTATTTGTGTGTTTTATCAGTTCAGAGATTAATTTTCAAAATTAAGAAACAGACAACTTGCTATGTGTTTATACTTCTTATGACATGTTATTGAAATAATTCAAGTTTACACATTGATAGTTTATTAAAATCTATTCTCCTGTTCCATCAGAAAATGAAAACTGTCCAGTCCTCTAAAGAGGTGGAAGTAGTTTTGAAGAAAGAAGATCGAGTCAACAGTGAAGGCCGAGCTAGCCTTAGCAGAGTAAGGGATGTTTCAAGTTGTAATGAATGTCATTGGACTTAACATGAAAAACAATCCTGTTTTTTTTTTATTTGATGTATAGAAGTATTATTTTTTTTCTAAAACAGAAAGCTAAAGCAAGATCTCCATCTCCACCCCCTAAGTCCCCATCACCAGAGCCTCCATCTAGGTCCAGATCTTCAGGTTCACAAATGTCCGCTCCAGCCAAAAAGGCTAAACGTAGTCCGTCTCCACCACCTAAAAAAGTTTCTAAACCTCCAGCCCCAGTAAAACCTTCTAAACCTAAACGTAGGAGTCCTAGTCCTCCACCAAGACGAGCAGCTGTGAAAGCAGCCACTAAGGTGAGTGTTTCATGGGTTAGGTTTGTACAGAATTATTTAGTGCTGTAATTTTCTTGAATCCGAATTAGGATGTACTTTTTACTGTTACATGTGATTTATTGCTTACGCAATTAAATCTGTCTTTGCTCTAATTACTACATGGCATCTAGTATGAGATAATAGTACATTTTAAACACTTTTCAAATTAGGTACATTAGAAATTCATTTTCTAGTTTTAAGAGTCATCTTTAGATAGTCTGATGGCACACATACTTAGATAACAATTTAAATGTTTTGAAAACCTACATTATATTTTAGTTCCTAAAAGATAAGCCACACTTACTACAAACATTCATACCTCAGCTATGAGTTATCTAACTTATTCCTCAATTATTTAGGGGATATTTCTATAAAAAGCAAGCCTGCATACTTATATTTGTTGACTTGAGTAATCAGATCTGGAGGCGGTTGGTTAAGGGTTCTTCCCATCTTTCGTCCTGTTTTAGTAGTGGTTTACCGTGTTTGCCATTAATGGTTGAGTCGTGTTCTTTCTTTGCTCTATTGAGACAATGGATTTTTGTTTGTAGCCCTGGATTTGCCTCTGGGTTCTTTTGTATTACATGATATTAATTCAGTTAATGACTTTCAAAGTCATTGAATGATCTATTTAAAACTCTTTGTCTTCTTGTTATTTAGTTATTTTAAAGCTGTGATCTTTTAATAGATTCACATTGTTCAGAATTAAATCTTGGTCAGATCTACTTCTATGGCTTGCTATTGACTTTTTCATCCTATCTCTAGTACTGTTACACATCATCACATATTGCTATCAGTTTTTTACTCAGAACTTCAGTTCAGTTGAAACTTAATGTAAATACCAAGTAGCCTGACATGTAAACAAAAAGCTCTAAGCACTGCCACATTTGAAGGGCTGCATGGTTAGGGTATATTCCTTGAAGCCCTACTGTACCACATCACAAGTTCTTATGCATGCCCACAAAATAGTTCGAATTCCTTTTGAAAAAATAGTATGTGACTTAGTATTTTCATTTCTCAGGTTGAAACTAAAGCCCAGCCCAAACCTGAACCTAAAAAACGTGCCCATAAAGCACAGGTGTCATCTGAGGAGGAAGAAGAGGAGGAGAATGAGGTTGAAGAAGAAGAGGAAGAGGAGGAAGTAGTGGAGGTTCCCAAGAAAACAAAGGTACAAAATGACTCACCTCAAGTAAAAAAAACTAAAACAAACGTAAGTTTTTTTTTTTTTTTAATGATTTTGGAAGCCTAAATAGCTGCTAAAAGGGAAAACCCTAACAGTATTTCTTTTTTTAGAGCATTGTCTTTTCAGTCTGTCCACTAAAAGTTACATGTCTTTTTAAGTTTCATTTTTGTTTGCAAGTGTTCAAATGTGATCCTGTATTCTTCTCGTTAGGCCATTGAATATCCTGAAATCCCTGTGAAAAAACAAAGAATCTCTCACTTCAACACAGAGAACAAAACAGTCAAACCTGTGGAGACCAACTCCACCAATGAGGTCAACACAGAGACTTCGGGTCGAGCCACAAGGTCTCGTGGTAAAGCCCCTGTTGAGGAGAATGAAGCTCAAACTACAGAAGTTATAGAAACCAAAGTGTTCAATGGAGACAACCTTAACTGTATGTTAGAAAACATTATCTTGTTACTTACCTTGTCATGATACAAATCATAAATGATTTAGTCTTATTGCGAGCATTGCTTTATCAAATACTTTGTTCTGGCTCTGGTCACTAATGGCACTTGGTCACAATGTTTTAAACAATTGAATAATACCTTACTTAACAGTAAACAAAAAAAAGTTATTGATGGTTCTTAGTCTTCAGAATAGTACAAATTTAAAGGAAGGTGCTTAGTGTTGCAGCAGAACACGATGAGTGGAATAGTTGTTTTACTTACTAAACAAAATTATCCTGTGGGACTATCTTAAATAGTTTTGTGCTAGAATTGAATTACAGTGGAATCCAGTTAATTGTACTACTGGTTAACCAGCCACATATTTGGACCGAATCCCAAATCGCCGAAACAAATCCTATTATATAATTCAATCCCATTATAAGGACCAAATCATTGTGTCCCGTGTGATTTGATTAACTGGATTCTGCTGAAAATTATTGTGACAACCTACAATTTCTCTTTTAGATGATTATCAGAACATGAAAATATTTGATGATTGCAAATTGTAAGAAGAGACCCATAAGTATAGAGCTGTCTTTGTTTTTTTTCATCTTGAAGACTTTTGTTTGTGTGTTGACATGCTTTGTTTTTGGTTTGAAAATATATTCGAGTTAGCTTATTTGCTTTTTTTAATATATGACTCAAATCTTTCAGCTGATGTGGTTGGTACAAGAGTGGAGGCACATATAAATAACAAGTGGTAAGTTGTAACTAATCTCAGAATAATTAAGCATGACATCCAGTTCATTTGACCCACCTGAATCAGTCAATGCCATTGTTTTCTATTTATTTTTGGCCATCTGTAACTGTCTTTGGGGGGTTCTGAAATGTACATTACAGTGTTAGAAGTCTCATAAAAAATCATTAATTTTATAAATGTAATTTTTTGTTGACGGTGATAAAGGGAGATACAAATTTTGTGGGAACATTTTGTGATGAAAGCAGTATAATAATAAGAAAGGTTTGACTGGTCAAAAGCTTATGCAAGATTGTATTAGTGTAGGTCTTGTTGATTGTACTGTTTTTAAAGAGATTGTCAACAAAAATAATTTGATTATCAAAGAAAATATCAGTTTAAAAATAGTTTTGAAGCTATTTCTTGTACAATTCTTCACCTCCTACCTAGTAATGATCTAACCATTTGGGCCATCAAATAAGCAAGAAAAAAATGTTTGGCAAAAAAATGTTTAGATTTATTTCATCACATCAAAAAAAAAAAAAAAAGGTCATACCGGTTATGTTACAGTGCTTACCTCCCTTATATTAATTGTCCTTTTTTCCCCCCTTATTTATTGGGACAATGTCAACTTGTATTGAGTAATCATTAATCATTTTAAATGCCATTCAAACTGATGTTCCTCATTGGATTGATTAGTATTAGTGATGAATTCATAGACTTTTAGGTTCTTTTCATTGCCTTTTTTGTTTTAATGACATCACTACACCTTTAGACAGTGAGTTTGTAAACATTTCCCATTATTTGTAACAAAAAGAATGTTTCATATTTATGCAAATGAAAACCAGACAACACAAGACAACAATAATTGGGAATATTTGCTGTACTTATACTTTGTCTATAGCCAACTTTTACTTTTTCAAGACACAACAAGTGCTGGTAGTGTTCTGAAATTTTCCCACTAATGTTATTTGTATGTCATTAAGACTCTAGAAACTAGAATCAATTGCCAACTGCAGTCATTTAAATAAAATTTGAATCAAACGTTCACATCCAATAACTGGAAGTAACAGAGAAAGGTCAATTGATTGCATGCAATATTTTCATTTAAATTGGTCATATCTCATGAGTAGTAAATAGTAAAATTTGGACAATAAATTAACATTTGAAAAAAAAAGTTCTTTGTTGACATTGTTACATAAAACAATCCAAAACAGATTGGGTTGGTTTCCTAGCAGCCATTGTAAAGGATTAGGCACACACGGGTAGCACACAGTTTATTTGAACATCCAGCTCACATCTCCAGGTCAGGTGGAAAGGCTAGCATGTGGATACTTGTTAGTGATCATTTTATGTCAGTCAGACTTGGACACCTTTTCCAAGCCTTAAAAGCAGAAATGATTTTGTAATTATCCCATTAAGTTTAATTTGTATTTTTTTTATTAGCATTGTAACCCCCCCCCCCCCCTTTCCCCCCAATAGCAAAGCTCAGCATCACAAATTTACATTAAAAGTTTTGATTAGTTGAAAATGTATTCCTCATCCAATCAGCACATAGGTTTCAAAGTTTTATTAGCTTTGGTCTTGTCCTACTTGGACATTGCCTTGCTATTACATGACTTAGACGAAAACTCATTGCTATCCTATAGGCATGAGACCTGCTGATATTAATTACTAGCACTTGTGTTGTATATACATGAAATAGCTTTGTCCAATACTAATAGAAATACTTGCAACCAGTTGGCTACTTGGAATGAGCTTTCAGTTTTTAAAGATAGTTAAATCATTTCTTTTAATTCTTAACATAAGTAGCTACATTTCATCTGTACATATTTGTGTGTGTGTGTGTATTCTCTGACTATTCAAAGCATTGGTCAAAGGTCTCCTCAATGTGAACTCACATTTTCTTTCTCTTTTCTCTCTTGTAAGTTATTGTGAAGTGTATTGAGAATAGGAATGAAGTCTTGAAAAGTATTCTACTTTAAAAATGCAGTGTCTTTTTTATTGAAGGTACCCAGGCTCTGTAGTAGAAATAAATGCATCAGAGGGCAGATGGAAAGTGAAGTTTGACCATCATCCCAAGGACAAGTATGACAAGTGGTAAGTATCACTTGACCTTTCACCCTACTCCCTCACCACACACACACACCTTTTTTTCCATTCACATTAGTCATATAAGCCACTGTTTGTATTTCTTTATTCCTAAAGCTAATCTGTACTCCATTGGGATTCATAGATCTCTTAGGATTGGATTTTATTCCAGTTCAATTGGTTCCATTCACAGTTCTGTTTTTGTGAATTTACACTTTCTGTTGAAATACATAGATTTGCTTCTTTCTTTCTTTTTTTTGTTGATGAAAACTTTGGAATTAATGACAAGTAGTTTACTATGTCTGTTACCAATGTATAGTTAAATTATTGATCAATTTTTTACAAAGTGCTATTGTTGTAGTTCATTAGGCTTCAGTACTATATTTCATTTGTTAGTTGTTTGTTGGATGCATCTAATGTAGAGCTTTAACAAGTTTTCATTCAAGGCTTCTATTCCTTTCCTTTAATAAGTAAATTCCTTTCTTTTTTTTTAATTTTGTTCTTTTTTGAAAATTTCTGTTTGTCACATCCTTTCTATTGGATCATGGATACCATGGGCTGTAGGCCTTGTATAAAGTACATGTACTTGTCAGCTGGATGGCTTATTTGGGTTATCTCCCTGGGTGGGCCAGGTCAGGCCAACTTTTACTGCCCTTGTAACAAGCCTTCACTGCTTCAGCCCCTGACAATCATGAAAATGTCTTGTCTTACTTAATCCTATAACTATCAAGACATTTTAAACCACAAGCTCTGCACAGCAACTAATATACATTATATGCATGAGTTTAGATATACATTGTATATAAGGAAAAGATCTAATATATTACATTATATATGTATTTAAACTGTAGTCTATCACTGTGTCCAAACATTAGTGTTGACAGTCAGTGCCTGATATTTACCTATAGCCACATGGTTATGTGCTTGCAGCGAGCACTCCCTGTGGCATGATTGGATAGGTTTGTTATGACAGTTATATCAATGACATCTTTTATCCAAAGACCTTGGCTTGTTGTGTGTTCTGGTTGATGTGTCAATATAGAGAAGGCAATGTAAGCTTATGGAAAACTGTTTGAAGCTCTTATATGATTAGCTCACCATTTTATTTTTCTGTATTTATATACCTTAAACAAATAGGACACATCAAAGATAAAGATATAACAAAACCAAAGGCTAAAGAATGCATAATTCAATCATATTTTGACTTCTCAATTACCATAAGTGTTTCAATTACTATTATACAAAAAAAGAGAAAAGAGAATTATCTTGTATTTTAAGCTTCTTAGTGTAACTGGTCTCTTGACTTGGTCACCAGAATGTGAACAACGTGTTTGTTATCAGTGTGTGTAATGTTGAAGAATGCTGGGTTCGTGCCTCCTGGAGTCACACTTACCACATAACATACATAAATAGTATAGATTGACTTGAATGCACTTTAGCTGACAAAATATAATGTTTATTCAATAATACAATATACTGCACTTCTAGTTGTTAAAGCAAAATATCCTTCTTCTTCTTCATCGTTCTCATTGTTATGTTGGAGTGTTCAGATGACTAGACAAATACATGAGATGAACTGCGCAGTGGTTTCCAAATCAGGGAGCTCTCCATATAGTTTTCTAGTTTTCTTTCTATTGGGGTGATTTGGGGCCAATGTCTTATACGGGCCTCTTGGTAGAGAGAGCAGTTTTGGAGGACGTGGTCGGCATTTTCTGGTGATACTCCACATGGGCAGATTTCACTGGTTCCAAATTTGAGCTTCCGGTACATGTGTTGTCGCATTCTGTTGTGTCCGGTCCTGAGTCGAAAGATTAGACGTTGGTCTTGTCGGGATAGCTTATAGTAAGCGTCATCTTTATTGTGATTTGGATGGGAGCTCGTCCATTTCTCATTTATTTTATCTACAATAAATTTCTTCATTTCTTCTGGATAGAGTGCAGAGTTTACTTGTGAGTTTGTTCTCCCACTCTTGGCGAGTGTGTCAGCCTTCTCATTTCCTGCTAGTTATATGTAAGCTGGTATCCATTGAATAACAGTTTTTTTGCTGTTGTTGTTGAGCTTTGTAAGTGCTGTTCTGAGGTTTTTAATATAAGGGGAATCAGAGTTTTGCAAGCTTTGAAGGGTTGTTTTCGCGTCTGTTAGAAAGACAATCTGACAATCTGACTGTGAGGGGAACTTGGATGATTTGCTAGCATGGTAGCAGCTAGTGCTAGTGCTTCCCATTCTGCTCTGTGACTGTCAGAGAGCTCTCCAGTTGCAATGGATTTTTCTAGTTTTCCTCCATCTGGACATTCAATAAGTATTCCAGCTCCTCCATTTGTGGTGGCTTTATGGGATGAGCCATCCGTGTAAACTCTGATCCACTGATTGCTAGTGTAATTGGTATGTAGAAAACAGTTCACTATTTCCTTGAGCTCTGTTGGTCTGTAATCAGATTTTCTTTTTAAAAAAAACATTAAAAAAAAAAAGCAAAATATCCAATTTGAAATATAACTGCATCCGCATAAGAGCAGTATCAAATATACTAGTCCTTTAGAATACAACTTCTCTACTAAAATACGTCCGCATCACAGCGGGCAATAATAAATGTCAATAATATGTATCCAGCTCTTAATACAGAAAACAACTCTTAGAAATACATGTACTGTCTCAAGTCCCAGAGACGACTCTGCTCAAAGTGACCACTTCACTCAACTGACTTAAGGTTACTACTGTCCACAACTGACCACAGGATCCTACTGACTAAAAGTCAATTTAGTCATTCTTACTTCCTCTTTCTATCTCAGAGGTTTCACATGCCTTTCACCTTCATGACCCAAGGTGAACAAATAACAGGCAACGTCAACCAAGACTGTGACACTTAGCATATATTTTTTTCCCTTGTGTGTTAGATTTTAGGTTGAGTATAATGGTCTTATAATGGAATGTTTATTTTTTAAGGTTTAAAGTTTCAGGAAATGTTACTTTGTTGACTTGCTGACCAATGACATTTGAATGCCCAATGCTTAAGTAGGCTTTTCCTTCACTTGTTGTTAACCTCCTCTTGTAACTGTTCTTACTATAAGGTCTCTCTCTCTCCCCCACTCTTACCTCCATCCACACCTTCCTTCATTGAGTCCAAAATATTTCTTTCATTTTAAACTCACTGTTCAACTTATTTTGTTATTTGAAACAATTGGTTAGCAAACTTTTTAGTGATTACCTCCCCTACACACACAAAAAAACCACCACCACCTTGTGAGAAAAGATCAATAGACATATTAAAAAAAAAAGACCTTTGTCACCTTCCTCTTTTAAGACCTGGTTTTTATTTCATTTTCCCCAGGGGTATAAATGTAAAAGTTGATCAATAGTTTAGTCAGTTATTGCCTTTCTAAAGAAGTAAGGCATGGCCTGCTCACTACTTAATGATCACCAATTAAAAGTGTTCAGTTTGAGCTGTGGCTATAATTTCATGTCCCCGAGTCCAGCAGAACAGAATCAATGACAGGCTTTTAGTTTTCTTTGTGGGGGATTTTTTTTTTTACATTTCACTGGATTTTATTTTTTGAAAGTTAACTGTGACTCTAAATGGCTTAAATGAGTTGATCATTTTGGTAACAAACATTTGTTACTTTGAGCTTGGTGCTCCTTTTTTTATCTGGACTAGTTTGATACTAGCAGAATTAAGTTGGACTCACAGATTGAGGAGTTATATAATTGAAAAAAAAATTCAAGCCCTAGCTAAACATATTTTATTTTTCATGGAAAAGGAAAATAAATTGGCCAGTATGGGGGTCAAACCCACAATATTCTTGTTCATGGCGTGATGCTTTATCAAATGAGCTAACAAGCCATACAACTGCTTGTGAATGATTACAACTTGCAATGACTGATTCTATTATTTACTTCCATTCTTGGACTACCCATGAAGTTTGAGCTGGTAGTAGAAAGGGAAAGAAATGTTTCACCTATGTTTCACCATGTTTATCTTCTTTATGAAATGGTAGCAAAGGAACTCAATGTAAACACTGATCTGCAAAATGCAATATAGACTAAGCTGCACAAATACAATCAGATGTTTCCAGGAGCAAACAACTCCCCAACCAGCTAAATTAAAATGATTTGAAAAAGTTCTCTCCCCTACATGTATTGTGTGCATCCATGTACTCAGTCTCTAGCATTAGTAGATGCCAAAAGGTCTTTGTTCATCTTTTCCCAATCCAACTCCAGCTCATGATTAGCATTTGTGTGCTTTTAGTGTTGGTCTCCTCCTGGGTGAAGGACCTCCCCATTGCAACAAACTAGGCAGGAAGGTTGTGTATGTGTAAAGGGGGCTTAGAAGTGTGGGGAGTAGGTCCAGTGAAAAGGGGAGCAGACCCCTGCTGCATGCCAGTTAGTGCACTTTGCTTTTATAGGTTTCTCCTGTATGGGAGAGTGTGGTCCAATCTGTTAAAGGCCCATAACTTACAGGACCATTGCTGTCAGCAAGAGTTAAAAAAGAAAGGGGGCGGGCTTGATTCTCTCATAAAGAAATGGAAGGGCAAAGAAAAGGGGAAAAAAATGAATTGAACCATAAGTCTAGAATGTTGCATTGCTACCCAGTGGCTATATTAGCTTGGGGATTCTTATTCATGGGATACAATAAATTTGTGGAGGTAGTGATAGACATGTATTTATCTATTTATTCTGAAGTTAATTATGTGTTGACTTTCATCTCTCTCTCTCTCTCTCTCTCTTGTATATTAGAATTCTAGTTTCCCCACAGACCAGTCTATGGCAGTGGCAGGCACTATGTACTGGCTGCTGTAGTTTAAAGCTATCACATATGTTTTATGGTTGGCCAGGCCAAGTGTTAGTGGCTGCAACAATTAAGTTCTATGTTAATAGGCTGTGTTCTTCCATTGCTTTGTTCTTCTTGCCTTTAAAGTGCCCTTGATACTGTTTTTATAGAGTTGTTTCTTTGTGTCCAAGCAATTGTGTTAGATATTAAGACACACTTTGACTAATTTTTAGAAATCTTAGGGAGCTAAGGATTTGATAAGTGTTGCACTCTCAAACAATTGGTATTTTGATATATAGGGTCAACAGGATCAATCTTTAGTCATAATCAAAGAATATACAAAGAAATTGTGAACATTTAATATTTACAACAGATTTTTATTAAATTAATAAATTTTTCCTATCCTGTGAATAGACCTTGCTTTTAATGACCTAACTGTATAAAATTTAGCTCTTGTGATACGAAAGGAGAATAACCCATGTCGGCACGACATGGCCTAAATTGTGCCGATGTGCCCAAAACTCAAACTCAAAGAATATACAGTTTTTTCATTATCGCTGTTTTCTTGTTCAGCCATCTGCTGCTCACCAGTATCAGTGGAAGGTCTTTGTAAACCAAAGTGTTGTTTATTTGCCAGTTCTGTCTGTGTTTCAATTACAATATTGTCTTGATAATGACAGAATGTCTTTAAAGTGACTTTAAATTGACGTATTGAGCCTTGAGTTGTGCTTATTTTTTTTTAAAGTGGCCAGTTACTCTACTGTTAAGTATTATTTCAAGCGTGTCGCAATTGTATATCTAGTCTTTTACTTCTTTCTTGTTCGCATTTCCTAATTTCGACCTGCAAGTCCAATACAGGTTCTGGGTATTGATCTATAGAGACCTAAAAACTTAGATAGTAAGCCAACTTTGATGTAAACAAAAACAAACACTCTCGACTGTGACTTGGAATATTTGATACAAAGCTTTGACTGAAATCTTGGGATGTAATAAAAAGTTGAAAGTAGGCAAAAGTCAAACTACTAAAGGTCAGTAGAAGTGTGCGTGAATCCCCTACAGCAGGGGTTCTCAACCTGTGTGTCGCGACCCCCTTGGGGGTCGATTGACGATTTGCTAGGGGTCGCCTAAGACCATCGAAAATAATAATTGTTTTGTCTATTCTTCTATTGCTGTATGGGGGGTGTGTGTGTCGCGACAGAGTGGGGGATTCTAAAATGGGGTCGCCGAGCTTAAAAGGTTGAGAACCGCTGCCCTACAGGGTGGTGGGATAGGAACATCAAGTGGAATAGAAGTGTTTGAAAATGATCCTTATTTTGATTTGTGTTGTCTTAACGTCAATCACACAGAGTAAATATGTTGGGGGGTTGGGGGTCCGGATGGGCAAGGTGATCCAGCAATTGGAGTTAGGGTTACCTCTTCGCTGGATTGAGGGATTATCTGCCAGCCATTACCGGGGATATTACATGAAAGGGCTTGAAGGACGTCCAATGGGAAATGTAAAACCCTGACTAATCTCCCTTGCAGCTGAAATGGTCTTAAGAAAGGAACTCGTTTTAAGTGCGAAGTTTAAACTTGTGTATTTCTTGCTGAAATGATCAAACCCTAATGGCTGCTTGTTTGTGTGTTGTACAGTAGGGAAGGGTGTGAAAGCAGTTCAGATAGATCCAGTGTAAGATTCAGATCTAGTGTCAAGACTCTAAGGTTTCGGGCAAGAAAGTGGCACCTAATTCCTCACTTACTAAATACAATTTAATATACTTCCATTTTTTTTTATTTGTTAGCACATAAACCTTTTCACTGTGTCTTAATGATCCATGTCTTTATAGTCGTTTCTTTTACAACTTGTGGGCTACAGTCACTAGCTATTAAACACTCTGTTTGCCATGCTTTAAAAAATAAGTTAAGAGTTAGGGTTTTCTCTCAAACTCTTTGACTAGCTTATCATTTGTAGAACATGTCACTAGACTTTGCATGCTGCTATTTGGGATCTCTAGTGTGAGTTCCTGTGTGAAGACTGTAACGCAACATGAGGTAGTTTTCGTGTTCTCTGGTAGGAACACTTCTCCACATGAGCACTTCAACGTGGCTGCACTTTCTCCAGACGTCTCTCAACGTAGAGCTTGCCAAACTGAAGAAGTCTGTGGTAAAGTTGAGTTGACCTGAACTCACCCAATTAACATGTGTTTTCGAAGATTTCATTCCTAACAAGTTGTCACGTGGGATTAAAAAAAAACAAACAACAACCAAAAACTCCAGTTGCAACTCTGTTCTCTTTCCGCTTATTGGAAGTAGCTTTTTATAAAGCTTATATCAACTTATTCTTGTCTGGTAAAAAGTTTGGGCACGTTATTTCTCCCATACCCAATCTCAGGTCAAGCTGAAATTTTGCGCAGTTGTTTTCTTTTACCTGAGAACACAAGAACAATAAAAAATGACCAATTAGTTAATTAACTATTGGTAATTAATTATTTTGTTTGGTATTGAGCAAGGGAAAGATGTGGTTGAATTAGACCCCTTTATACTCTGTAGAGAGAAATAGGTCACCGCTTTAAAGTTTGAAGCTAACAATATGTAAATATAAAAACCTTTTTTTTTCATTTGCGCTTCGCTGGCACAGTGGTTAGTGTGTTGCCCTGAGGAGGAAAAGGAAAAATAGTAGACGATTGATTGTGTTTTTCTGCTTGACTGTCTTGACCTTATGTTACTTCTTAACAAAACATCTATTGCAATCTGTAAAAAAAAATTTGATTCGTCAACCTGATACAATCATATGAATTTTTCTATTTTATTATGTTTTAAAATCTAATTATGATCAACATATTTGCGGCAGCTAGGTTTTGCATTGTGAGCCTCTTAGGAAGTAAGTTTGCTCAGCCCTGCTCTAACGCCAGAGCACGCGAGTGTATTCTTGTCAAAAACAGTTTTTTGTTGATGCACATGTTTTTTTAAGAGGTTTTCATTTACAAAATCAAGTGTGAAACTGTTTCGACTGCTTGGACTTAGCCGATGGGTCGAATGTGTTACTCAAGCAAGCATCTCCAATGCAAAAATATAGCCACAGGATGGTTCCCATTGTGTTGTTGTGCGTCGTTGACTTGTAGCACCAGATTGCTAGTACAACTAAACCGATGTAGGCGTGTTTAAATTGTAGATCTTGAAATAACTGGAACACATTTCTTTTTAAACAAAACAAAAGCTAACTTTTTATCACACTATAGAGACATTCATCTTGAAATGAAATGAAACTCTACTCTAACATGGTATTTGAAACAAAATCTAACAACAAAAACATGTCTTGACGTCATTGCCTCTAGATCGTCTGCCGTCCTTAACATTTGCATTACGACACATCAGCTCCTATTTCATCATCCTACACTGCACAGCCATTAACCAATCGCCTAACCTCTCATTATTATCAAGTAGGACACACACACACACATACAAAGAATTATATGTAATCAATAAATAAACCAGACTTAAGGTAACTTCTTATCATCATACCCTTGAAAACGCACACTCACACACACTCCCTAACATCTGGTAGGCCATCTCGATGGTCCCGGGTTTGAACTCTGTCCGCCATATCACGTCGTCCTGCTGGGGATTTGGGCAAAAATAAGTGAAGTAAAATTTCCCTTTCAGACCTTGCGATCTATGGGGCGGTTAACGAGCAGGGTGTCATGTGGCCAGCACAACGGCCAACCGCCGTAAAGATTTCAATTCTGAAGGAACATCTGAAACATGTAAACAGGTTATTTTGTAAATGTAAACAGGTTATGTTCTAAATGTAAACAGCATTTGTTCTAAATGTTAACAGGTTATCTTATAAATGTAATCAGCTAGACAACGCAGCTGACCCAACTCTTGTATGAAACAATCTACTAGACTAGACCTATGTAAGGATGAACTATTACACTACCCATCACCGGTTGGTGAGTTCGTATTGTGCCAATAAACTGGAACCACTCGACAGCTTTTAAAAAGAGTCCTTGTAACGGACACAGATCAAAGGAAGTTTTGGGGGCGGGCAACACATGTCGCGAAAAATCTTGACGACAGAATCAAAATACTGACGGTGAAATTAACTGCGGCACCGGGCCCACAAGCCCCCAAGAGGTACGGGCTCTCGGTGTGGCGCCCCCCACCATTTGTTTACCGAGGCCGTCATTAGATTTTAATTTCAATCAATTGTTTTGTGTCGGCAGCGCATGAGTCTGGAATTAGCGGTCTCTCGCCCTGGGAGTATCGACTATCACTGGCCCGCCGGTCCGTGCAACCAAATTACAGGGCGTGGACGGCCTGCAGGAAAATCTAATAAGCACCCTTCAAGATTGTAAGTGAAGAACTCTCTTTAGGGACACTAGTCGGGGAGGGCTGGAAACGAAGGGGGCGGGGCGGAAAGGGTACGAGGGCAACATGAAAATGTCGTGCGGGGAGAATGCGGAATGACAGCCTGGGGTTTGGGGGGGGGGAGGGGTATTTAAATCAAGATTCTCAACATTGATTCAGCGAACTGAGCGGCAAAATGGACAAAACAAAATTAGGCGAAATATTGTCCCGGGGTTGCTCCGTTAGTCACATGGGCTAATACGCTGCCTGGTACTGGGTGTAAGGGATACGGCTATTAAAGGGGAGTAATCGATAGGGTTAGTGGAAGCAGACTGTTACACGGAGACACCCCCACCCCTCCCCGTTCCCCTCCATCAATTCACAATGGGTGCACCGTTGTTTTTTTTTTGTTTTTTTAGACTTGGATTTATTATTTGTATTTTCAAGAGCCTAAATGAAACTGTTCTTTAGAATCTGTTACTGAAGTTATTGGTGTCTTTTCTCTCTATTTATGAGACTTTGCCCTAAGGAGTAATAAAGAACAGTGGCGACTTAAGACATTCCTACCACAGAGCTGGCGTTCAATCCTTTTCAACGTCTTTTTTACTTAAAAGACTCGTATGTATATCGCCTGGGTGCAGTGTTGTTGTTTTTAACAATTATAATAGCAAACTAAAAGAACTTTGTTGTTACCTACTAGTGGATATTGTAAAGTAGGTTCGTGAAATGACAATTTTTGTTATTTATGCTGGCGTTAAGGTCGTGCCATTACCGCGTTGGTCAAACCTCAATTACAGTGGACATGTTGAAAGTTTGTTATAACCACGTTGACAACGTCCAGATCTGTCGGGGGCCACAGGTCTGCTTTAATACCGACGATGCTACTTAGCAGAATTCTTATTTATTGGTTTGTATCGCTGGACTTGTAGTGCTATTTCTTTTAACCATGAGAACGGTCACTTAAAGCCTGTAACCTAATAGGAACCGACCCCTCCCTTGTATTCTCATCCCCCCCCCAGTAACAATAGACCAACAAATGGTACTGTTCTCCGGTAGCTTCCTGGATCATTAGACTTGATTTACTACTCCGACTCCAATCCAATAGCCCACACCCCGGGGCCTGGGGAGTGAAACTGGACACCGATCCTACCGCCATCGTATGGGTTACCTCAATGACACTCATACTCACACATGTGCGTACTTGAGGGCACCCCCCCCCCCCGCACTAAATTGTGCGTCTGTGATATTTGTGTTGGGGAGGGGGGTGTCATTATGTTTGGATTCTCTCTTCTGTTCTACCATATTGTTTTGTATCGTTGTGTGTTATCCTCACTCTAGCTAGACCTTGTCAAAGGCCCGTGCTATTGATTCCTCTCTTGTTGTAAAACACCAGATGGAAGCGTGGAATTATCAGATCTTTGGTTCACTTGTTGGATATACATGCATACCATCTATCCAGGTAGCCTAGTCATATTGTTTATACATGCATACCATCTACCCAGGTAGCCTAGTCATAATGCTTATATATTCGTAACATCTATTCAAGTATAGTCTAATCATAAAGCGCATGCGCGTAAATTAATCACTATATTTTAATTGTAAATTACAATTGTTTCCCCACCTAATATGTTTCCTATATCTGCTCACTGTAACTGTTCATTACGCTAGTTCGGTTAACCATGTGTGTAGGCGTTATAAAGGTCCTGATTGATGAACTCATTGTAATTAGGTCATTTTGTGTGGCATACAGAAGCATCATCAATTTATTTTTACAAAGCTTATATCAACTCTCTCTGTTTGACTTTCTGGTAAGAAATTTTGTACACGTCATTTCTCCCACACCCATTTTAAGTTGAAACTTTGCACATTCATTGGCGCAGACAAGAAATCAATATAGCCTACACCACAGATATGTAACTAATTAATCAATTAATTACTGGTAATTAATTATTTTGTTTGATATCAACACGGGAAATTAATAACTTTAAACAAAACATGAATCAATTAACAAAAATTAACTTAGTACATTATTATTGTTAATTAATTATTTTGTTTGATATTGAATAAGGGGAATGACTTCTGCATTGTGGAAAGATGTTTAAGTTTGACATTTCTAAACAGATGAGATTTTGTGGGAAACATTTACTTTAATTTATTGAAACAAACTTGTTCTATTTCAATTTGATGAGTTCAGTGGATCATGATATGATTTGTGGGTTCTATAATGATCCAATGAGCAGTTCAAGATTGATTAGCTTATCACTCGTATGTTTTGATCGTGTGTGTCTCAAATCCCTGTGTGTATGATGTAACTGATGTAGCAGCCATGGTAAACCATTTGTGCAAGAACAAATGGTCTCACTTCTAAAACTAAATTAGTTCTGGTATTACGAACATGGCTGTGACGGTTCTTGTGTGGAATGGGGGTCCACTTCATCAGGCGGCCTCGACTATCTGTTCTTGACTATCCAGTTCATGTGAAGATCTAGCAAGGCTCCTCTCAAGAGATGATTTAAGCCTCTGTTTAAAACACCAGTGATGACCAAACCACGGCCCTAGGACCATATCCGGCCCCTCGACTTTTCTCTCCAAATGCATAATAAAGCCACAGAGGCTGAGTTCCAATTGATTCTAGGATCTTATTGCGGTGTTGTGGTCGTGACACGTGTCTGCGAAACTCGTATAACCCACAGCCAAAAAAAAAAGATCGGGGGGGGGGGGGTTTCCACTAATCTACACCTACGTCTGTCTGTTGGTTGTGACATCCAAGCTGATTGCTAAGTCAGTCACGGTGTCGCCCACCACAGTTCGTTACCTCGTGACTGTTTCATTAAAAACTTGCGTTGTGTTTGTGAGCAATCAGAGCCCAATACCTATGTCACAGATGGAGAAAGGTGAACTGCTCACGGAACTAAACTTACAGAGCAGCTGCTTCTTCAATCAAACCAAACCAAAAAAAAACAACAACAACATTGAAAGAGTTGTCTCGGACAAGTGTTGTTTTATATAAGGTCAGATAAGATCAATTTACAATGCACGTAATTGTACCGAGTCATTGACTGCGTGGGCTCTGTTCAAGTAGTGACAGAAGTCCATTGTTTACCCCTCGGTCAGTGTTTGTTTGTGTGCGCGTGCAGCAGGTAACAGATAGGTTGAGTTGGTTTCGTGGTGGGGGAGGGAGGGGGGGGGGTCATAATTAACGCTGCGACAATGCCTGGCTGATGCCACTTGGTTCAAGATGAGTCCAGCACGTCTTCAAAGAGAATGCTGCTTCCCTTCACTTACACACACGTTAGTGGTTAATAAAAGTGTTCAGGAAAGTCTCGTTGGTTGGGCACCTAAGCAACACCTCCCCTGTTGCCTTATCTGGGCTAAGCAAACACGCGAGGTGTCAATGAGTCAGTGGCTCTACCCACGAGCCACTTTCACCTTGGGAGTGTTTGTTTTTGGATTGAGTTTAAATCTGCGCCTCCTCATCTAGCCCCCCCCCCCCTCTTTTTATATATAATTTCATCAGTAGACGTGATTGACAGTAGTAGGCTTATACAATAAATATAACTTAATAGAACTTCGGTCAAGCCATTGGTCATCCTCCGTACGTTTCGTGCTGAGACTCAAATCTCTTCCCTCACGGTTCAGGAAGTGTATACCAGTGTTTTTATCCTGGCACATTAATCTGTATACTTAAGCTCTGTTCTCTAGAAGTAGACTAGATCTATGGGCTGAGAGATCATTTACAACCATCAGAACCAACTCCTTCGGTGTTCAGCACTTGCACCAACAGCATCTCTTTCTGTTTCAGTGTCTAGTTTTTTATACTTTCTAAAATTGGAACCCGCAGAGATTTATGCACTGGTAGTCTTTATAAGCTCAATAGCACAGAGGCTCTGTTAGCTAACTTGTTGGCATTGCCTTGATTCCAGTGCCTCGACTTCTTTCTGTGTTTCTCTTTTACTTTCTCATGTTGCCTCCGTTGATGAGATGTGTAGTTCCATCACTGAGTGTCATGCCAACAGTTCAAAGTGCACCAGCATGCCTCAAAGTAGTCTAATAGTCCACTAAATTTCTAATGAGATCTATCATCTGCAAATCTAACCTTGGACATCGATAACATTTTAAAAAATTTATCTCTTTGTTAATCCTTGCAGCGTTTAAATCGTAAACAGCTCTAGGAATATCTTTTGTCCAATTTTGTTTCCATGATGGAAGAGCTTTATCTTAGACTCCTATAAATGATAGCTGCCTCGGTACAATTTATCGCTACTAGAGTAGAGGCTAGAGACGACAGTAGTAAATCTAAAAGTGACTAAAACAGCTGGTCTCATTTAGGAATGAGTTTGTTCACTGTGAGGACAATAATACTTCAATAGACTAGCCGCAGATAATAGCCTACAATCCGGGCTTCGGACTCAGTCCTAATTTATGATTGAATAACTTGTCCCGCACACACGAAACTTCAACTCCACACTTCTTCGTGCTGCCAGTGTTTACATTGTACTTCCACTTTTCAAGGCACAGATCAGAGCTTCGGCTAAATCATTAATTCATAATATCACTGTCAACGACTGGCCCACCAGAGAGACATTAGCTGCTCACCAGAGAATCAATCAGTGCAGCCACTCACTGGCCACTCAATCATTGACCCACAAGACACAGTTCTCAAGGGGCCAGTTGCTTACACATGAAACATGTTTTTACTTGCACCACTTGGTTTGCTCAAGTCCCATTCTGCTTATAGACAGACAGTAGTAGTAGTCACTGTGCTGCCTACTATACATGTAGGAGTATGTATTACATCAACTGTGATTTTACGATACACCTATGACTTTGTAGTATCAACTATCTACGATTATGTAGTATAAACTGTGCCGAGTACTTTAGACCCCATGACTACATTGTATGAGCTTACTGGTATATAACTGAGATATTCGTACACTTTCATCACTGTTATTCACTCATATGTCTGGTTGCAGTTAGACTCTTCATTCTAAAGAGGATTTTGCATTCAGTGCTGGGTAGTATAGATATTTAGTTTTGTTCCACTAAACATGTACAAGTTATCTGTGTTCTAGACATAGATCTAGATCTAGGATTATGTATTATCATGGGTGAACTGTATTTACAAACAAGTCTTCTTTTCTTTGCCGTGCAAAATGGGCTTATGTCATTTGAGCTGTATGTTGACCACCGGTCAGTCATGGAATAACTCAGTCATGGAATAACTCGTTATACAATGTAAATTATAAATTTATGTATCAGTGCTGTGTTCAGTAAACCTGTACTTCTGTATTACTTATTCCCTGCCCTGGCATGCATCTGTTAGCATGCTATTGCACTTTGTTCAAAGATCAATCAGCAAGATTTAATATCAGTATTAGCCTTCATACCTTAAGAGGTGAGAGCCAGGGTCAGACAGAGCCTTTACTGGGATATCAATAGATGGTCACTTAGATTACTCCCCCCTCCCCATTGCTATGTCATAATTCTGAGTGTCCATCATGAAGTGGAAGAGAAGTGGATGCCTCTAGGGGTGTGTGTGTGTGTGTGTGTAATTGTGTATGTTTGTAGGCCATATGTTGCCATAGTGTAAAGCAGAGGGCACTCTGAGAGATTCAGATCTGTAGGAGTGGGCCTGGTCTATTGACTTCACACCATAAACCCTCCAACTGGGATTACATCAACTGATAGAGAGGCCAAACAATATGTGCTTCTTACATGATATTGTGAGGTTGTAGATGTATGTCAGGTGTAGTGAACACTGGATTGGATAGTGGGGATTTAGGAGATGTCAGGCTGTTGAAATCACAGGTTGCAGTCTTGTGTGCTAGATGGGAGTAAAAAAAAAAACCATGCACTATTTTCATTAATTAATTATTTTTTCTGTATTTTAAATTTAGATTTCTTTTTTTTTCTTCCCCCCCCCCTCCATAAACTGCATGGAATTAAGTTTGCTTGTTTTATTTTCCAGGTATGATCAATCAGGTCCTGATATAAAACCACTTGATAAAAAGAAGGTAAACCCAATACCCTCTACTGAAGAGGAATTCTTTGTTTCTCTTTTTTTTTTTTTTTTTTTTTTTTTTATAAAGCTTTTATTTCCTTGCACTGTGTCAGTGTTGCTTTCACTATATACATGTATGTGTGTTCTACATGTTACAAGTCTACAATGTATACTGTAACACTACTAGTGTGTCTTTGACAGGACTTGGGGATCATTCCCTCATCACCATCATCACAAGATGGGGCAGAGGCTCCCACATCCTCTACCACCACTCCCACAGTTTCAAGTCAAGCTGCAGAAGACATAGCCAATGGTTACAGGTAAGATCATTAGAGTCTTGCAGAAGACAGCCAGTGGTTACAGGTAAGATCATTAGAGTCTTGCAGAAGACAGCCAGTGGTTACAGGTAAGATCATTGGAGTCTTGCAGAAGACAGGCAGTGGTTACAGGTAAGATCATTGGAGTCTTTTTTTTTTTTTTGTGGTTCACTTTCCTTGCATCATGTACTGAAATGAACTTTTTTGTTCACATTGCAGAACATGTCTACGTTACTTCCTGCCTCCTCAATGGATCATGGACAAAGATGCCATCACAGCCATGTCTCTCCAGGAGCTCTCTGATTTTCCTCTGGATGATTTCTTTGATCATTATGAGCGTGGTCTCAGAAGGGTAAGTTAACCTTAAATGACCTTCGTCTATAATAATTAAATTTTATTTATAGAACACTGTTTACAAACAAAATGTAAGCCCCCTCCCCCCCCCCCCCCCCCAAAGTATGTTGACCGATTTGGTGGGGTCGGGAGGAGTAGATGGTATCAATCCTGCCCCTCCCATAAACTTTTGAGTTGGAGGGGGGCGTCCAATTTATTTGTAGAAATCACAGCTTTCTAACAGAATAAATTAAATATCTTTATGATTAAAACTTGTTGTTGATGTTTTAATGATCTTTATATTATGTCGTTCCCCTGTTGGCCGATTGGGGGGGGGGCCAATACCTCTACTTCCCCTCCCACCTAAACCCTATGAGTGTGGGGGAGCGGTCCTACTTTTATGGGGAAATCATAGTTTGTGAAAAAAATTAAATGAATTAAAATATAATTTTTATGTCGCTCCCCTTCTGGTATCTTGGTCGATGTGGTGGGGTAGTGGAGGGTCGATTGGCATCTATTGCCCTCCCCATTCTAGCCCTCTGAGTGTGTGGGGGGGGTCCTATTTTTATAGAGAAATCATAGTTTGTGAACAAAATTAGTTGAATATCTATATAAGCTACATATTGATATCTTAACTCATTTGTTTATTATGTCACACCACACTCTAATCTCAAATTTTATCATTAGCAAATATAAATGAAAAAGGATTGAATTTCTCCCATCGGACAAACCAATACTTTTTCTTTTTGTATTATAGTTAAGAAATTACAAAATTTAATAAAAAATCTGTCACTAATATAATTTATATATGAGTTAAATATAATTCTTATATCGAGTCGCCCCACCCCTATTCTTTAATGCCAAATGCAGTCATTAGCAGAAATTATAAAAAGGAGCGAGGATTAATCGTTTTTACTCCACCCCCCTTCCCTTTTCAGACGAAAACATGACGTTTTATAACGGAATTGTTAAATATGGCGACAGAATTTATGTAATTTCACATAAATTTATCATTAGTTTTTTTAAGAAAGACTTTGCTTTGCAAAATTTAGAATTCATACGAAATTTGTTCAGTAGAAGAGTAACAATTGAGATGAGTTCTGAACCCAAATACTCTTTTCCTAGTTGAGTTTTTCCATCCTTTACTCAATCTGATAGTTTTCTAGTCAAATAAATTTGGGACTATAGCTCACAATTTTTGCTTGAATCCTAAAAATGCAAAAAAATTTAGAGTAGAATCTCATTGGTACACTTAATTTCTACTCCCACTTCAGAAATTTTTTGTTTAGAACTTTGAGTATGCCTATTGAACAAAATGTATCACTTACAAATAAACTTTAAAAAAAAATTATTATTTTTCTAATAATTTTTTTTTTTGGTGGCGATCCTCAAAGCCTTAATCTGAATTTTTGGGGTATCTTAAAATAGTTTTATTTGCAATGTATTAAAGGCCTATAAATTCATATTAGAATAATTTTCAAGTAAAACATTATTCAAAAGGTCCTTTTTTAATAGGATGAATAATGATCTGTAGATGTCAGGAGAATGCATTTCTGCAGTGAAAAATTCAAGAAAACGCTTTTGCCGTAAAGGCTTTGCCCCAAAACCCACTGATGAATAATGAGCTGTAGATGTCAGGAGAATGCATTTCTGAGTGAAGAATGCAAGAAATCGCTTTTGATGTTGGCGCTTTGCCCCTATCCTCCACTGTCGATGCTTTCAGTGCTCCCTCGGATCTCCAAGCTATTTTTTTTTTTTTTTTTCGCCGAAGGTTGAGAAACACTGCCTTTTTTATTCTCATATATATATATATATATATATATATATGTATATGCTGTAGGCATGTTTATGCGTAGGGTTAGGGTTTGGAAAAAAATCACGCCCCCTCCCCCTCCACTCCAAAATTCTTGTCAAGTGTGTTCAGGTCTATGTGATATTTGGTTATTTCAAAATCACTCACGACATGGCCTGAATTGTGCCGATGTCCCCAAAATAAAAAAAATAAAAATCACTAAATTCTGACATTGCATTTGATAAATTAAAATAGTCAATTTTTTTTTAGCACAACAAGGTTTGATAGAGTGGACAATTTTCAATTAGATTTCATGATTTTATACCTGAAAATGTTGAAGACCTGTTTATTTATTTATTGGGGATTTTTTTTTCGGCCCATCTGCAGCTTGTAAATAATTTCCAAACTGAAGCTTCTCTACGCAAACAAGAGGCAGAGGAAACTAAAGCTAAGCTGGTGGCAGTCAGGAAACTTATCACAAAGCTGTTAAAATCAACCAATGAGGTATGGCCTCTGTTGATATTTATCTTTTGTTCACACTTATATCCTTTCTATCCAATAACCTACCACTGTCAGTGTTTGCACCTGTTTGTATATTCCTGCTTGCTTGAGTATATTAAGTATTGTATTTTCTTCATGCTTAGTCATGTCTATATATTTGACATATGAACTACTGTTTAAATCCTATATTGCTTAAATATTTTTAAATTATTTAACTTATTTATTACTTGACAGTACCCATGATACATGCCTTTGGAAATTAGATTTGGGTTAATCATCTCTTTTTCCTCTTATCAGCTTGCAAATTCTTCATCAGTTCAAAAAACAAAAACTGGGGTGGACACGGATCTCAGAAAACAGCTTTAACAGTTTTCCTAGAAATTTGACAGTTTATGTATATCTTTGTTAAACAAATTACTAGCTAATTGATCACAAAGGGACTGTCGTTCTGACTTTTTGATGGTCCCGGGCTCAAACCCTGCCCGCTCCCATCCCCCGTCGTCCTGCGGGAGGTTTGGACTAGGAATTAAATTATCTTCAACTTTGAAGAAACATCCGAAACATGTAAAACATTTTACAAACAAACAATATACAATTAAATTTGGTCAGGGTAAAAAATATTTCACTTTTTAAATGCATCATTTATTAGTTATCAAGAGCAAATCAAAGTTATTGCTCTTATAAAAAGTAAAAGAAATTGTCTTTTAAAAAAACTTTTTTTCATGTCACCTGTTATCTGTTAGCTTCCATACTCTTGATTGATGTCTACATAGATACAGATTTAATTTTATACATGCGACTTTGGAAATGAATTATTATAAAAATAAGCCACTTGTATTCTCTCACTGGCATATCTAAAAGGGTCTGATATTGGGTCCTGCCACTTGCAGGGGTTTTTGATGAAGGTTTAGAATTCTCCCTTACTCTAGTTGATTACTCTACTCTTGCTAGTTTACAAGTGAGAGTAATGAGATTGCTTGAGAAATCTCTGTATATTACTGTAGCCTAGCATGTTTAGTAAACAAACACAAAATTAACATCTTAACTTGTATATCTCAATAATATAGCCTCTTACTTAGCAAGAAGGTTTCTATTTTGCTACTTAGTAAATTCTCCCTCCCTGTATCTATATACCATGAAGTTCAGTGTCTCCTACTGTAATTGAATGTGCTAATTAATACACTGAGTATTTTGATCGTTTCAGGAAGATGGCAATCAGGCATGTTTTCTTTTTCCCCTGTTTATCTTTTGTTTTCATGGTGATGGTCCCAGAAACTCTAGTCAATTAAAAGCTGTTCACACTCATGCTTAAAACTAACTGAAGAGTTTATAGGAAGCTTATAAGAGTTTTGTTTTTAATGAACATTTACAACGTCAACTTACAACTTGGTTAGTCTGTTCTAAAAATTACTTGTAAGATTGTACTTTTGGATGGTTTTTATATATATGTATATAGCGTCTGAATTATTTTTTCTTAAAGGAATATCTTCCAGGGCCTAGCAGAGTGCACAATAATTTATGTCGGAGGCTTTTTTTGTTAACAAAATAGATTAGAGGAAATCTTGTATTTTATTCCAGACGTGGGATTCTTTGGCCATCACCGCAATTATTTTAACCACTAAATTGATTGTTTGCTTCATGCATATTTGAAATGTTTCTTTTTTTTTTTTTAATCCAGCTCAGTCTTAAGCTTTTCTTCTTATTGCAAGTTTTTTTTCTCCTAAGCATTTTATTTTTTGTTTGCATTCTTGATTCATTCAAGTGCTCTATGCAACTCACTTGCTCAGCATGAAGGACAATGCAAACATACAAAGTTTATCTTATTTTTTTTTAACTTTGGTGGACAATTTTTACAAATGACGATGGCGCTCTGCCATTCCCTGTTGAATGTTTTCATGCAAGCTAGTGGGTTATATTTGGGTTTAATGCATTTGCTAGTATCATTTTTACCAGTCATTTGTTTTTTAAATATCAGTTAATGTTCTAAGACCAAATTTATTGTTATGGACACCAGTGACCTCCATTGAAATAGTTCTAAATACGGATATAAAATATAAGTCTTAATAAATAAAAATAATAGACTAAAGAAGCTTTGTAAACAGAAGGAAAACCTATATAGAAAATTTAAAGAAACTAAGGCAGAAAGAGTTTACAAAAAGTATATAAAAATTAAACACTTAACCCAAAAAGTAAGCAGACAGCTGCAGAGTGAATACATAAACAATGTAATATCTAAAGATAACAACAAAAACCTATGGTCATACATTAAGTCTAAGAAAATGGAAACAACAGGCATAGCGCCATTAAAAGATGAACATAACATAAACATAATGATAATGAAACTAAAGCAAACATCCTAAACAAATACTTTGCATCAGCATTCTAAGCCCCAGGAGACAAAGACATATTACTGAATTTGAACCAAGTAGACAACATAGAAGATATAGTAGTACAAGAAAATAGAATTCAAAAACTATTAGCCAACACCAAACCAAATAAAGCGTCTGGACCTGATGGTATTCCAGCTAGATTACTCAAAGAAGTAAGCAATGAGCTAGCCCCAGTGTTCAAAATACTCTTTCAGGCTTCACTTAACCAGGGCAGAGTACCAAAGGACTGGAAAGAAGCTAATGTCACCCCCCTATTTAAAAAAGGAGAAAAATCTGACCAAGGAATATACAGACCAGTATCACATGTAAAATCCTAGAACACATAATATGTAGAAACATCATAAACCACTTAGACAAACAAAATGTCCTCACACCATACCAACATGGCTTTAGGAAATATAGATCATGTGAAACACAACTAATAGGACTAATTGATGATTTTTCTAAAGGTTTAGATAATAGTGAACAAATAGATGCTATCTTACTAGATTTTTCTAAGGCTTTTGACAAAGTTCACCACCATAGTTTGGTTAAAAAAATAAAATATTTTGGCATTAATGGTCCACTGCATCAGTGGATTAAAGATTTTCTGATAGGGAGAGAACAAACTGTAATAATAAATGGCTCTAAATCAACACCGATAACAGTAAACTCAGGTGTTCCTCAAGGAACAGTCTTGTGTCCACTACTATTTTTAATTTACATAAATGATTTACCAAATTGCATTACTTCAGGAACAAAAGTCAGATTATTTGCAGACGATTGCATAATATATAGAACAATAAAAACAACACAAGACACAGATATTTTACAAAGAGAATTAGATGAATTACAGAAATGGGAATCAAATTGGAGCATGTCTTTCCACCCAGAAAAATGTCAGTTGTTAAGAGTAACATAAAAACTAAAACAAATTAATTCCACAAATCTTATTCATGGCAAACCAGTAACACTGTCATGGAATTCACATATTGATGAAACTATCAAAAAATCAAACAAAGCATTAGGATTTACTAAAAGAAATTTCTATAAATCAAATAAGAACATAAAACTAAAATGTTATTTAACCTTGGTTAGGCCAATAATAGAATATGCATCCTCCCTTTGGGACCCCTCAATTCAAGAAAACATTAAGAAACTGGAACAGACACAAAATAGAGCAGTGAGATTCATAACAAATGAATATTCACATTTGACTAGAGTAACATCTATAGTAAAATCACTAAATTTAGAAAGCCTTCAGGACAGAAGACTCAAAAGTAAAGTAGCAATTATACATAAAACACTGAACCATAATCTTCAAATACAAAAATAAAATTTAATAAAATACTCTGAAAGACACAAGATAAAGGCACATTCCTCATCCCATATGCTAGGACAAATTTGTACAAATACTCCTTCTTCCCTAGTGCTATTAGAGCATGGAATGGGTTGCTTGAGCTAGCCAGGAAAACCAGTGACTTGGCAGAATTTAAGTCATTGGTTAATATGCATGACTAAATGCATGACGCGTAGGACGTAATCATCTTCTATTTTGAAGTAACGTCTGTATTATATAAGATAAGATAATATCAATACTGGCATTATACATTTTAAATTGTTTAAAATTATACCATAAAAATTGATATGGTAATCAATCCAATTTGCAAAATGAAGAGTTAACTATTTGAACTGTGGGGACACAGTGGATGAGTGATAAAGCACTTGGCTTCCAAACTGAAGGGCTAAATCTCAGTGAATACTTGGATTTTTAATTTTGGAACTTAAAGGGCTCTCCCGAGTCCACCTGACATTAGTTTGGGAAAGTAACGTGGTTGGTCATTGTGCTGGCCTCATTACACCCTTGTTAACCGTTGGCCATAAAAATGGATTCATCTACCCTCTAGATGACAAGGTCTGAAAGGGGTACTTTACTAACTATTTGAACTAAGGAGTGTTGCATATATTTTGTTTATTTTCTCATGTACGTCTTCCCTCTCCCTTAAATGCCTCTTCCCCCTTTTCTTTTTGTATACTGATCCTTTCATTTGCCAGTACTCAGTGCTCAAGGACCTCCATAAATTAAGTCATAAAAAAAACTGAAAGAGACACAAGTTAACTTGCCTTTGTACACAAAGCCTTTAGTGGCAGTGGACAAAGGCTTTTAGTTTTTTTTTTTTTTTTTAAAGTTGTTCTCTTTTATTAGACTGTGTACTTAGGTTATAGCATATTTCAGTTGGGACTAAAACTAAGCACAGAAAGTGATTGTAGTGCAATAGCATTGAGTAAGAGAAAGAGTGCCTTTGTCTACATCAGTCTGTGCCAGGTGGCCTTGAATGAATCTTTTTTTTGAAACAGATTGTTACCTCCATGTGTCCTTATTTTGTCTTGAACTGTTGACTTATTGTTTTAATTTAAATGTAGTGATTATAACAATCTGTCTTTATTACTAACAAAGAAATGTTAATTGTGATAACTAGTGGTCTTTTGTAATTAAATTTTAAATTATTCTCTCTTATTATTTGATAAAATGCCTTCAATTCAATCATTATAATTACACCAACAGTCTTATACCCAAACACTCCAGCAATCTTGCAATGACTTCAAACCCTTGGTTTGGGTTGTTTTTTTTGTTTTTCTCTTTCATATGCACACATAAAAAAACTTAAATTTTCTTTTGCTATGTATCATAGTATTGTATCAAAAGATCTATATATATATAAGAATGAATAGAATTAAATTAATAGAATTGTCAGTTGAGCCTTACTACTAGAATCAATACATTTCTATTTAATCATGGTCAATATTTAAATGGTGTGACTGTATTATTTTTAATCTTTATTTTCTGAAAAATTGTGAAGAACAGCAAACATACTAAAACGTAACATTTAACATTCATTAACACATAAGTTTAAGATCAAAGTTTCTTCCACATTTCTGTCTTTCTTAGTTGCTCATTTTTTTAAACATTTTTTTAAAAAGGTTTTTACAATTTTGGAACATTGTGATTTTGTTACATTTTGATTTGGCTTAATCCAATTGGTCAGTTAATACCCACTAATGCTCATGGGACAGCAGATTTAAAAAAAAAAAGCTGCACTAGTATCTCACTGAACGGAGATAGTTAGCAAGACTGTCTTATAAATAAGTCTCCACTTTAAGCCTTTTTTTTTTGGATTGTCTACCAGCTCTCTAACCCACTTAGCCTATGAGCACATCTTAGTGATGTAGCTCACAAAGAAGGATGTCTCTTATCAACTGCAGCTTAGATTTGCTGTTTCTTTTCTTTTATGCATAAACATTTCTACTTGTTTTGTATAGCTCTGGTCTTTCATTTTTTTTTTTTGCTTTCAGGAATTTGATCTTGATCCTGAAGAGTGTGGCGATCAGGTGGATGAACTATTGGCAGCATGTGTCAGACAGGCCACATCCCAGTCATCATGAGATCACCACCCAGTCAAAGACAGTATTCATCTGATTTATTTTTTATTTTTTTTGTCTATCTTATCAAGTTGAGCTTGGTCTTTGCAGACATACAGTTTGGGTTTGTGCGAGAGGGGGGGGGGGTATGACAAGGAGACATTAGGGCAGATCAAAAACAACTAGAGGAAGTAAAACAAATATTTATATACATATACATATATATATAGTTTTTTATATCATATCTCTCTTTCTCAGTGAAGTTTGTTTGTCCGATTAAATCAACTCTGTTGTTACATCTGAGTGTCTTGATTATGTCAGAAAAACAAACTAGTGTGGCAAAAGACTCTGCCATGTCAGCACTTTTATACTGTCAGTTAATAAAGGTTTAGCTATGGCCAACTTATAAATATTTTTTTTTACAAAGACATTTGACTACAATAGATTGTATTGTAACATTGGTTGTCTTTTCTCATGTCATTTATTTTTTTAAAACTTTGTAATAAAGACTGTAAGACATTTGACAATGACAGCTAGACTTTGACCACTAGAATGTTTTTAAATAAACTGTGGGCTTGTTATCTAGATGTGTCCTGATCCTGGCCTGTGTTGTGGCAGGGGAGGAGGGTATACAAATATCTAGAGGAAACTAATTCAGCTTGTACATTAAAACAATCTGCAGCTTGTGTCCACAAGTTCTTTTTAGTGTTGTTTTTATTTCTCTCTCTCTCTCTCTCTCTCTCTCTCTCGTTGTGTTCATTGTTTTTGAACAGACTTGCACAAAGTTAATGAGGACACAGACACTTGTCATTCAGATTACTAATGGAGAGTTCATGATGTTTATATTGTAGCACATACATAGTAGGGATCTTCTTGCTTGTTTTATATTTGTGCATTAAACACATTTTCAATGTTCACCTTTCAATTAGGACAGAACTTAGGACCAAAGTGTAAATAGCAAACTAGATTCACAAAACAGTCCAACTTGGTTGGAAATATTTAGTGTTTGTTCTATATTTCAATTCCTAACGGGAGCTTGAAGTACTATTATAGAGCTTAGGAGATCAACTCCAGTGTCCAACTGCCTGATATTTACTTAGCAATGGTGATTGGTTGTGGAGCTACCACAAAACACCTGGATCCCACTAGTTCTACTTAGGGACTTTCTTCACCTGTTTTGAATACCTTTGCTTAGAATTCCACCATGGAGGTAAAAAAAGTTATGCAATTGAAAAATAACTGGGCATTAATTCAGCAAGACTATTTAGACACAAGATGTTTGACCACTGACATGTCCACCAGGGTCCAGTCAATGTGGGACTAGCTAGGGACCTTAGTGTGGGCTTATTATTGTTCACACTGACTTGTTCTTATTTTTGTGTTGGACTAGAAAAAATGCCTTGCTTTAGTTGTATAGTAGGAGTTATGTATAGCAAGTCCATTCAGTGTTTGTGATTACACAGGAAGACTCATCTCAAGGCATTGCTAGTCTTCAGATCTTGAAGACTTCACTTTTATGTTTGCCGCACTCAACAATCTCTGTGACATGTTGAGTTGTTACTATGTTGTTTATCATGGTTTTGTTGTTATCTGTCTCTGAAGAGGATGTGTGCACCGTTCTATTTTCATTTTGTTGAGTGTATGGTGTATGTGTGTGTATATACTGGTCAATCAGTGATGTAAATAGGGTGGAGATGTGTACAAATGAGAACATTATTGAATTGATCATTTATCTTACCATTGCTTTACATACATGTCAACTGGCATCATGCTTTTCATTTTTTTAAATCTTGATATTTGTTTGTATTTTTATTGTCCAGTCTGTACCATTGCCTTCACAGGAAACTAGGCATCGTTTTAAACGAATTCTTTTTTGTTTGTTTGTGGCTCGTCAAAGTCACAAAGTCTTAGAGTACCGTACATAATGGTGAGAATATATTAAACAAATACAAAATGAACGTATGTTGATTTTGTCATTTGTATCTTTTAGCTGTATCTTTGTTTCTAGAGATATAAATGTGTAGGACTAAGAATCCTTCCGTGCACTAAAAATGAGACATCTTCTGTCTGTCTGTCAAATACAAAACTATTTAAAAAGAATCAAAGAAAGGGCAAAGACAGTTGTTACTTTTTTAAACAGATGGTATCCCATGTGACATATTTTCTTCTCTAATAAAGATGAGAATGTGCTTTACAAGAATTTATAGCTGGTACGGAACTTGTTCGCCTGTATGACGTCTCATTTGTGTCGAACACAAAGCAATATCTTGAACTAAAATGACACTGTGGGCTAGTTAGACATGGTCGTTTGGAGTAGTAAATACAACTAGTTACGCATATGCCCCCCCCCCCCCAAACTATCTGTACCTTTCCTTGTTAACCCATTTCACAGATAAAAAAAAACACAAAAAAAATTCAGAATGCTCCCGTTTCTTGAGTTCATTTTCTAGAGGCCTTTATATTTAAGTGTGCACCCCCCCCCCCTCCCTTTCCAACAGGAATATTTTCATGCCCGCTGTGTCAGGTTTATTTGGCTAAGTGTACTCTGACTGCTGTCTATAATTGATCCTTTGATGGGTGTCCATCCTTTTGAGCAAAAAGTGCAACACAAGAGAACCAAAAAAAAATAAAAATAAAAATATAGTCTATTTAAACACACATCATAATGCTATCTTGCGGTCATTGCTACTTTCCCAGAAATAAAGACAACTCCCTCATGCCATGAATGTTTCACAAGTTCCGAGACTGTTCTTCAATAACTCTATTTAGACCTGTCATTTTTAAACCGTTTCTTTTTTTCCTTTCTGAGACTTTTCGCTTTTGGTGACTGTAAATAGTCACACTCTCGGTTGCTCCCCTTTGCACCATGGGTTGTAGAATGAATGTGCTCTTGAGCTGAGCGGGTTCTCCTGTTTCAGAGTTTACGTTAGTCAATCTTACTTTCACTTCTTCGGCGTCCGAAACCGACCAGCTTGGATCACGTGAGCGTGAAAACCAATCAGATAGGAGAATGAAGTTTCACACGGAACATCCCAGCAGGCCTAGTGAACCTGATACAATACTTGCCGCCATTAATTCTGTTGTCTAAAGAGCTTTCTTACACTGCATCACGAGAGTCTTTTTAAAAGTCTTTTAGTTACAATACTTTTGTTTCTGATAGGAACATTTCAAAGCATTAGGAACAAAACAGCAGACTTAGAAATTTTATTAGAATGTGAGAAACCAGACATAATTGCAGGAACAGAAACTTGGCTACATCCTGAAATTTATAATGCAGACATTTTCAATAGTAATTATGAAATTTTTAGAAAAGATAGGGCTGATAATCATGGAGGAGTTCTTCTAGCAATAAAAAACACTTATAGCAGAAGAAATTACCTTACCTAACTAAAAAAATAAAGAATCAACATTTTGTAAAATTAATACCACCTCAACATCCCTAATAATAGGCAGCATTTACAGACTACCAAATTCTAGTTTAGAATACATGCAGGAACTATGTAATCAGATTACTACACTTAAAGAGACAAATAAAAATGCAGTTTTTTGGATTATGGGTGATTTCAACCTACCTGATATAAATTGGAAAACACTAACCATAGATAAACACCAAAACCTTAAGGACATAAATGAGCTTTTCATTAAAACTTTACACAACCTAAGTTTAGATCAAATCATTAAAAAGCCAACTAGATTAAACAACAGATTAGATCTCTTCTTAACCAACAGATCTGGATTAGTAGTTGATTATGATATTATCCCTGGTCGATCAGACCATGAGATCATAAAAATACAGTCAGATAAAAGCAGTAGCCAATTCAAAACCCAAAAGAAGAATCTTACTCTGGAATAAATGTAACCTAACACAACTACACCAAGCTGCATTAAACTTTCAACAAACATTCTTATTAGAAAAAGACATTAACCAACCAGTCGATGACCTCTGGAATTTCATTAAAAACCATCTTAAAAGCATTATAGAAAATCATATACCAACTAAATACACATCAAACAAAATAAATAAATGCTGGTTTAATAATAGACTAAAGAAGCTTTGTAAACAGAAGGAAAACCTATATAGAAAATTTAAAGAAACTAAGGCAGAAAGAGTTTACAAAAAGTATATAAAAATTAAACACTTAACCCAAAAAGTAAGCAGACAGCTGCAGAGTGAATACATAAACAATGTAATATCTAAAGATAACAACAAAAACCTATGGTCATACATTAAGTCTAAGAAAATGGAAACAACAGGCATAGCGCCATTAAAAGATGAACATAACATAAACATAATGATAATGAAACTAAAGCAAACATCCTAAACAAATACTTTGCATCAGCATTCTCAGCCCCAGGAGACAAAGACATATTACTGAATTTGAACCAAGTAGACAACATAGAAGATATAGTAGTACAAGAAAATAGAATTCAAAAACTATTAGCCAACACCAAACCAAATAAAGCGTCTGGACCTGATGGTATTCCAGCTAGATTACTCAAAGAAGTAAGCAATGAGCTAGCCCCAGTGTTCAAAATACTCTTTCAGGCTTCACTTAACCAGGGCAGAGTACCAAAGGACTGGAAAAAAGCTAATGTCACCCCCCTATTTAAAAAAGGAGAAAAATCTGACCCAGGAAACTACAGACCAGTATCACTTACCAGCATCACATGTAAAATCCTAGAACACATAATATGTAGCAACATCATAAACCACTTAGACAAACAAAATGTCCTCACACCATACCAACATGGCTTTAGGAAATATAGATCATGTGAAACACAACTAATAGGACTAATTGATGATTTTTCTAAAGGTTTAGATAATAGTGAACAAATAGATGCCATCTTACTATATTTTTCTAAGACTTTTGACAAAGTTCACCACCATAGTTTGGTTAAAAAATTAAAATATTTTGGCATTAATGGTCCACTGCATCAGTGGATTAAAGATTTTCTGAATCAACACCGATAACAGTAAACTCAGGTGTTCCTAAGGCACAGTCTTGGGTCCACTACTATTTTTAATTTACATAAATGATTTACCAAATTGCATTACTTCAGGAACAAAAGTCAGATTATTTGCAGACGATTGCATAATATATAGAACAATAAAAACAATACAAGACAGATATTTTACAAAGAGAATTAGATGAATTACAGAAATGGGAATCAAATTGGAGCATGTCTTTCTACCCAGAAAAATGTCAGTTGTTAAGAGTAACAAAAAAACTAAAACAAATTAATTCCACTTATCTTATTCATGGCAAACTAGTAACACAGACTAAAAACGCAAAATACCTAGGTGTTATAATAAATGAAAAACTGTCATGGAATCCACATATTGATGAAACTATAAAAAAATCAAACAAAGCATTAGGATTTATTAAAAGAAATTTCTATAAATCAAATAAGAACATAAAACTAAAATGTTATTTAACCTTGGTTAGGCCAATAATAGAATATGCATTTGGGACCTCTCAACTCAAGAAAACATTAAGAAACTGGAACAAACACAAAATAGAGCAGTGAGATTAATAACAAATGAATATTCACATTTGACTAGAGTAACACCTATAGTAAAATCACTAAATTTAGAAAGCCTTCAGGACAGAACACTCAAAAGTAAAGTAGCAATTATACATAAAACACTGAACCATAATCTTCAAATAAAAAACAAAATTTAATAAAATACTCTGAAAGACACAAGATAAAGGCACATTCCTCATCCCATATGCTAGGACAAATGTGTACAAATACTCCTTCTTCCCTAGTGCTATTAGAGCATGGAATGGGTTGCCTGAGCTACTTAGGAAAACCAGTGACTTGGCAGAATTTAAGTCATTGGTTAATATGCATGACTAAATGAATGACGCGTAGGACGTAATCATCTTCTTTTTTGAAGTAACGTCTGTATTATATTAGAATACGGTATCATACTACTAAAAAACAACAACATTCAAATAGACTTAGTCTAGCTTCTATATAATAATATCGGCAAAATATTCTTTAAAAATAATTATGAACAAATTAGAATTTTGAAGCAAAGTAGGCTATTGAAAGAAAAATAATCAACACAAAATCTTTCCAAACCAATGTTTGCTTATAATGATCTCACTATTATATATTTTTTGGAAAATTAAATTATTAATATGACAAGTCTGCCTATTTCAGCGGACAGGGCTGGCCTTAGAGTATTGGGGGCTTTAAGTGAAGTAAATTTGGTGGCCCCAAATGAAATAGAAAAATTAAAATGAACAGCGAGAAAATAAAATAACGCAATTTTATAAAACATATATAACATTGGGCACGAGTTTCACTACGGAGGTCGTAGGCGGCTGACTAGTTTGCCTATGCCTAAGGCCGGCCCTGCAGCAGATAACTAGATTCAGGAATAGACGGTGCTGTCTGTGGCAGATGTGAGCTCAGGCTGAAACGCGAATCAAAACGAGCCACACGACCCCGGCCATTTAACGTAGACAAGCTTAAAGACTGCAATATTGCAGAGCAGTTCCAATTGAAACTAAAGAATCGCTTCGAGGCGCTTGTAGATATATTCCTTATATTGACCCTTGAAGAAGAGTGGGTTTAACTTTAGAGATACCACTATATTGAGTGCACAGAAGAAGTCATCGGTAGGAGACGAGGTTCATACAAGGAACGGTGGATACATGGAACATGGAAAGTAATCGATGCGAGGAAAGATGCCAGACGTAGACGAGACCAGAAAAATGCAACACAGGAAGAAGCCTATAGGGAAGCAGATCTGAAAGTAAAGAGAAGTTGTCATTTCTTGCGTGTTGTAGCAACCGTTTTTGGACCATACATGGTATACATTTACATCTCAATAGCTGGATTTAAGGGATATTTTTAGAAAAATATCATCTTTCGAAATTTGATATTGCATACAACATTGTAATTGTGGTAGCATTAATATTTTGAAATTACATTCCATCAAACGCGTTGGTTAACTCCATTGTTGGATCAAATAATATTGTAATGGAAAAGATTTTAACACGTCATGTCTTGAAGCAATTGAAAATATGCCATCGTTTTATAGTCCAAGTCCATGATATGGAAAATAATATACGGTATTCATTAGCTAACACCTCATGAAATAAATGAGCCAAAAGAAGGCTAGAAAAGAAAATGAAATGAACATTTTTTTTTGGCATGGGTTTACTTTAATAGACCCAGCAGATATTGAAAAACTCCGATGCATCATTTGTAATGCAGTTCTGCCGAACGTAAGATGTCAAACAACTGAGACGTCCAAGCTTTTACGATAAGAATATCCAGTTTTTTGTTGTGTTTTTTTTAGTTTTAAATCGGACGAAATCAAGAAATCCACACTCGTAACTCAGGTGGCAAACATCATAATCAAAACATAACGCCGTTGAAGTTTCTTATTTGTTAGCTCTCAGAATTGTCAGAGCTATGAAACCTCACACCATTGTTGAGGAGTTATTATTGCCAGCGTCCAAAGATATTGATTGAGTTATGATTAGAGCCGAATTCGTAACTAAATTAAGTGCTATTTCATTATCTAATGACACTGTTCACAGGAGAAATGTTGACATGTATGCTAATATTATCGATCATGAAATGATATCTTCTCTACTTCCAATACTTAGCAACCAGCTTGATGAATTTGCAGAGGTTGTAAATCATTCACAATTACTGGGTTACGTGATTTTAAAGACATGTTTCTATTTTGAGAACCTCTTGAAACAACCTCTGCCGCACATGATTTAACCAAAAATGCTTCATATTTTTGATCTCTGGGACAAATAGTTGTGGTGTCTGCACAGATGGTGCTCCAAGAATGTCGGTCTGGATGTCAACGTTATTCCAACGAGTCACTCCTTTCCGAAACTTACTGCTTTAGGCGCCAATTATTGCCATTCCCCTTTTCATGTTATTAATAACAGTTCTTTTTCACACTACAGTGATAAGTATCACATAGATTTGTTACTTTGCTCTTTTGCTTAATATACAAGAAATTTAAATTACGAACGACAAACCGCCAAAATGGTTTTAATTAAAATAATGAAATAATTTGATGAAATACTTACAGCTAACATATTAAAAAGATCCATTGAACCTGACAAGTCATGAATCAATAAAAAAATTAATCCATTAATTAATAAATTGTTCGTGATTAATTCATTTAATACCGAAATAAGGGGAATAAATGCTACATAATAAGAGATGGGGATGTATATATGGATTTTATCCCCTTATTACGTATAAAGATGTTGTTGTTGTTTCTCCCATTTCCCATTCTCGGAACAAATTGAAATTTTGCGTAATTATTCATAGTTTTTGACAATACACGAATCAATAAAAAAAAACAAAAAAAACTAACTAGTTAATCATTTAGTACTATTTAATTATTTTTTTAAAGCAGAAATGGAGCCTAAACACTGTATTTTTTAGTAAATGGCAGTAATTAGCGTTTCTCTCCCTTAGATAAGCTTTGGTTTTAAAAAGTACCGAATTATTTTTTCTATTGCTTGTTTATTTTTATTTTTTTTCTGAAACTTGCGAGAGTTGATTGGACGAAAACGTTTTTAGCGAAACGTAACAATTGTTATTCAGTTCTTCAAATTACAGCGACGACCTGTGATTGGCAACGAGTTATTGGTCTAAACTACCCACAGGTTGCGACGTCGCAGGCTAGTGTTGAGAAGTCGAGGCCTACTATATCGATTGGTCTCGCTATGCCACGCTAACACAGTACAGCAATGAAAGCAACTCGGTGTAAGCTGTTCAGCATATACCCATTAGATTTCTTCACTTAAGATAAAAAAGAGCTGTAAAAAAGGCTTCCCTTGTAAGCGTATATAGATAATAGTGCATTAGGTGAACCCTTCAAAGTCTAATAAACATTTTTTTTCAAGCACGTGATGTGGATTTATAAGGACATTGTGAACACGAATGAAAGGCTTAGTGAGAGACTTCGAAGCTCCCATTCCGATATGAATTGCATGTTTTCTAAATCTAGTTCTCTTTGGTCACGTGACATCTCAGTCTTGATATTTCGTTGGAAAAAAAAATCATAAAGAATATGAGTTCATATTTTTGTTAGCTTAAAAAGTCTTTCCACTTTTCATTGAGTCACACATTTAATAGCACGTTCCCTCAGTGTGTATATGTGTGCACCCATTCTAATGGTAGATTGTCCTGCCGTAATCACCACTTTGTCAATGGGGAAGACTTCCCGTCTTTATGTCACTCGACTTAAGTAGATCTAGATTCGAGCAGCACAGAGCCACAAAGATTGAGCTCAATTCAGAGTGGATCACCACAGATGAACATATGCAAGCTGCCGTTGTCTCAGTAGTAGACGAGCTGTTCGAGGCAGAGCCGGCTCTTACAATTGCGAGGTCCTTTGCGAAATAGATTGCGCGGGGCCCAGTCAGGGTAGTGATAAGGATAAGTAAAAATTAAGATTTTATATTAAAAAATAAATTCGTTTTTGCATAACATTTTATTAAATGAAAGCTGACAATGCCGTTTTTATCGCGCGTAGCAATGGCGTTTAATATATTGAATGACACCCCAAATTGACAATTTTGTCTATTTTTAAGGAGATTTTTGTTAGTTTTCAGGAGATTTTAATAATTTCAGGAGATTTCCAGGACTTGAATTATAAGTTATAATGGTTTAATTCAATGTTTTGCAACTAAAATTAGCGCGGGGCCAATGAAAGTGCGGGCCCACTGTGACCGAATAGGTTGCAGTGGCCTAAGGCCGGCCCTGGTCCGAGGAATCATTTGCCATTGCCAGGTTTTGTCTTTCATTTTAACATATCGTAAGAAAGAAAAGACTTGAGACAGAAAAGACTTGAGACAGAAAAGACGTAAGACAGAAAAGACGTGAGACAGAAAAGACTTGAGACAGATCAGACTTGAGACAGAAAAGACGTGAGACAGATCAGACTTGAGACAGAAAAGACGTGAGACAGAAAAGACGTGAGACAGAAAAGACTTGAGACAGAAAAGACTTGAGACAGAAAAGACTTGAGACAGAAAAGATTTGAGACAGAAGAGACTTGAGACAGAAAAGACATCTTGATCTACGACTAAAGTGTCAAGAAGCCTGCACAATGACTAAACGCCTTTCATTTTTGGAACTGTTATCACCGCAATTCCAAATCGTATCTCCCGATTTCGGAATCCAAGTGCTCTACCCCTCGGTCACCAAATTCTCCCACAAGAATACTATCGTTCAATTTTCATCGAAGCCCAAAGTGATATGTATTGTAATTCCTCAGCTTCAGATTCACTTATTTTTTGTGTGTGTTTGCATGCGTAAGAAGCGGGTTATTAAAAGATTCATATGTGTTCCTAAAATGCTCGTTTTGCCAGATCTGTTGATTAAAAGTATGCAGTAATCAATATAATATAATATATAATCAACATAATAGAGACCTAAACATCTCTTCATAAAAATAAATAAATAAACAAAAACACAACGAGAGTGTAAAATAATTACAGACATTTATTTTTTGTTTATTTCTTTCTTTTCATATATCACTTTACAAATAGACAAAAAAATACACAACATTTTGGAATGAGTCTCAACGACATAAACTCTACACAATCATATGTATTGACTGCGTCAGTATAAATGTATGTCATTATATAGAGCAGTGGTTCTCACGTACTATCTTTCATAGACATTCTCCCTGGTCACTACAACTTTTAGAAACATTCTCCCTGGGTCACTACAACTTCTTAAGACATTCTCCTTGGGTCACTACAACTTCTTGAGATATTCTCTCTGGGTCACTACAACTTCTTGAGACATTCTCTCTGGGTCACTACAACTTCTTGAGATATTCTCTCTGGGTCACTACAACTTCTTGAGACATTCTCCCTGGGTCACTACAACTTCTTGAGACATTCTCTCTGGGTCACTACAACTTCTTGAGACATTCTCCCTGGATCACTACAACTTCTTGAGACATTCTCTCTGGGTCACTACTACAACTTCTTGAGACATTCTCTCTGGGTCACTACAACTTCTTGAGACATTCTCCCTGGATCACTACAATTTTCACATTCTCTATGGCTAGTAAAACATCCTATGTGGGTAAGTTAGTAAATATCTTCATGGCTTTCTGCTATCAATTCGCTTTGAAAAATGCAAACTATTTTGAGCCCTTAAGGAAAACAATGTTCATCGCTCTAGGGTACAGGTATATTATTCCCCTTGAGACATTTAAATGTGATACAAAGGGACGTAAACGTGTCTAACGAAGAAATCAGTGTCGGAACCACTGGTTCATAAAAAGAAAGGTGATATATGGGCGTATGTTATTTCTTGACTATTGTATGCTATTATATTTTGCTATTTCATGCATAGAGACTGGCTAGTGCGGACCTCCCGGCTTGGTACCCAGCCTAGTAACTCCACTGAATAGACTGATAAGTCCTTTTACTTTCTCAGACACCAATGTCAACACTTACATTCATTGATACAAACTACTAGTAGATTTATTCATCACATATAAAGACAGAAGATGTTTGATTATGTTTACTCAAGTCAACCGCATACACAATACAACGAACACAACGAGCATCATATAGATCTAAACTTCTTAGTACTTTTAGTCTTGAAGTACAAAGCACTGTTTAAAGCTGTTACAAAAAGTCCCTCCACCTTCAGTTGAGTGGGTGCGAATAACTGACTTCTAGACCCAGAGACATATGATCTGTAAACTAGTATGGATTCGAAGATGTATGAACCTATGGGACTGTGACCTATAATGACTACTTCTCCATCAGCTTGATTAAAATGTGTAACTATTTATTTATAGACCTATGGGCCTATAAACATTGACTTAGGGACCCATTGACGTATAGATCAAAACAGAATAATAAAATAATTTAAGACGTATTTTGTAAATCTTACAATTGTTGTGCTCACAAAGTTCAAGTATTAAACACAACTATAGTGTTTACAAAGTTTATATAGTCTGGGGCTTCATCAGCTGTTAGATGTAGCTAAAAATTATTAATGAGTCAATTAACCTATTATCTAGAATTCATACTAGCTGAAAACATAAACCCGTCAAGGTTTGTGAAAGAAAAGAAAAACAGTTTATTCAACTTTTATTTTCTTTAGCGACTATAAAATATTTATAAATTTTTATGAACAGCAATCAGACCAGAATAAATGAATTCCTGAAACATAACGTAGTTGAAAATGGAATAATTGTCTCTATCATCTACTAAATTGTTGTCAAATATGTTGCAAGTGCTGCAAAACAATTGATACATGTTTTAGAATGATTTCCAACATCCCTTAAACCAAGATGATACGTTCTGTGTGAATTACGCTTAAACCAAAGTCTTAAAAAAAACTTTTCATGTTATTAAACAATAGACATAACAATTGTAGTCACTAAATGCACGGACAAGCCTTAATATAAATATACATTTATGACTCGATCTCTTGAACGGACGAAAGATGAAAGTCGTCTTTTATCCTACAAGATATCTAGTAAGTTACAATCAGGTTCAAGATCAATCAAATCGTGTAAGAAACTAAAATACACCAGTGTCCACGGAGAAATGTAAATCCTCAATTTTTCATGTCCATATTGATCCAGTTTTTCTTTTGTCAGTGTAAAACAATAAGTGCTTATAGTTTCAAATACTATTGTTGGCATCTTATCGGATCTCGGTACCGACTTGGACTTTTATTTGCCAATGACAGTAAAGCAGCCTGATTCTATCATTTTATTTTTTTTGGTGGTTAAAGTTGTATGTTATTGCAGCATTTAAAATAGGCGATTTGTTGTTTCATTGTAATGGCATTGTAAGAGACGGCTTTCATGGTAGCCATACTTCAGTGTCAGGAGCCAAAGTTCCAGAATCCATTTCAATGTCATGTATCAAATGTGAACATTTTATGTACTAGTATAACATTGACATTTTTTTATTACACGTGAATATTTTTTAGTCCCAGAGGTAATGTCCTCATCTAGATGAACATATTTTGTTCAATTAGTTGTGTAATATCAAATAGTTCCTTTTGAGTTTTCATTGGCAAAAACACAAGCGTTGGGCCTTTAATGTTTCAGTAGAAATGTTTGTAAAATATTAAACCTGTCATGTCCGTTACGCCAGTTGGCCTGGAAAATTCATGTTCATAACATGCATGTTTGCGGCGAGATTGTGAGGCGCGTAGGTGGGGTGTGGGGACTGCATGTATGTACAGGAGCTCAGGGCGCTGTGAGGGCCTTGACCTGGACTCGGGCGTAGGCCGTACCCTGAGGCTGAAGATGAGGACGATGGTTGGCGCAGTGCGCAGTCCGGTGACGCCTGAGAACTCAGTCTACAGGCCGCCATCTGTGAGCTGAAGCTCAAGCCGTGGTTGATGTTGGGGAGAAGAGGAGACGATGTGGCTCCAGGGAGGAAGCTGCCTGACCCTGCCATGCGCCCCGCTGACGGATGATGATGCGGATAGTACACGGAGTCCCCAGCTCCGCCCATGCAGGACACGGAACCGAAAGCTCCCGATTTCACGCCGCCGCCGTACTGGCATTGCGTGGGGGATGGGACAGGGCTTGTGTCGCCTGAGCCGAGCCTCTTGGTCCCCAGTAAGTCGTGTTTGCTGGACCCCAGCAAATGGTAGCTGGAGGCAGACATCATGTCTTCGCGGTCCTGGGAACCATCGTCTGCTGGGTCAGAATGAGATGCGAGGCGCTCTTCTTTGATGGCCTTGGATGATGACGTCATGCGATGAGCGTCCATTTTCATCACCAACATGTCGTCTGGTCTGCTTCTTTTAACAATGTCGTCTGCAAACAAAAAAAGTTTTTATAATGGCTGTTAAAAAAACAATAGAGAATGAATATTAATTCACTTCAGAAATAATAATTATAATAAATTATACTACATATTTTGTGAGGTTAATATAGCTTTTGGTGGTTTTAATGTTTTCAAAAGATGGGTCTTTTGTCATGTTGTCTTGTAACATTTTTTCCCTTTATATACCCTATCTTGTCCGTTTTTAAGTTTTATGATCTACAGGTACATGACCATATGTCCTTGCAGGCAGGGGCGGACTGGGTATCAAAATCGGCCCGGGCATTACCATATAAACCGGCCCACAAATGTCATGTCATATATTTTCGGTGTGTGTGGGGGATTTTAAACCTCTCCGCAATTTATATATATATTAGTGTGTTTCTATATGTAATTAATCTTCATTACATTCTGATCTTTCATTCTTTCAAACGTTTTTTCTACCCTAGAATACTCTCTTCCTATAATTAGTGCAAGGCAGTATACACCGCCAAGGGACAGCTAGGGAGTCTGGGGGAGCGATGTAAGCTCCCCAGTTATCGCCCCGGATCCAAGCATTATTTCCGTTATTTTAAGCTTTAAAAAATGCATATTTTGAGGTATCTACAGTGCAATTAGCCTGCTACTCTTCCGCTAAAAAAATCAAAAACTAAATCTTCTATTCACTGGAGTCCAGCGACTGGTAGAAAATGGTAAAATGCTTAAGTTTTGTATTGGAAGGGGGGGGGGGGGGAAACCACAAAACCACTTTTGGCTACGCTCATGAAATTTGGTGACAGTAGTTTGCTTAAGCTGGCTGCACTGGGGAAGTAAGTAAAGTTTCTGTTTCAGACAATGAGATCTGAGGCCGGTGATGGTTTGAACTCCTCCCCTCTCGGCTACGCCCATGTGTTTTATCATAGGTGTAAGCCTAATTCTATTCAAAATATATAAAGTTTGATAACGCATCGAAAACTGGATGTATGCTTTCGTAGGCTTACATTATGTATTCTATTTGTACATGTATGTATGTAGTCTGAAAACTATAAACACTACAATAGCAGCCTTAATGAGTTTCAAACTTTTTCTGGTTTCTTCAAAAAAATATAAATAATTAGGTCCTACGCATTTCAAGTGTTAATCTAGTCATGCATGTTGATCTGTGACTTAAAATATGCTAAGTCATTGGTTTTCCTGGCTGACTCAGGCAACCCATTCCTTTAAAGTGGTATCACCACAAATACAAAACTAGGGGTCTATCGAGCCGTCGTCCTCCATACATTGCTCTATGACTCAGAAACATGGATAGTGTACAGTTAACATGCAAAGAAACTGAATCACTTCCACACGACATGTCTGTGAAAAATACTGAATGTCAAATTGCAAGACAAAATACCAGATACTGAAGTCCTTCAAAGAGCAAGTCTGCAAAGCATCCACGCAGTCCCAGCTGCGATGGGCAGGACACGTATGCAGAATGGAAGACCACCGCATCCCTAAACGACTCTTGTATGGCCAACTAAGCGAAGGAAAGCGCTCGCAAGGTTGTCAAAGAAAGCGCTTCAGGGACACCCTCAAAGCTTCTCTGAAAGCGTTTAGCATTGACCCAGCCACCTGGGAGACAGAGGCACATGACAGAGCATCATGACGTCGCGCGTTGAAAACAGGCGCACAGGAAAAGAGAACAAAGCTGGCAGAAGAAAAACGCCAGAGAAGAAAAGCAAGGCCAATGACACTAGCTCCAGCTGGAATAACCTGCCTAGTGTGCGGCCGAACATTCCGGGCTCACATAGGTCTCACCAGCCACACGAGAAGACATAAAACGCCAGTGCAAAGCCCTCAGCCCCCTGGATGACAAAGTTGTCATAATCGAACTACGATGGACGAACTATGTATATTCCTTTAAAAGATAAGAGAAAGCAGAACGGTTAGAGAGGTACTTCTAAATGTGAAAAGCTCTTGCTTCGTCCTAGTACATTCTCAAAAACGCGATTTGTTTAAAATATAATATTATTTAAAATATAAATGATTCTAAATCTCCTTTTATTAAATATCGGATGTGACAGCCCTATATAAATTATTGTAATTATTGTAATAATTTTCATTATTAATGACTTCATACTAAGCATAAGTTTGCCATTAATCATAACGGTACAAATATTGATTTTGATAAAGATTTATGTTTTAATTAAATAATATTTTTTTTGTAAACCTTAAGTGTAGTATTTTTATATCTATGTTATTACAAATAAACAACAAGAAACTTACTTTTTTCTTTTCAAATCGCAGAAACTAGAACTTTATACGGTTATACCCATATTGAGCTCTGAATAAGTTGGGTGGTTTGCAATTTCGCGGCTGTGTGTATGTGTTTAAGTTAACTTCTATTAAGTTTTCTTAAAGAGCTAATTTTGCTGCGTTATATCAATGTTTTCTAACTTAACCTCTCCCATCCCTCTTTTTCGTTAACTTTCAATGGAACCATTAAAAAACGGGTGAGGGAAGGAGCAAAACAAAAATGGGAGTGCCATCAAAGGCCTATACCGACCAGCAAAATGATCAGGCCAAACACAGTCTTGAAGACATCAAAGTAGTGTTGAAGACCATGCCGCTCGTGCATAGCAGAAAGTACAGTCTAACGTTTTACAAATGATAACACGTACAGTGTATAGTGTCATTCTTAAATTTTATTCTTGTTGAATTTCAAACAAAATTAATTGGAATAATAATTTAAAAAAAAAACAAAAGAAAACGTGTTCGGGCCTTTGTGTCTTGCTGCTGTCACTTTTTTTTTTGGAGTTGTCTGCATTTAATTTTTTTTTTTGGTCGCGACCAGACCGGCCCATTTGGTACCGGTCCATCGGGCATTTGCCCGTTTGCCCATATAGCCAGTCCGTCCTTGCTTGCAGGCATGTAGCATGGCATATCATCGAAGGCCATATAATAATTTGACCAAGTAGACCTAACTATAAAAAAAAGAACCTCCATAGCTTGATTTGTATTGTCAGGACTATATATAATATAATATAATATAATATAATATAACATAATATATATATATATATATATATATATATATATATATATATATATATATATATATATATATATATATATATATATATATATATATATATATATATATATATATATATATATATATATATATATATTGTTATAAACCTGGTGGTGGCACAGATAGGGGTAGTGGTGTGTGTGTAGTCAGCCGACGCAAATCGCCCCAGGCCAGCGCTAGACGAGCGGTCAACCGTGACAAGTTACGACGGTCGGCCGAGACGAGTGTCAACATGATGGTTCGGGAAGGATCGTCGTCGTGAACAGAGCTCAGGAGCGTCACGAGGGATGTAGTCATCTGACCACCCAGAATGGTCGAGCGACGTTCTGTCCGGTTCTAGAAGGCTAGCAGGGACCCTATATAAAGAGCGAAGGTATCAGAGACCAGTCAGTCACAACTTCCCGATCTACAGCTCGTTACAACGGCTCAGTACAAGTCCGAGACGAGACAGAGAGACCAGTGCAAGAGTTGATACGGCGGAGTGATATTTGTACTGTCTTCTGTTGCGTGCTGCCAATTGTACAGTGTTGGCTGTTATTTATTGACATTAAACTATTACGTTATTTTGAAGCCCAGAGTTGTCAAGTCCTTTAAGTTGGTAGTGTCGTTTGGTGTAATTTGCAGCGAGCCTGGATAGGGAGATTCCTAACAATATATATAATGGTTTTCCATGTGTTCAGATTTGTGAGTGCCGCTTGTTATGGAGTGTGTGTGTGTGTGTGTGTGCGTGTTTCTTTTGTGACGGTGTGAAGAGGTGAGCGATTGGTTGTGAATGATGCAAGATAAACGTCATTGTCGTCAGCGGTCTTTGATAGGGCAGACGACTCCAGAAGGTGATACAGAAAAGACGTGTTTTTTGTAGTTAGTTAGACTTTGTTTAGAATATCATTTTATATTATTACCAAAGTCTACTACAGTGAATTCAAGTTGAATTTGTTTATATTGAAATAAAAGTTCTATTTAGTTTTGTTCGCAAAAGAAATTGTTAAAGTTATTTCAAGTTTTATAAGTTCAGATCTAATACGCCTACAGCGGTTTAGTTGTCTACCAGCAGTTTGGTGCTACACGTCAACGAAAATCAACAACATCGCTCTGGTCTACTCTCTCGCAAGCACTTCGTGTCTTCTCCTGGACCTGGTGCTAAAGTTCTCGCTTATATAAAGCACTCATTTTATATGGAATTACTTAAGATATACTTTGGTCTTAGCTGAAAATACCAAGCGTTTGCTTTAGCAAAAACAACAATAAAAAAAAAAAACAAACAACAACACAAAATAACTTCTACGCTTGAGAAACCAGATGGAAGTCTTGAATGAAATTTTGTATGATGCCCATTAGTGAACTGAAGCTTGAAGGTGCCTGTGATACCATCAAAGAACGATGATGCTACCATCCAGTCTGTCTGTCTCTCTGTCCATTAATGCTCGTCCGTATATTTGTCCATGGGCAGAGTCCCACGTGATAGCGTAAGTGTTGTTGCTATGCTATCTGTCCGTCTGTCATAACTATCAATTTAATTATTCAACAACAGAAAAATAAGAGAGGGGGGGGGGCAACACAGAATATGGGTATTTATACCCAACTCTCTCAAACTTAAACCTATACTAGTGGCAAATACTCTAGTTGGTGTTTTTCTATAGGCCTCTAGTGACTTGTTAATCTTAACATGATTTTTTTCTTCCTTATCTTTCTATCCGCTAAGTTATCCCTCCCTCCCCCACATAGATGTCCCCCCCCCCCCCCGCCCTTTTCATGTTTTTTTTTGTTTCTTCCAAAATCTTTTTTAAAAGCCCTAGCCAGGTGTTTGCATCATTTCGCAGGATCCCATAATCCAATTTAGCCGGAACCGGAAGGTGTGAAAACGGACTCCGCGTAGAAGAGGCCAGATGCTAAGACTAATTTCACCAGTTCATCAATATTGCAGAGAAAAGCGGCAAACTCGATCGTCCGCGCTCAATTTCTCCTCCGAGACTCACCCCTCGGGAGGAAAGTTTACTCAGCCTCGGGCGGGCGGGGAGAGACCAGTTTTAGTTCCCGAGCGCGAAGAGAATGCGCCATTTCTGACGGGTAGAGTGCTAAAGAAAATCGCGGCGTCGGTTACTTACTGTGGTAGCTATCGCTCCAGGGTGTCGGCCACAAATTGAGGCATCGCAAACATGGACTGCTAATAAGAGAAAACGATAGGACTATTTACTATCTGAGAAGACACTCGGATCTTTTTTTCTTTCTTAAAGTGTTTTTATTTGTTGTCGTCTGCTGGTGGTGGCCATATGCAAAGTGTGATGTGACGTAATGTGTGACGTATTACACAGTAGAATTCACTTGGAACATTCTAAGCCGGGGAGTGGAAGGGGGAAATAGGGCAATGCTACACAAGTGAGGAGATGTTAAGGATTAAAATAAAATGAAGAGACAAAAAAAAAAATGTGCACTTTTGGAAAATAAAAATAAAAAAAAGCTGGCAAGCTGGCGTGTCGTGTTTGACATCTTAGAAGTAGGTTGTTTGGCTGTGTCACGTGACGTGATGGTATCACAGGCGGCAGTTTTCCTTTGAGCTCAGAGACAATAGAAGTTGTTTTTAAATTCTTTACGCCTTAGACGTCAATATTTTTTTTTTTGTAGATCAGATTTTAAATCTTGGTAGATTGCCCAATTGTCGTGAATAAAAGTGGGAAGCAGAACTGTGGATGACGGGGTGGGGGGGGGGGGGAGGACGAGGACGAGAGAGTCTGAAGAGGGAGAAGAGATTTGTCAAATGTACAGAGAGTGAATTATTGAATAGGGCAGGGATTGAAGAATGGGGCGTTTCAAGGAGCAGGAGTCATTTCAATGAGGCCCGGTAAAGGGGTGTTGGGGGGGGGGGAAGACACCACAGAAAAGAGTTGAGCCAGACATTAGGTTATTTTTCACACTAGAACAGCTTGGGTCATATACAGAATATCGATCATGGGCGTAACACGTAGTAGGGCCCAGAAAGATCTGTGTTGGCTTGGTGTTTCTCTTGGGTGGAGAGAGGTAGTTGTGTTGACAGGAAAACCACATGTTTGAATCCCGATTGAATGTGCTCTTAGATGATATTGGGCTTCAGTTCGACCGTTGATATGTCTCCTGAAAGCAGGGCCGACTTTAGGCCGATTGCTAAAAATTGGGCCCCGCACCTTACAGTGGCCCCCCGATTTAAATTTAGCATATCATTATTAGTCATGGCTCTTGTCACAGGACTTAAAGGGTTAACATATTTAGTGTATGGTACGATTGTCGTAACTTTAATTAGACCGCTGGCGCCTATGGTGTTTGAGTTGCTTCCTATGCATGTTGTATAGTACATGTTGATATACTGATCTAATTAATACAATTCCAAGTCTATTACGTCCCTTATGTGTGCCAGAAATGCTACAAATCCAAAACCACTTACAATCTACTTCCATTCAACTTAAATAGTTCCGTAGAAAACACTTAATTGCATACTGCGTAATTAAATAATTTACTTAGTGACCAAACAGTTGAAAACCCGAAACCATTATTATTATGAAGAAAAAAAAAAGCTTTCCGTTTCTTGTATTAGCATAGCCGCTTAATTGCATGTTAATGTGTTGGTACTTTATCAATGCAGTTGAGCGGATTCTTTTGTATTTAAATACAACACAAGGCTAGTTACAAACAAGTTACATTTGAACATTGTTAAATGAGTTCAATGTTTGTTGTACATAAGCAATATGTAAGTGTGACTTTCATTTCCTATTTAGTTATAGCCTTGCTTTTGTGTAGTCTTAGCAAGAGACATGGGAACTCAATTCTTCTACTTGATAGATCAGGGACGGAACTGCCGCCGTAGTGAGTCTGTGTTGTCACCCGGGACCTCACATTCAGCGTGTTCCCAATCACCTCGGGGTAATAATATTAAAAAAAAAAAATTCTATACATTCGTGAAGTTATTAGATGTCTACTAGTTTCGCATAAATAAATAAATATATCTTGAAAAATATGAATGATTTTAGTTATACTTAAGTGCATTTTTTACTCAAACACTGGGAAGAATTGCATTGAAGGGGGGGGGGGGTTAGTTAACACAAACCTGTGGCCAGATCTTTCACTTAGGTATATCCAGGCCCTGTGCTAATCTAATGGGATATTTAAACAATGTCAAAGATGTATAAATTTGTCAAATAAAAGATTAATTACCTTTTTCGCGATCTGCCTCACCATCCGATGGTCTCTTCATGGTCAGGCGATGGTCTCTGGAAAACGTACAACTATAAGTGATGACAAATGACACTTGTGTAAACAAATGACAGCATGAATATCATATCAAATGATACTAACAAACTACAGAAATGTACAAATCTTCAGTCCATATAAAATATAGATAGTTATGATTAATTGTTGACAAAAATACTGTCTGGTCAGACGAATGACCAATCACTTTTTTTTTATTAGGTATGTAAAGTATAAAATTTGAACCATTGACCTTCTGTTTTGATGGTCAGTCGTTTACCAATATCCCTATGTCGCATAGTAATAAATCGCAACTTTAAGTAGTACCAATGAACATTATTAGTTTGTAGCATGCTACATTGCTGACCACGGATCTTAAGATGGCCAGAAGACTCCCCATTAACGTAGACCGTGGAAATGAATGTTCTTTGGACTTAAAGGGAAAAACCCAGTGCCTTTCATCTCTCTTCCATATTGGCACAAACATATTTTCTAGAGCTACACACCAGACTTAGACTTCACAGTACACACCAGACTTAGACTTGACAGTACACACTAAACATACAGTACACACTGGACTTAGACCTCACAGTACTCACCAGACTTAGACTTGACAGTATATACTAGACATACACTTTAGAGTACACACTAGACTTAGACTTTATAGTACACTTCAGACATAGTCTTGACAGTACACACCAGACATAGACTTGACAGTTGGTTACTTACTTCCTTGCTAATCCATTATCACGGAAACCTTTGGCAAATGGGTTGTGGTCAATTTTTAACTGCGTTATCTGAAACGATAATAATAATAATGTTTATAACTCTAATAATTGTACTACTTTGGCAGCCTACAAGGCATAAGAACCAATGCCTCAGTAATAGTTTTACATATTTGTAGGATGCCGTCACCCCCACAAGTTGAAAAAAAGTGGTCATTATGGAACCACGATGGACGAACTACAATAGTTTTGAGAATATGAGGTGCATGAAAGATGATTTCAGAAGTAAATAATGGCGGTTTGTTACATGTCCTTGATGGAATTTGTTGGTTAGTTTTTACAACATTTACATGATAAGTTTTGATGATATACTAAAATTTTGTTAAATAATTATCATTTTTCATTTAAAACTCGGACAATTATTTTTTTTTGGGGGGTAGGGGGGCGGGGGGGGGCAAGAGATAGAGATGGCCTTGAGCTATAGCTTATGTAGCTGGTAGGTAAATCCTGAGCTTTGTAAATATATTTACATGTCATAGCGTTTGAAAAAAACCCAACTTACTTTAAAATCCGAATATGTAGCGTCATTATGAAACGATTTGTGAATGTTTAGACGTTATTGAAACATCCTATCCTTACTGTCTTAGTGAAGTTACAGGTAAGTTTACGCAATGACCTAGATTCTTGTTATTTAAAGCCACATTAATTGAGGTTACCTTAAATCTATTAGAACAGCTTTGTTCGTAATGGCCAGACATTTTGTTGTCTGCTAAAACTATTAACTCAATCATTACAAAAATCAATGAAACATTTCGGTTTATGATCTTACCGTCTGAATCTGTTATATATCTCGTATAAAGATTCGAAGGTATATTAACTAGCCTATTGTATTTATTCATTGTTTTCAACATTCATTTTTTTTGGGGGGGGGGGGGGTATTTCGCTGATGTATCTTTTTTTAATTTTAAAATTAAACTATCCTTTAAAGACATTTTTTCTCTGCTTTCTAAGAACAAATTTAAAAAAAATTAAATACAATTAAGTTTTCAAAAATAATTTTTTCACTTAGGAAAAGGAAAAAAAAGGTCATCAACAACTGCAGTGGTTAATGTTGCGCAACTATTTCACCCAATTATAGAAGAATAAATGACGTCATCAGTCTTAGTGCACATTTTGACATTGCACGGAACTTCCGGAACCAGACGTAGGCCCTACTACAAGAACAGACGAACATCACAACAATTCTCAATTTAAAAGTAAATAAAAAATTTAAAACAAGAAAAACATTAAAAATCCTTCTTTCTTAAAGACAATACCTTCTTTATACAACCTACCGAGCGATTGTTTCTCTCTTAATTAATTAATGTTAGATTTAAAAACAACGAAACATTTTTTACCTCGCCCCCCCCCCTCCCCACGAGAAACAAATCTTATAAAAAAATGTCTAGATCATCTACACTTTATACAATTCCAATGCAAGGCCTATAGGTCTACTACACTTTATACTAGTCCAATGCTAGGCCTATAGGTCTACTACACTTTATACTAGTCCAATGCTAGGCCTATAGGTCTACTACACTTTATACTAGTCCAATGCTAGGCCTATAGGTCTACTACACTTTATACTAGTCCAATGCTAGGCCTATAGGTCTACTACACTTTATACTAGTCCAATGCTAGGCCTATAGGTCTACTACACTTTATACTAGTCCAATGCTAGGCCTATAGGTCGACTACACTTTATACTAGTCCAATGCTAGGCCTATAGGTCGACTACACTTTATACTAGTCCAATGCTAGGCCTATAGGTCTACTACACTTTATACTAGTCCAATGCTAGGCCTATAGGTCTACTACACTTTATACTATCCAATGCTAGGCCTATAGGTCTACTACACTTTATACTAGTCCAATGCTAGGCCTATAGGTCTACTACACTTTATACTAGTCCAATGCTAGGCCTATAGGTCTACTACACTTTATACTAGTCCAATGCTAGGCCTAGACTTAGAAGACGATGCAAACATTTTCCCGAACATTAATTTATTCAACTCTTCAAGGAATACGAAAATAGTCGAAAATAAATTGTTCTTGTTCTCTAGCCAAATTTTTTTTTTACTTTGAAAATTTTAACGGTCAAACTTTCTCAATGTGGTCAACGAGCCAGTTATTCTTTTCTCAGCGAAATAGAGAGAAGATTTTTTTAGGTCAGTGTCCACCCACCCAGGTTTTTGAAGTTTCCACGAAGTTACGAACTGAATAGAGGTAATGTAGAAAAAAAAAGAATAATACGGTACTTATATGCAATTTTGGCTCGTCTTGCAAAAAACAAAAATGTTTGTGCTTTAAAAGTACATGAAAAATTTACTAATTTACATCTGTTCTTCTGCAGTATTTGGAATTCCTAGATTTATATTGTCCATAACCTGTCTATAACTTACCAATAACTTGCTTATACCTTGTTTATAACTTTTCTATATCTTCCCTATTTCCCTATAATTTGCCTAATAGTCAATGGTACTTTGCTTTAATTAGAAGCAGACTATTCTGTTCAGTACTTCAAATCCAACATACCTGTTCATTCTGGTACGCTGTGACAGCTATGAAAGTAGTCTCATCAAAGGAATAGGTGTTGAAGGTGTTCCACCTCATTGTGAAGATATCATTGGCCTGCACAACGTGAAGGCGAGGCTGGTACTTGTGCATAGAGTTGAGGATAATCTGTAACCAGAGAAAGGTGAAACATTCCTCAGCAGAGTCAGACACCGACAACGAGGCTATTGAAAACATGACTCTCATACAGAGATGTAGCTAGAAAATACCCATTAAGGCTGTGTGGACTTTGACTATACAGAAATCATGAATTGTAAATCCCAGGTTTTATTAGGAATTGAACTTTAAACCCCTTGCTTAACAGGCATTTACACTAATACTTGGCAACCAAGTAAAAAAAAAATTAAGCCCAGTAAAGACTAGATAGTATGTGGAAAGGGGGGTGGAGGCGCAGCTACGATATACCTTCTTAACGACACTTCTGATAGTTGGGTTTATTGTGTGGACAGTAGCTGCTAGAGAAATGCGCATGCAATCAATGTAATATATTAACCCATTTATGCCTTAGTATATTGATTACAATGATATGTCCTGAAGTAACGTAATCAAGTCAGAACGGAATCTAATGCAATAAGAGTTAAATGATACCTATCAATGAAAATGAAACTCGCTTACTGGAATGCCCCTTCCTGGAAAACAAAAAGGGCGAGAGAGGAGCATTAGAGAGGTACACAAAGTCGATGAGGGGTGTTGGAAAGGAGGAGGGTGGCCCACCCTTGAAGCAAAAGGTGGATACCCGAGCCTGGAAGTCCGTCTAAATGACAGCATAAAACACATGAGCTTCAAGTCAGGAGGCGTCTTAGGAGGACATAAATTTGTCATCGTCGCGGCCTCGGCGTCTGCGTGCAGCATGGGCCCTACGTCTTTCACCCCAGGTAGACCCGGGGCGAGGAGGAGTCATTTGTAGTTTACGCGGGGGGAAGTTGGCCTGAAGGGAGAGAAAGATATGGCGAGCGGGGCTGGTCTTGGGTTCTTTTGTCGTTCGGGGGGTTCGGTTTGGTGGCAGGCAGGTACAGAGATGGGGGACTACCGTTGAGACGGAAGGGGACGAATTTTGGGGGGAACGGGTAACTGGATGTCAGGTTGGAAGTTTAGATGCGCCGGTAGCTGGGTGGCTAGGTGGAGCGGTGCAGATTAATTTCCGGTTAGATTTTGAGGCTGGAGATGGGGGGGGGGGAGGGGTTTGAGTCTTTCAATATGGTCTGTAATGTGATAGGCCATCTGGCGAGATGTGTTCTAATAGTGAACTTGTGCTAATCCTGGGCGCCGAGTGTGCTAATGATGGAGTGATTAGTGGAGAATCTCACATCGTTCACTGCATGCGCAAATAGTGGGTTAGATGTGCAAATAGTGGATTGAATGTGCAAATGGTGAGTTAGATGTGCAAATAGTGGATTGAATGTGCAAATAGTGGGTTAGATGTGCGAATGGTGAGCTGAATGTGCAAATAATGGGTTAAATGTGCAAATAGTGGGTTAGAAGTACAAACAGTGGGCTTCAATGTACAAATAGTCCAAATAGTCGGTTTAATGTACCAGCTGTATTGTAGAGTTGGATATAATAATATTTTGACTGTAATTTGACTAAAGTTATAGACCTAACGTTTTCTTTTACTTAGAAAGAAAACAAAACAATTAAGAGTCAGAATTTTTAAAAAGTCTACTTGCTTAAATCAAATCTGTCTGTTTGTATGTCTGTCTGGGTGGATTCTTTTACACTTTTTATTTTCTCCCACTCCTATTCACAGATTATGTTGAAATTTTGCAAAATCATTAATTATTGATAATAATCAAAATAAATTACCAATTAGTTAATCATTTAGTAGTAATAATTAATGGTTTTAAGTATCAAAAGAGGACATGAAACTTGTGTGTGTTTTTTAAAAGTATTTTAAAATTTGTTTTTCTTGCCTGTTTGGCCTATCATTGAGTTTCTAAATGGATTAAGGGACACAATCTCGAATGATCTTTAAAATTAACTCCCCATTTATTACTTTCGACATTACAAGGGGAGTTTATTTTCTTACGTTACTCTTTTTTATACAATAAATGAAATTTTCATTTATGCAGGTCAAAACTATAAAAATGTTTATGATCCAGTTTATGTTCTTTAAAGAGACAAAGAAGTGAAAGCAGTATAAAGACGTGGTGACCATATAATGAGACCGAAAGAAAAACGTAAGGAAACAATAGTGGATAGACAGGGAGATATTATAAAATAAATAAACAATGTTAAGTTCGCCACTTTGAAAGCTCCCTGTTGCCAAGCAACTAATACCAATTACTTTATGTTACAAGCGAGTTAAGAAATTTAAAAAGTGTAAAAAAAAAATAAAAAAATAAAAAAAATATTACGTTTATCAACACTTCCGTATTTTGTACACCGGATACACCCAAAAGCGTGCAATTTACGGATTTATCTTCATGTATGAAATTTGGCAATAAAACCGTTTCGCTGCTATATGAAGTCTTGACATTCAACTGACCAGTTCTTTACACCTGTTTACTCCAATGACGTTGAAATGTTTACCCCTAGACTCACCAGTCAACTAAAGAACGTTTATACCCATTAAGGGACGTCAGCTGGGAGGGCCGTCTCAAGACCCGTTGAAGCCTCTATTTAAAAAAAAAAGCCGCTGGATGCGGGAATTCCCCGTAGGTTTCAAGTTATCAATGTTCGCTTTGTGTTCTCGTGAATTCTCGTGCGCGCATTATGAATATTAATTTCCCTCGCGTGAGTTGCCAAAGTTATCGGCCTTGCCTGACTCATCGTGCCTTCCTACTCTCTTCTGTTTTGCATATCCCGCTAACATGAGTAGCCATTTTGAAAGTCCGTCGGGACGCCCTCCCCCTGAAGATAGTTCTTTAACCTCTCACGGAGAGATCACGGAGTTGTCTTCTTCGGTAGCTATTCGGACTTGTCATTTTCCGAAACGAAGGGGAGGGGGGCTCTCTTCAACCCCCCCCCTTTTTTTTTGTCAATGATCAGCGGACATATGTGGGTGTCTTGAGAGTGTGGAGGGAAAAGGGGGGGGGGGCACATTTGTTAGGCTTCGGTTTCGTGAACCATAATGGAGAAAGTTTATTAAAGAAAAAAATAAATCTAGGTTAGAGCACAAAGGTCACTTCCTCTGACATTGTTGTCAAAAAGTCATCTTAAAAAGTAACTCAATGGCATGATTTCGTTTAATATATTAATTAATTAATTATTATTACTTTGGGAAAGAAACTAGCCAAAGCGATCCTTGAAAGATTTTACATGGAACTGAAAGGCACATGCTTCTGACACCGACATCTGGAAGCGAGTATTGATAGTATTAGTGTATGAATTGAAAATGATGCATCTGATGCACTTACTTTCAAGTCAAGTCGACTTAGCAGAAGTAGGCCTATTATAAAACTTTTATGGTATCCTTTGGTAAAGTGCTTGTTTCTTGGTTAAGATGAAAATTTGATTTTGAGGATTTTTAAGACGCCCCTGAGTTGGGGTCTTGGGAAAGAAACAGATACCCTTTACATCATCTGCTCTATTAGACCGCAAGTCTGAAATGGATACTTTACTTTGTTTTTAGTGGTGTAAAGTAATGCTTTTTTTAGTACATATTTACCAGAAGTGAATGTAGTTGAACAATATGAAGGAGTGAACACTACTGATGACAGCTTGTGATCGCGAGGAGGGTAAAGAACCAGTACCCACCAAAACGCAAGCGAAAGGTAATTTTGATTAGGCCTGAATTTGACTCACTTTGGTTCTGACCAGTAAATCAATTCTACGTATATATGACAGTGTTTTATTACAGACTAGACATATGTTACCCGCGACCCGCGGGTCTTTATTTGCGCATTACTGTCGATATAGTTACTGAGAGTGTTTTGTAAACAATTAAACGAAATAATAATGTAATAAGTAAAGCGAATGTGTCAATGTAAAAATAGTGTGAATGAAGCTATCAAATCAGAATAGCTAATAGGCTTAAATTCATTTGTTCAAATTAAAACATTTGCTTGTAGGCCAACATATATTTGATTAAAATTTGAGATGAATAGACTTAATTTTGTATGTTTATGTGTTACAGTATAAAGTAGATCTTTAGGTAGACATAGATCTAAATCTACACTAATCTAGAGTTAAAAATTGGCTTTTATAGAGTTCATTCTGTGTTGCGCATGCGTGACCTTTTTTCATGAATGAATATAGGCCTATCTCAACACGGCTACGCAGTTTTATTTAGCGAACAGCGAACGAATGTAATAAAAATGCTTTAGAAAAACAAATTTGAATGTTAATTTGATTAAAATATGAAATGAATGGACAATAATTAGTATGTTTATGTGTTAAAGCATAAAACTATCTTTGCGAAAAGAAGTTTTATCATCTTAGAGTTCAATAAGAGTTTTAGACCTAGGCCTGGGAATAGACTCAGTAGAGAGATGTGTTAATCACTGTTAATGTGTAACCATTTGGTAATGTCTTCTTATCTTATCTTATATAATACAGACGTTACTTCAAAAAAGAAGATGATTACGTCCTACGTGTCATGCATTTAGTCACGCATGTCTAATGAAAGGATCTTCGCCAGACATTCTCCGCGGCCTGAGGGTCTAAGTTTGTGTTTACTAATCTAGTGGATTGGATTTAGATGAATGTTAAACTTAACTAACTTTCAAGTTTGTTCTCTTTCGCTACGAAAAAAAAATTAGGTTTGCGAAAATGGGTTTACCCGAAGCCGATACACTCATATCTATTAAAAACGAAAAGAGCGATAGCTTTGTTAAATGAATAGGATTATAAAGTAAACAATTAAACGAAATAATTTTTAGTACGCGATTCATGAATGAATATAGATCTAGGCCTATCTAAACTTGGCTTCGCAGCTTTCATAAACGAATGTAGCTTTATAAAACCAAATTTGAATGTTTATTTGATCAAAATATGAAATGAATGGACTTTAATTAATATGTTTATGTGTTAAAGTATAAAACTATCTGTGCGAAGAGAAGTTTTATCATCTTAGAGTTGAATTAGAGTTTTAGATCTAGGGATGGGATTATAAAGTAAACAATTAAACGAATTAATATTTAGTACGCGATTCATTACGGTATTGTCTAATGAAAGAATGTTCGTCCGGAAATCTGTAGTCACATATATAAGGAACTAATTTATGTAAAAAATGCTTTTGAAACACAAAATGGAAGGTTAATTTATAACATAATGAAATTAATGAATCTTCTTTTTGTATTTTCATGTGTCAAAGTAAAAAACTATGAGCGCAAAGTGTATTTCTTAAAATTAGGTCTAGGTCTAAATCCTTTCGATTTTTTCTCATGTCAAAATTGTTAACCATGGCCTAGATCCATAAAATACTATAGCTGTAATAGAGTCGGACAACTTTATTTTTTTTTTGAGGGTCTTAAGTTTGTTTTAGGGCTACAATACATACACTACGGTCTAAGTTAGTACCCAAGGAACATTCCTGCCTAGTTTTATCAAGATTGGTCAAGCGATTTTGATGTCTATAAGTAACATACATACATACATACATACACCTCGCGTTCTACTTTATAATATAGATATAAAATTTTTATTTATAGACATCACCAAACCAAGTGTATTTTTTTTGAAAGACTTTTAAAAGTAAAACTTTACTGATATATTCAAATCGTGTTCAACAAAAAGTTGTTTGCCCACTAATTCTTAATTTGCAGGATGTTGTCGTTTAGTAGGCGTATATATTCTTTTGTAAGTGACCACCGGCGGACAATGGTTTTGCTTGCCCTGGATGTAGCAAAATATGTAGGTCACAGCCGGGCTGCGTCGCCACGGGAAATACTGCTTTATTTATAAATCTTCGGACTCGAAGACAAGCCTTATATTCATTTGTGTTTGTGTGTGAAAAAGAGTGAATAAAAAAAAAGCAAAATACAGAAATCGGGTGTCGGCGCGCAAAAACCTTCTTTCAGGGAACAGTACCAGGAAAAAGAAGAAGAGGCAGATAGATAAAGCTTTGGGAAGACAACATAATAGACGGGCCTGCCATTGAAAGAGGTTTTAACTAAGGCAAAAGACAAGAGAGGAATAGAGAAAGACGGTCGACAAATCTTGCATGATGCCCTAACAGACTAAGGGATAGGTAAAGTTTAAAAAAAGACACATTAGAGTTGTCGCCCTTTTAATCTTATTCAGCGCAGAGTTCGCATAACGAACATAGGTGGAAGGCCAAGAGTGTGAAGGTCAGTAGTGACACTTCAGCGGCAACCACGCCGATTTCAATGTTGATGTCGTAAAATAGAGAGAAGAGTGAGTGAGACATAGTGCATGTGATTGTCGTTCAATAGAGCTCTCCGATTTTGTAAAAGGGCGCAAGCTGCTACCATTTGTCGGGAAAGTGGGGAGACTGTGGAGAAGAGTCTTGATCATTCCGAACGATTAAAGACAGGAACACTTTTTTTTTTTTTTGGAAGTAAAAATACATCATTGATATACTAAACACTACATCTGAAAGGAACCCTGATGAATTAGAAAGCAGGAAGGACTACTTCACCCGTAGCGCTCTGTGCCGATCGGCGTAGTGTCTAGTGGCCCTCATATAGATCTAGAGACTTCAGTGACTACATAAACTAATGGTATACTCACATGTCCGTTCTGGTCCAGATTGTTGTTGGTCAGTTTTAATTTGTGGAAAGTGACCGGCTGCTTCATCCAGTGCCCTCCAGACGCCGGGGAGTCCGGGTGGATGTACAGGCGCCCTGGCATGTGCGGTTCCGCTTTGCCCGTGACCACCCACTCCGAGTTGTGATACTTATATCGGCAGTCATCCACCGGGACAATGTCTACAAGTAAAATGTACTTTGCGTGGGGGTCAAGGCCATCCAGAGTCACTTTCATCGTGGGAAACATTCGTCTGAAAGAAAAATACAAAATCAGTTAACTCAAACTTTGAATCGACTTACTAAAGTCGCAGGGATCTTTGGGGTAATAGGTATACATCTGTTCTGTTTTTTTTTTCTGTCCGGTGAAGTGCTGATAACTAGCTCGTTCAAAAGGTAAATTTTCTTCATTTTTTAGCTCTCCAGAGCACAACTTTCCAAGTTCTTCCGTTTGTGGCACAAAATACACGGAGGAAGCCTTAGACTTTCACTGTAGGATTTCAAAGTTAAACACATTATCGGCTAATAGCTAGTAATTATAAAGAAGATTTAATACAAACTGCAAAAAATCAGCTGCCATGTAATAAGATAGGGTTAAAATTTAAAAAAAAATTTAGTTGGCAACAGAGACGTTCGATTCAGCGTCCTTGACATAGTTAGTTATTTTGAAAATCTTAAATAAGCACACACACACACATATACTACAAGGCCAAGTAGACATGACAAGTAATATATTGAACTAGTCGACCGGCGGCGTAGCATAATCCGCTATTTTGCAGGGCTGGCCTTAGGCCACTGCAACCTACGCAACAGCAGTGGGCCCCGCATTTTCATAGGACCCGCGCTAATTCTAGGTGTATAAATTATTAAATCAAACCATTATATAACTTATAATAGATTTGTGCGCGGCCTCCTGTCGATTTACCAGGAGCTCCTGGAACTGAAATATATAGACAAAAATTGTCATTTTGAGGTGTCATTCAATATGGAAAACGCCAATCCTACCCGCGATAAAAAAAAACGGCCTTATACAGTACCCGTGATCTATGTAGGAAATATAATTCTTATGATGTACTGTATGACTTCGCTACACCCAAGTAGTTCTGTACGTAGTGAAGAATGAATAAAATGCAAAGACGAATTTATTTGTAATACAAACTCTTAATTTTCACTTATTAACTGCATCCTTACCTAAACGTGGCCTCGCCAAATCCGTTTCGCATAGGGCCCCACAAAGGTTAAGTGCGGCCCTGCTATTTTGTGACGGGTGAATATAGAGTAGATTACTTGTTCTCCTCCCTCCCCCCTCTTTTTTTCGGCGCTAAAACTACGTGGGGTAGAAATAAAAATGAGTGATCTTTCCATGACTTCTTAGTCACAACGGTTAAGTCCGGCCCTGCTATTTTGTGACGGGTGAATACTACTTGTTCCCCCCCCCCCTTTTTTTTTTCGAAGGATAACTCTAGACCGACTTGGAGAAATAAAAGAGTGATCTTTCTATTACTTCCTGTCAACACTCTTGAACCATGAAGGGAATTATATATATATAGAACAGATATGTTTTACCAAATTAAGGTAAGCAAAATATTTAAGAAACTCAGCAGGATGGCCGGATGGAGATATCTATCCATTTCAAATACAAGTGACTGTAAGATGAAATCTTATAGGGAAAAATCTACTACCAGATGTTAAGCTCGACAGAACTAAGATCAAAAACAATATTTTATTGATCAATGATCTCCTATACTCCGAAATGTCTCATTAGGTTAAAATGGACTACTGTTGTTTTTGTCGATCTGCGAGTTTTACCTGAGAGTAGCGGTTCTTTAATCTCATGTTTATAAACTATTTCTAGAAAGAAACAAACTCATTGGTTTAGTTAACAGCTAGTGAAGATGAAGTGAATTGTTGCGTTTGTAAACAGACGATGTGTAACGGCAAGCTTTGGGGTCACTCTCATTGGAATGGTTTAAGTGATGAGGTCAACAGCTCTGTTCTCTATAGGCAACTGTGTCTTGACCATTGTCCAGGGCGCGTGCCCAGGCGACCAGCGTTTGTCCAATTACAGCCATGGCGCCAGCAGGTACTCCACACGACTTCGGTAGAACAAATAGCGCCCCCTTCTGTGGCGGCTAGTGTTATTGAAGCGTGGTCAGTTAGTCCTCATACTGAGCTCAGCGGGTGCACTTCAGAAATTCTTTCATTTTCATCAAGTGACCACAACAATCACTCAGATGACCAACTCTAGTCCAGATACCTAGTACATTCATGGATACCAGACAAGCAAGGGAGACAATTCAACGGAAAGAAAAGATATTTGTTCCCTTTAATGCGTTGACAATCAATTTTTTTTTTAAACGCAGAAGCTAGAAAAGACCACTATTGGCAAGACTCAGTCGTTCAATGACAAGAAAGAGAGATTGACAGCAGGCACTTGACAACTTGAAAACGTCTCGACGTGTGTCCAGGTCGCGTGCCAAGCCTCGAGACACCGTTAACAACAGGTCAGTTACTGGAAAGATATAGGCCAGTAAAACTGAGTTACGAATACGGGAGAAAGGCAAATTCGATCTGCCTCAACCGCAAAGAGAGGAAAAAATGCACTGACATTTTTGACTTTTGCAGGTTAAATGATTTTTATTTTAAAAAAATATAACTATAATCATCAATGCCAACTTAAAAATGTCATATCTAAAAAAAATTTTGGGCATGTCATTGCGTGCAGTTGGCAAGATGGCCAAATCTGACTCAAAACAAACCTGCTTTCTTAGGAAGCCATCGTTTCGTCTGCCATTCATTTTGTACAATAACTGGGGAGTTTCATGATGAATTTTAAACACATAAATGATAAGTCTCCTCTTTGTTTGATTTCCAATTTAAAGATCCGTATTAAGTTCTTTAAGCCATACAATAGAGAAAGAAAGAAAAAAAGAAGAGAACTTACAAACAAAAGTAAGAAAAGAAAGAGGAAGAAGAGACTTTGAAAAAAATAAACTAAACAATGTCAAGGTTGCACAAGGTCCCTATTTGGAAATATTAAACAATGCCAAGGACGCTAAATTGTACTTCAATGTTGACAACTTAGAAAACAAAATCTACAAACGGAAGAATTAAGAAAATCTGATTCTGCAGTGCTTAAAGTGCACACAAAAATTATATTCTTAAAGGAAAAAACAAACAAACTTGTTTATTAACACTTCCTTGTTCTGTACACCGGATACACCAAATAGCTAGCTATTTATAGTTTTCCCGCTATGTATGCAAATTTCTGAAAGATCACTGTTGCCATTAAAGTATAAACGTTTCTTTTACAAGCGGATGTTTAGACATTTCATTTGACAGAGAACAAAATGCTCATAAATATCCGTCGGCTATGTCGTTCACAATGTATAACTTATCAATACTTCAAAAACGCTATCTATTTATAGTACATTGACCGGTTAGGAATCTTTAAAGCCACGCAAAGTTCATTGCTATGTATTAAACTTGAATTAGTTTTCGCAAAGCTGAATGAATTTGAGCACTCTTTGATTCAATCATTCAATAAATAAGAAATAAAAGTAAAGTCTGGACAATTAAAATGAGTTCTTGTCTCTTATTGTTAACCTAATTGCACGAAGTTGTCTTCCCCTGTCTCCGAGAAGTTTGAAGACATGGTTTTGAAAAACAAACGATGACTTAATATGACGTGTAACCTCTAATAGCAGCTCTCGAGTACAAAATTCGTGACGAAGAAAACATGAAGAAATATATGAAAGATCGAGAACCTCGGGCGAGAATTCCAACCAAGAACTTTGGACTTCATCAAAGCTACTCTAGTGCTACTGTTATATGTTATTTGTTATGCTAACACTTCTCTCATTGAGCAGAACACCCAGTGTGTCAATTATTATCGCCATGATATTATTTACCTATTGCCATGTGACTTTTTGACTCTTGTGTTTGCTAAAAATAGACACGAACTAAAACTAAACAAATCTATGTAGATCAGAGACTTTGATTGCTCCAGTCCAGCACGGCGATAGCGACGATATCCTTTGGTGAGAGTTGTAACATGTCAAAGTTATTTGAAATAAGTTCGTTTTGAAAAAGGTTTTTCAGAATGTCATATTCATATTACAAAACCTTTAGTCCTATTTTACCAGGAAAGCGCAAACAGGGAAGTCCTCGTATAAGTTGGCGCCACACTTTCATGGAGGACCTCGGAGGAGTGGACACTAGGTGGGAAGAGGCTTTAGACATTGCTAAGATCTTTGTGGAGACAGCTTGCCGCCCAATGCGCCGAACTACGCAGGAGAATTTAAGTCTAAAAGTCCTATTTCATAATTGGAATCCCAATTTAAAAAGACGAATGTCTTGAATCGAAACAAACCAATACAAAAAAAAAAAAATTACGACACCGGAAGCGGAAGTCTTAATGAGATAAATAAAAGGCTCGCTTGGTGTGCATAGTAATGACCTACTTCTCTCCATGGCGTCTTATTACAACGAGGAGCAAGCTCAGCCATTCCACCGCTCTGAACCCCCCAGCCCTCCTTACAGTAGCCGCATGTCTACAGCGCCAAGTTGCCTATGCTCTGTAGGTTTCTCTCTGCGGGAATCATCACCCTGTGTCAAAGCTGCTAGTTGATTAAAGGGAACAGGTCCACTAGTTTGTGGCTGTTGGACGGAGAAGGTCGCCAGCTCTCTCCGGCAGTCTCCGCGCAGTCAAAGCGTCCCTCTCCCCCCCCCCCCCCCATATGCTCGCTGCCACTATCCATCGACCATGACAAATTGCCATTGTCTGTGGTCAGTTAGGACCCCCTGTCACGTGACCAAATGGTTAGCGGAAGTCTTACGGCATGGGGGCTCTTTCTGCACCTACGGGTTGACACTAGATGACCGCATGTCGCCATTGAAGACAACAGTGTTGAGTTAACTTGAAAAGATACAATTATATATCTAGGCATGAAAAGATGCTAGGCTAGATCTAAATGCTTCAACAACAAATGACCAATTGAAGCTCTTATTTATCTGTAGCTTCATATCTACGTTAATTAGCGTAATATCTTATTACGATACGAAAACGACTAATCTTTCTCCGTAAGTCATTAAAGGACTTAAGAAGAGTTTCGTTTGCTTAAGAAAAAAACCTGGGATTTAAGAAATAGAGCAGTCTAAGTATTCAAATTAATTTGTATGTTTTAGCGTACAAATGTTAATGAAATGAATTTGTGACTAAAAAAGGTTCTGAAAATAACGCAATGCTTTTTTCCTCATTTGTCAATAAACAGAAGACCCTCGAACTGGACGAATGACATCCACTCTCTTGTCTGTTAATATAAGTCTATCAAAGTAGAGTCATGAG